>OW804100.1:26437021-27037021 GCA_942159475.1 Sthenelais limicola
ACTACTACTTGCTGTAACACATCACAAATATTAATCCCTATAGTTGGCTACTTTCCCTCCCCAGTTGTTTCTAGAAAATGGGTATACCTAGTAGAAACAATAGTATTCTAATAAGCAAAGATATGAGACAGAACTTTAAGTTGCTAGTAATTGTACTATTACTTTCATAATTCCTCTTAGAAACCCAAATTTAAAAATAAAATTCAGAATCAAGATCCAGTTCAACGCAACTAGACAGTTTTCTCAATCAACACAATCTCACATATACCCAAACATTCCAAGTACATTGTACGTTCTTTGACGGCCGTATATCTTATGGCAGTATTCAACAAACCATGTTGAAACATTTTAGATATGAACTGCTTAGCCAAGCAATGAACAAGGCTTTGCTAATCAAATTTGCAATAAAATAAAAAGAACACTTCAAATTTGTCAATTATGATAAATTGGGGCCCATCTCTTAGTTTAGCACTCCTTAAGGCATCTTTTGTATTGGTTTTATGTCCTTCATTTCGTAAAGTATGTACCTATCCAGCAGCACGGTTTATGATATCTTTTTGTATTGGTTTCTATTCCATAACGTGTTCCTGCTCACATGTGTTCGATTTAAGGTTCAATTCAAAACGGAAATATTCCATGCTTATATTGTTCTAAAATAATATAGATAAATGAAAAGAGTCCTTGCTGGAAGTCATCCATCTATAGTGAGAGTGCTAATGGCATCTATGGAGCTCTTCCTTGTTTTTGTGCATGCAAACGGTTTCACATATCAACAACATACACTTTGTCTTACTTGGGTCAAGTCATCAGAAAATGAGCACTCCGCCATCCCCAACCCTTCCAACCAACCCTCATTTTAGACAGAAACCTTGTTTAAAGTACAGTTAAACTACAGTTCAACATAACCAAACCAATGTTTGTAATCAACCCAATACCATATAACCTCACATAATTTCACTAAGTATTTACCATTTTTCAAATTGATCAGAATTTATCAAATAGATACATTTCTCTGCGATCCGATCTATATAATGCCTCTAGTAGGCCACACCTGAAGATAATCTCTAAAGGATTATTTTCTAATCGATATTAAAATGCTGAGGCCTCCAAACATATAATGCAATACGGCTGGATAATGGCAATGGCGAGGGTAGGATAGGGAGATTTGTAGCTTTATGCCTTTTTAAAACGCTATACTTGAAAAACAATATAATTGTATTCAGTTGTGTCACCAATAGCGAACAGCAAAACAATGAGTAGTGAGTGGTTAGTAGGTTATATATGAGCATATTTATTTTTCTTCATCAATTTATAATAATCCATAAGACAATGGGTATAGTTCCATCAGCTAAATAGCTGGTCCTCCTACTCCTAGGCACCCGCGGCATATTGACTTATATTAACAACGCATTCTACAAGGCGTATTGCTAATAGAGTATACATATCAAAAGCAGTTTAACATTGATTATAACATTGCATAACATTATGCCGTTAGATAAACCAAGAGTGCCTCCCCCTGCCGATACTCGATAGACATATATAATTATACTTTTTATGAAACACATAATTTGTTCATTCAGGTTTAATACAAACTGATACATGCTCACCACATAAGTAGTCTAATATTGATGTTATTTTTTAATTTGATATATTAATTAGATCTTATATTTATTATTATTATTAGTAGTAGTAGTTTCATATTCCAACCGGGGTAACAGCAGGAAGAAATGCATTGATATTTTCGATGCATAGGCATGTCGACCTATTTGTCTCTCTTTATTGTAAGCTTATCTTGGACAAATAAAAGATTTTCTATTCTATTCTATTCTATATAACTCTGGTAGTTGCTGTTATTCTTCATATATTTTCTAGTCATAAGCTGAAAATAACAATGTAAATTGTGAGCTTACTGAAATAAAAGATAAGCAAACAAACAAACAATAAGTCCTGAGGTCACAGTTTATTGAGCAGCTTGCACTGGGTGGGAGGTGAATGATGCTCTGGTAAGTCGCTCACTCGATTTAATAATTCATAGACTCCGATGATACATAAGAACCTCTCACTCATAATCACTCTTAGTCACTCATAGTCCCACGTCTAAGGATTGGCATTAATAGAAAAAGTTCCCAACCAGACTAAAGATTTGTTTGCTGAAGGTCGTTGTTTCAAAAACAATTAATAACTTCAATCTTACATACATATGTGATGTGCTTCAGGAAAATGAGTCACAAGTCGCAAAATTAATTCTCAAGATCTCTGTGTAAGAATGATCTCATTTTGGGGCTATCTTATGCTCGAACTCATATGAATACGTGCACCAAATTTCAGGACCGTGTATCAAATATATCCGTACCTTCCTAAGCTCTACCGAGATCTACCGAGATATATTGCAAATTTGTTTTTTACAAATAAGAATATTAAACTTAGAATATAGAATATGTTATTGGATGTTCGAGTGCTTACCATCATTAGGATAACCATGATCGCCTCTTTTTAGATATGATTATAATTATTATCTCACAATCAATTCTTGCGCCTTGTGATTCACTTCTCTGTAACACATTACATATTTGCAGGTGAAGATGCAAGAACTGTATTTAATGTCTTGTAAAGACATGTTTTGATTAGAAATCGCTTGTAAAACCTGCTTTAATGTCTGCAGCTTGTCCGCTCTCTGTGTCGAGTAACAAATGCATCTATCAACAGCTCCCCAGTCGCCGACTACCGGCCACGTGGCACACCAACACACTTAAGGGCCAAGTCCACTAAGCTGATTCTCATGCGATCCTCACAGAATGTAGTGCAAAAGAGTCCTGTGCGGCGCAATATCGCATGAGAATCGGCTTAGTGGACTAGGCCCTTTACATGCATTGCGCGCCCAGCTACATCATCATAAATCCCTCTTAAATTATTATTATGAATACATGGAAGCCATGATACAACACTCCTGTGAAAATAAAAATGAATAATGAAGAAAAACGGGTTGCAAGGGTAGTACTTTGGCTTCATAACATTGTTGATACTCACTGCACGAAGTAAGGCTGATATACAAAGCTGAATTTTACTTTTGTCTGAAACCCATGAACGCTAACGCGGCTAAGGTTCCAATAGCCAGATTTTCCTTATCTTTTGTCATATGAATTTAACATCCAGTTGGCATTGCAACCCTCCCACTGTTTGACGAATGAATGTCTCAACAACAGCTACATACATTTCTCAGGATCAATGATTATTCACCCAGTAATATCACTATCATTTACTAAGTCATTTGATATATGTCTACTATGATAAAGTGGAAATTCTCTTCGTATCACTCGGTGTAGTACTAGTTACTGCTTATAGTGTGGTTGGCCTACAATTAACTAACACTCACAATTCCAAATCTAATCATCTTACTCCGGAGTGGCCCTTAGATAGCTTGCACGTGTTGGGACTTCAGGAACATCAATCGCTTGAAATAAACTTCGATTCTCCAACGAAGCTAGTCGAGGTTGAATCACTTTCAGACTAAAGCACCTTCTGTTGGCCTATAGATTACGTGAGGTTTTGAATGGAAACCTTTAACACTGTTGTATGCACGGTCCCCTTAAACCCTGTCCACACACATCCGATTTGCCTCCCGATTGCCCCCCGATTTGGGTCTCCCCATGAATGCTAGGATTTCATTTCCAATCCTGGTTTATGTTATTTCAAAAAGATTAACCAGGATTTGAAACGAAATCATAGGATTCATCGGGAGACCCAAATCGGAGGGCAATCGGGGGGCAAATCGGCTGTGTGTGGGCAAGGTCTTATGCTAGTAGTACTAGGAGAAATGCTTTATACATTATTTAGCGTGGTAGTTGAAAATGGCATAGTACGTAGATTCTTTAATCTTTTTATGATAAAAGATGTCACACGGTCCCAAATGGAACTCTTACTTTTATCAAGTATATAATTAGATACATACTTTGGTTCTAGCATGGCTATATAATAACGAGCGTGCTGTTCTAAAGCAACTGAAACCAACCAGTTAGCTATATGTTTTATCATTTATGTAATTCATTGCAGATAATGCATCATATAATTAATTTTGCGATTCATGACTTATTCTATTCTAGCTGTATGATTTCCCTTCGAATAAATAGTACCCAGCTGTGTATTTGCAATCTAGAATTTATGACAAACAATTTGCCTTAATTGAATTGTTGTGCTGGGGCAAGTATCCTATCGCCCTGCCCTTTGACCTTCTCTCATTTCCCTGCGAGAGCTGGTTCCTACATTCAATTAACCCTTGGCAGAGGACGAAAGTGAGAGAAAAGGACCAGATCAAGAGAAGATAAAGATATTTTCCAAAGTTATACATAGCGGTGCTTAGATGTTTTTGACCGACGTTAACCCAGAGTGCAGCTTTCAGTGTCGGACAAATAAACACACCGATGAGGAAACAAAAATAAAACAGAAGGCCACGATATCTCCTTCGTCCTGGACTATGGACAAAGGCTGTCCACAACAACTTTTCCTATACTGAGACAGCTTAAAACTTGAGAGAAAATGGCGTCCCAGACGTGCATGACTCAGCAGGCTTTTGCCTACCTTGCACACAATGGTGGTGCAGGTGGGCCTGTCACTAGTTATCATTTTTCTTACCGCCAGACGGCTCTACAACCATTACCGGAAGACAAGAGCCGCCCTCTATCGCTGACCTTTGACTGCCCCTAGGTCCCTCCTCTCTCTCACATCAGTTTGACCTTTATAGTTCTTCATGCTTGTTTATTCATATCAATTTTCAATTATATAATGTTTTCAATGTTTTTTTTAGCAAAACTCCCGACTTGTGGTCACTTATTATACTACATGATTTGTTTCATCTTAGGATAGAGTAGCTTGTGATAAATAAATTGTACTAAATATGTTCCAGGGGAAAACTAGCACCTGGAAGTCTACCGCATTGAAAAGTTACAATTTAGAAAAATAGACCAAGCATGAATACAACTAGCACACAGCATGGGGTAGTATGTGGCATCTGCCCTTTAAAATGGTGAACACTGAGTATATTTGAGTATATTTTGTATTGCGTTGATTCAGGAAATGTCTTACAGAATTTGCAATTTGTCTTAACCAGTTCTCTTTTTATTTAACATACTTATATAGCAATTTTGTGTTAAATAAAAAGAGAACTGGTTAAGACAAATGGCAAATTTGCTTACGACATGTCCTATACCATTGCGCCAGGTACAAAAAGGTCAGTTGTAATGAATCTGACCCTGGTTAGGGCATAAAAGGGATTATAAATAGAAAACCGATGTTCTTTCCATTTCCCACAGGAGTTAATCTGCAATGATATAAGACTCATTCCCAGCCTCTTGTGTATCCAGCGCTTTGGTGAATGCTGACAAGCAGGAAGGGATAGATTTTGCAGCTACGCCTGTGACAGCTCCCACCTTGCAACTATACTAGAGTTAGAAGCAGTTTGCAGCCTGGTCTGGTCTATCTTAGAAGCATTAGTCGACCTTGAGATGTCATAGTTCCGGTCTCATTACTGGAGGCTTACGTTCATATTTGTGATGTGTCACATGAAGATGAGTCACAAGTCTCAGACAAATGATATTTTCCATGTGCTTTTCCATAAAAACCCAAACTTAGAATTGGTTCATGTTTAGTGTGTTTTGCGATGCTGGTAACATGAAGATATATTCGAAATTTCATTCATATTATGAGGTTATTCTAATAGTCAGGTGCCTTAAGGTCAAAAAAACATGAAACCATTATTTTTTGGATAAAAGTGCCAAATTTGGTACACATGTAGACAAGGGTATGCCTTTCAATATTTACCCTTGCAACAAGAAAAAAACCCACTGGAACACCCTCATTCGGCCATTTTTCAAGATGGCTGACCAAATGCAGAATATGACCATATAAGTAAGGTGCATGGAGGGACAGTCACTTCAGATTTGTCCAAAAGTGTTGTTTTTGGTATCAAATGAAAGCTTAGGGTCTAAATAACAATTTTGGTCCAAGTGTCCACCCTTCATCTGACTGGGGGGTCTCTGAGGGGCTATTATTATAGGGGGCTAACCCCACTTTCAATAATTAAAGGAAAATGTTATAACTTTTTAAATACTAGTCTGATCTGAACATAATTGTTGTCATTAATTTTGGAATGAATGGACACAACCATATAGTAAGTATTCTTTAGCTAGGGGGGCTGGACCCCTTAATTTGGGGGGGGGGGGAGGGAGCTCAACGCACCTCATCAGGTAAGGTGTAAATATTCTAAGTACTATAGAACATTGATAATAATAATCTACTTGAACAATTCTTGTGTGATTATATTTTCAATGAAGCCACCATATAATATATTTGCATGTAACACTTTGGTAAGGGGGGGGGGAGGTGTCTGGACCCCCTATTTCCTGGGGATAGGGGACTGATCCATTATCACAGATAGACCAGAAATGTTTAAACTGTTTTAACTTTTGGAAGTCTGATCTGAGCATAACTGGTGTCATCACTTTTGAAATAAAGAGACAGAACCACATTAGTAAGTATTGTTTAGCTAGGTGGGTTCTTAGGTACCCTCAGTTTTGGGGAGGGGGCTCAACCCACCTCAACAGGTAAAGTGTAAATGGTCAAACTATTAGAACATTGGTAATAATTAATTTGAACTTATATTGTGTTATTGTAATTGTAATGATGCCACATTATAATATATTTTCTAGTAATATTATGGTGGTGGGGGGGGGGCTCTGGACCCCCTATTTCCTGGGAATGGGGGACTGATCCATTATTACAGATAAGGCGGAAATGTTCAAACTGTTATAACTTTGGGAATACATGTTTAATCTGGTGTCATTAAGTTTGGGATCAAGGGATGAAATAATATTGATACTTATTGTCCAGCAGGAGGGAGTGGCTATCTAGCCCCTAAGCTGTCATTTGATACCATAAAACTAAACTTTTGCTCAAACTTGAAGTGAAAATCAAATTTTGCATTAGTCAGAAGCTCCACTAATGCATGTTGAGTGGAATACATTATTATAGCAACCAGTTTGAGATAGATAAAATTGTGTGCCCTTTTAGTCTGAAGAATGATATACTTTGTAGCTGGAGCATTGGATAGCAAAGACCATAATTATTCCTCAACCACAGCACAAGTGTCCTTCCATGGAACTGGTATAAGGCTTATTCAGTTTCTACAAATTTGAATAGTAAAACAGCAGATACATATTCATTACACCAGGAAGCAATAAAACTTCCATTCCTACTCTACCATCCTCTTATACTGCAGTACCTGATGTCTACCTAAAGCTGTTCTCATCAGCAGTCCACAAGGCAATAACCTATCCTCTTGTTGGAAACCTGACTACTGAGATAATGAAAGAAAATTGCTGGGTTGAACAGGAGATGGCAGTGCTATCAGTGACATAACTTGAGAATGGTCAGGCAATATCATGGGCAGCTTACTAGGCATCAACCCAGCCTCAAACTTCTGATTCACCTTCTATGATAGTAATGTTACCACTTTATTTTGAGAAGGCAAACTCACCAGCTATGATCAAGCATGGATTAGTTACTTATTTTTTTGTTTTAGATATTCTTAAATTAGATATTCTTAAAGAAACCACAAACTATCTAAACCTAGAACAGATTCCTCTTCTTGATTGTGATTGTGCCCAACTTTGCTATCAGCAAATACATTCAATGGAACTGACTGGATCTGTATGGCAAAGACAAACTTGTTATCATTTCTGGGGGCTACACCTGGAGAAACATTTGTGGAATTGTCTTGGTGACCTACTTGAACAATCTGGCTGGACAGCTGCTATTATAGATGCAAATCTAGCCACATTTGGTACTGCTGACTCCTGTCTGAAAGCAACCAATATTACAAAGACCTGCCATATCCATCAAGTCACTGACCTGACATTGTCAAAATTGCAGATGGTTATCTTCGCATCTAGAAATAATCAAGCTGATGACTTTGTAAGTTGCAGACAACAGAGCCACATTCCAATTCTGAGATCTCATCCAGCAGAACTGGTGTTCATCAAAGAACATAAGGACAGAAACCTACAACTGTCAGTAGAATCCTTGGAGGCACTTATGCTTTTCCTCTTTGCCCTTGCCTTACCACAATGATCAAAATGCTTCTGTAATTGTAGTTTTGGCAGCCATATAAGATAAATACTATAAAAATTAAGCACCACAAATTAATGTGTTAAAGGAATTAAATATGGTAGATGCATTTATATAATCTGTGATGAGTATCCATATGTGCTCATAATAAGAACAATAACAATTGTTGAAATCATTACACATTTTTCCCACAATATTTTTATCTCAGGTTCAAATTTAATAATTTCTAGTATGGATACAGGTAATCTTGGCACATTAATGACTTTCTACACCCTGAAAACATAGGTGTAGACACCAAGATCAAGTTTCTAGCACAAATAATAAGGAAGTTATGGGTTATCTATAATTGGCGACATATTCAGTCAGCAGCCATTTTGTTTTTGGCCCATAAAAGCTTATCCCCAAGAGTTCCAAAGTGGCATCTGCCTTATTCTTGCTCAGGACATGTTATACTACCAGAATCCACCATAAAACATCATACATACCATAAAACATGCTCGGCCCAAAATCCCAGATTGGCAACTGGACTATTTTGGTAGCCATTTTGAAAAAAATGTCAAAAATTGGTGTTCCAGTGATTTTAATTCTTGTTGCAAGGAAAAATATTCAAAGGTATATGCTTGCCTACATGTGTACCAAATTTGATACTTTTATCCAAAAAATAACGGTTTTTCCCTTAAGGCACCTGACTATAAGGAGTATATTTAAATAGGCCTACTTTACTATATAGTGAGTGACCATCATGAAATAACACTAAGAGAAAGGCTTATGTTGATACTTTGGTTGTCCCAGGGGCATTTTGGCCTAGCGGCATTTTGTCCGTTGTCGAACTATTTTCATCTCCTCCCTCTTTTTTTCCTCCTCATCTACTCCCTCATTCAATCCCTTTTCCCTTCCTCCTTCCCTCCTTCTGGTACTCCTATTTCACTTCCTCAAGCCTTCAAAATATTGAATTTCACAATCAAGTGTTTGGTTCCTTTTCTGGAAATGTGGGTTCAGCATTGAGAGCTTGAAGGTTTTATAATTTGATAAAAAGCATGAAGAACTAACAAGTAGGGCCTGGTGAAATATCATGTTTTATTCCCTCCACTTTAAAATCGGGGGCTAAATCTCCAGTTCACAGAGGGGCACCTACCGGGAAAATGGTACAGGCCCAGAGAGACGGTACATTCCAGCCCCCTTTTTTCATTCTTTTTATGCAAATTACTCATACTGTAATGATTACCCACAGGGATGTACCGGATGTATTAATATCTTTTCTTCCCCCGCTCTTTCTCTCTCTCTATCATTTCTCTCTCTCTTCTCACTCCATATGATGTCTATCTCCGACTCTCTCTCTTCCCTCTCCCTCTCTCACTCACAACACAAGAGTAACTAATACAAGAGCTAAGATATGAAATGCACCAAACACAGAGACCCGTTTGATATACCTAGCTGATACAATAATTTTATTACATTGGTGAAATATTTAAGATATTGTGTAAAGACTTTTAGGTCGGCCTGGCAGTTTTAAAGTGTTATGTAAGAAATAATTTCAGCTTCCATGATATTTTTGTGCAATTTATAGGCCGAGGATAAGTATTTGTTGGCTCTGGCTTTCCTCCAAATCACCAGAATGCCCTAAAATCATTATTATTTAATCACTAGTATGCCCTAAAACTATTGCTAAATTTGGCTAAGATCTTACTAAAAGCTGACACTCCATCCAACTACACAGCTTGAGAACCGCCTGGAAGACCTGCACTGTGTGCAGAATGTTGAACATTTGTCCAACATAAAAAAAGGAACTTGTTTACGGTATTAATGAGGAAATTAAACATTATTAATATTGATATAAAAGTATAGATGTGGATATAAGACATAAAACATAAACATCTACCTCAGTCACAGTTGGTGTAGCTAGCGCCTTGCCTACTCTTAAAGCACTTACATAACAGAAACGTGTATGAGAGGAAACCCAGACCAGCAGCCCTAATATTTCACTTGTCTGTGAACTGTTCGCACTTGCACAGATGAATGCAGTTGGAATCTATAGGGATCGTAGGGTAGCCATAAGTCAATTCAGCGTTCAGGAGTAGATTAGCAGGGATTACACTTGCTGGTCAAGGATTCACCCAAAGCGATGGACAGGGTGGGTCACATATATGCAGGGGGTGAGGGGGGTGAGGGGGGTGAGGGGGGTGAGGGGGGTGAGGGGGGTGAGGGGGGTGAGGGGGGTGAGGGGGGTGAGGGGGGTGAGGGGGGTGAGGGGGGTGAGGGGGGTGAGGGGGGTGGGGGGGTGAGGGGGGTGAGGGGGGTGAGGGGGGTGAGGGGGGGTGAGGGGGGTGAGGGGGGGTGAGGGGGGTGAGGGGGTGAGGGGGTGAGGGGGGTGAGGGGGGTGATGGGGGTGAGGGGGGTGAGGGGGGTGAGGGGGATGAGGGGGGTGAGGGGGTGAGGGGGTGAGGGGGTGAGGGGATGGGGTCGGGCTAAGGGGCTAAGGAGCTCCAATATGTGATGTGTTACAGCAGAATGTTTATAAACTCGCAAAATCTGTATTTGCTTTCCATGCATCTTCCTACAAGGCAGAAAGGAAGTCTAACAACAACCAGAGCCCTCTTCGTCCTCAATGTCGGCCAGTAAATCACTGTGTCCCTAACAACCTAACCAGGTTTTGCCGGAATTCAGAAATGGATAAAGGGTCACGTCATTCACTATTCACTTCTCTGACACAAAACTGTCTTCACAACTATTAGGAATCATTGAGTCACGCGGCTTCCGCGTTTCATCCAAGCTATGTCAAATGCTTTCCACAAGTCAAAGCCTCAGAAGTCGACAATAATAAGCCTAGCCTCAGCAGCAATGGCTGTATACATGCAAATGGGAAACATCAGACCTCTAAGTTCCACCCTTGATAAAGCGTCCCAATTAACGTGATTGATCCAGGGTAAGAGATGAAAAGAAGGGCTCTTAACCATTTGTGATGTGTCACAGGAAAATGAGTCCCAAGTTGCAAAAACAATAGTTTGAGATATCATCATGTTTGAACATTAGCAATATATAGAGAGAATGGGACGAGCCGGCAATAATCGAAAATTTATAGGACGAGATTTATCCACATAAGCACGATGCCGTAGGCAGAGTGCTTATGTGGACGAATCAAGTCCTATAAATTTTTGATTATTGCCGGCGAGTTCCATTCTATATTTATTATATGTGCATAAAAATTGATCATATATCATCATATATCACGGAAAAAGTAATAAAGAACTCTCAGAGAGCCTCGCTGCCCCGCTGAGAGCACCGCTGAGAGCTCTATAAGTACAACGGTGCCTTGTCAGGTCTGTGCCTTGTCAGGCTTGATCATGGAGTATTTACTTACTGACATTGTTGAATCAAAACGTTCATATCGTGGCCATTTCTTGAGCTACAGTAATAAATCTTATATCATTAAATAGAGAATTTAATTCTCTATTTAATGGTTTGCTTCTCATTATATAATTTTATAATTATAGTACCAGAATCACAGGTGGATTACCGATTGCGGGGATCTCCGCGGAGACAGCGGAAGTGCTGAGGTAACATCAGAGCTATTTTTAGACAACTACATTTTCATAGGATGCGTCCTATATGAATATTGTTATAGCACCCCACTTATAGCACCTCTCATATAGCATGCGCGTATAATAAATACCTAGATAGGATAGGATATGCCTAGATATATGCCATATATAGTCTTGAAATTTGATACATATATTTATGATACAACCAGCGCAAAGCATCCCAAAACTGAGAACATTTCATCAAAGAGATCTTGTGAATGAATCATATTGAAAAATATCAATTTCGCAACTGATTTTCATGTGACACAACACATTTCTGGTTTAGGGTTCACCGACCCGCCTTATAGCCTAATGGAAACGGATGACGAGAGATGTGGTCGCATTAGACTTCAATGGCGCGTCTGTGCCATCCTAACACTGATATATAGGAGCCAAACCTTAGGTTGGCCTGGCAGTTCTCTCTGCCTCCACTCATACCAATGATAAGGACTTTCAAAAGAAACCTGGGGTTCGTTGCATAACATTACTTAATATTTAATATATCCTTAATATTTCCTTCCTTAGATACTGTTCCATGATACGCAGTTGGCAAGTACCGTACCTTTTAGGGGAGTGATCTGCTAAACAGACAATGTTATTTCAGTATTCCTACAGTAGGGATTTACAACCTAAGCAAGGGAAAATAGCTTAGCAGGGAATATTTTAAGTAAAGATATCCTTATGCAACAGGTCCCTGACTTAGTCACATGTTCAGGTATCTGCATTAGCCTGGAGGTTCGACGGAATTGAAGGCTTATTTGATTCTGTTATTTCTGATGTTATGATTTGTAAGGCTGTTGTTTGGTACTCTTTACTAAAAGCAGTTTCTTTGAGAGCTATCTTAAATCATTTAGGCTGTTTTTCAACATTAACTTTGGTACAAATATTTTCGAACGATGTCACTATTCGGAATTCAATTAGCAGATGTATCTATCTGAAATTCGACATAACTATTTGTAACATATTATTCGATGACCCTGTCCAATTTGACTAGCACAGAGCGACACATATTGATGGGAGAAGTGGGGAAAGTTTGACACCAATAGTGGAAGTATCGTACAACTGGAAGAGTATCTGGCGTGACCCTGACCTAGGGTCAAGGTCACCACTGCTGGTGTAGTACTCGAGCAATTTGTAAACTCTGCTATTTGCATTGCAGACAGACTTGATCTGAGAACAGACTTGATTTATGCTGAATTACAATGGAACAGAGGAAAAAGAGTTTAGTATTACAGAGATTGTGGGCCAGACATTTTGCTGGAACCTGATATACAGAGCCTACTTCTCAGCAATTGCACTTTTATCTCTTGCGTCTCTTTTTACCCAGCAGCGTCTGCTTTCTGCCAAACATTTGTGATGTGTTGTAGGAAAATGAGTCACAAGTCACAAAATTGCTATTTTTCAAAGTGATTTATTCACAACACCTCTTTGTAGGATAGTTTTCGTATGAATAAATGTGCTAACTTTCATTACATTGCAATAAAGATATCCTTGCATTTCTAAGGTCATCCTATTGAGTATATTTAGCTACTTTACTAGTAGATGCCCACCCATGCAGAAAATATTGCAAACCTTATTTCAAAAATATCAAAATTAAATTTTAAAAAACTTATTAAATGGCTCAATGTCTACCATCGGCGTGATCTCATCTTTTCAATTATGATGGTATCTCAAAATTAATATTTTGCGACATGTTACTCATTTTTCTGTAACACATCACATATTTGTTTACAGGATAGTGAATACACACACGCATATTACCTACAAACGTGCACTAATACATACACACATATATACATGTGCACATATGTACATGTATACATCCACACTTATACACATACGTGCATGCATGCATGCATACATGTTATTCCAATACGAGTAGGGGCACACGCATTATGTGTAAATTTGTGTAGTCTTACGTTGCTGTACAGTGCATGGCTACTGTCTGCACTGAATGTCTACTATTAGCACTATTCTATTGCTGGAAGTGAATAAATGCAATTGAATGTAAACTACTCACTTTTGCTATCTGTGACCGTCCTGAGGGATTCATCTGCAGGGGCGGGGGACGCTATCTCCTTCTCTGTGTCGCTCTCAGGCTGCTTGAACTTCCTCCTGTCTGGGGAGGGAGACATCGGGATCTGCAGAACAGAAATATCTCAATGTAATCTTATGCATATTATTAACCTAGAGAATATGTCATGCTTTCTAGGCAAATGTGTCACAAGTCGCACAGATGATGAGAGTCGTTTATTCACACAATCTCTTTGGTGGAATGTTCCAGCCTTTTGGGGGTTTAATGCCTTACGTCCTATGAATAGATGTACCAGATTTCAAGACAGTATATTAAATATATCCTTGCGTATCAAAGGTCATCCTATGGAGTTCATTTAGGCAATTGCCCACCCAGAAATATGCCAAACATTTTTTCAAACATAAAGATATCGAACATGAAATATAGAGACACTTGAGATGTCTTTAATGTTTACTATCATCGGAATCGGCTTGATCCCATCTTTTCAAATGCTATGATGATATCTCAAAATACACTTTTGCGACTTGTGACTCATTTGCCTGAAACACATCCCATATGTAATGTGCCACAGAAAAGTATGTGTTACAGAAAAATGAGTCATTAATCACAAAATTGATTCTTTTGAAATTGTTTTATTCACAAGATGTCATGTAGGAATGTTTTGAATTCTGCAGCCTCTAGTGCTTTACATAGTTACATACATAACTTCAAGACAGTGTATTAAATATATCCTTGCATCAAGGCCAAAGGCCAACCTCTGGAATATATTTACCTACTTTACTTCTAGTAATTGCCCTCCCAGTAACATTACAAACCTTCTTTTTACAAACATAAAATAAATCAAACATAGAAATTCTTTTTATGTTGCATGAAAATTAACATTGTTTGAATCCACTTAATGTCATTTTCAAATATGATTATATCTCAAAATAATGTTTAATTTCAACTCATTTTGATGTGACACATGACAAATGATCCGACAACTATTAAAAAGATGTATATGAAATTGTATTGGCTATTTTGTGGCAGTCGGCCAACATGTTTAGAAAGACAAAGATAGAAGGTAAGAGTGAACAATAACCCACCAGAACATTGGATGTGAGTGTGTGTGTGTGTCTGTTGCGGAGCGGGGCTCCGGTGGTCAGCCAGCTTATTGAATTATATAAGAGAGGAACCTAAACAGTCATTGTGCAATCAAGATTAAGATTAAGATACATTTATTTTCGACAAAGTCCCAAAAGGAAAGAGCTACTCGGACTGTGGGAGGTTTGCCATCTTTCCTGATACAAATCTTCCATTGAATTTGTGCAACGAACAAATCAACAGTCGTCGTTGATGAAAGGCAGTACGTTGCTTTAGTTAGATTCAAATACAATCTAACATTTGTGTTTATACATCTGGATATGGCGCAGTAATATCATGATTTAATTATTTGTTCTCTCTCATTCGGTTAATAACTCCATACTAGTAAGTAACACTATCTCAATATCATGTTGTGCTATTTGCCATATGATGGATCTTTATCTTAATTCACAATTTTTTTCCAGATAGAAATATTCTTTGCATGTACTTTAAAAGCTGTTGTATCATTTATCCCGCGTGCCACTGTCATGAAAATGGTCGAGGAATGAAGAATACTACAAGATATTGTCATTTGGGAAGCTTCATATTTCAGAAAAGATGATTGGATATGGAAATATTATCCTGAATTTTAAAACTTGTGCTGATTTGTCCATGTCCTTGAACACGATGAACTATGGTCGCTGTCTGAATTTAGTCGTTTCTGGGATATTTGTAATTTGAGATATGATTTCCAGATAAATAAGCTGTAGGTCGCTAAATGCATAATATCAAATTTGAAGACTCTGTTGAATATAGCGTTGTCTATCTGGGGTTATCCTAAGGAGTATATTTAACCAAATTTATTTACTAATGATTGACCATCCAGAAATATTGCTATATATAACTTTTTCTTGAATCAATTTTCAATGCCGACGGCGATTTCCATTTTATATGTGGATAACATTTGATCAAATAATCCAGTGAAAATCGCCAGATAACACGCAGATGTATATTATAGATAGGATATCTTCAGTGATGTAGCGCGATAGGAAGTGTAATAATTTATGTAACATAAATTATTCTGAAAATGTATACTTAAATATGTGTAATGTAAAGATTGAATATCGCTTTGTAAGTAGACGACTTGTTTTTAAAAACATCTCAGAGCACACCAGACATAGTTTACATAGAACTAGAAAATTAACAAGCGCCTTTGTCATATCAACAAACTGTGCAGGTGTATCATAACGCTATTTTCAAACAGTTATAATTTTATTATATGCATACAATACAACTGTTTTTATTGCACCCCCTTTATTGCACCTCTCAAGAGGAATGTACATATGAAACAATATTGAAGGACTTATTAATGTAATAATGTTGAACTTCATTGGAATGCCCTCGGTGTTACCTTTTTACATTATGATGGTATCTCAAAAAATAACATTTGAAAATGAATAGTGCCTGGGAATTATTAAGACACTTTGAAGACATTATTTAGGATATTCAGTAATTTGTATGTATGTCCTGCCAGTAGATTGAATCTTGAACCTTTTTATGAAAGTTATGAATGCAGTGACTCATGAAACTATTGGATGAATGCCAGAAATACTGGTTTTTGTAAGTCTTTATTTCTCAAATGTGAATCTCAATGAAGGTCATGTAAAAGATCTAAATTACGTGCCAGACTAGAATAATTTCAATAGAAAACAGGTTGACAGGAATGTCATATGTTTTAGCCAGCATGTACACCTTGCAATCCAATGCAGGCAACTTTTATTATACTTTCGACATTCACTTTATCCGCTTTGTTTGAGGGATGAGGACTTCAATATAACATGGAACACGCATCTAATAGTGAAGTGGGGGAAAGGGGGTACTACCAATACTAGGGAAGTACGGATAGGAGGGCTGATACTACCAATGCTAGGGAAGTACAGATAAGAGGGGGGATACTACCAATACTAGGGAAGTACAGATAAGAGGGGGATACTACCAATACTAGGAAGGTATGGATAGGAGAGGGGGATACTACCAATACTAGGGAAGTACAGATAAGAGGGGGATAATACCAATAGTAGGGAAATAACGATAGTAGGGGGGGGATATGACCAATACTAGGGAAGTACCAATAAGAAGGGAGATAATACCAATACTAGGGAAGTACCAATAAGAGGGGGGATACTACCAATACTAGGTAAGTATGGATAGGAGAGGGGGATACCACCAATACTAGGGAAGTACAGATAAGAGGGGGATAATACCAATACTAGGGAAGTACCAATAAGAGGGGTGATACTACCAATACTAGGGAAGTACCGATAAGAGGGGGGATACTACCAATGCTAGGGAAGTACTTATAAGAGGGGGGATACTACCAATGCTAGGGAAGTACTTATAAGAGGGGGGATACTACCAATACTAGGAAGGTATGGATAGGAGAGGGGGATACTACCAATACTAGGGAAGTACAGATAAGAGGGGGATACTACCAATACTAGGAAGGTATGGATAGGAGAGGGGGATACGACCAATGCTAGGGAAGTACTTATAAGAGGGGGGATACTACCAATACTAGGAAAGTACCGAGAAAAGGGGTGATACTACCAATACTAGGGAAATACCCACAGGAGGGGGATACTACCAATAGTAGGGAAATAACGATAGTAGGGGGGGGATATGACCAATACTAGGGAAGTACCAATAGGACAGGGATACTACCAATATTAGGGAAGTACCCATAGGAGGGGGATACTACTAGAGTATCATACTGGGGAATATACACTCATACAAGAAAAAAATTATACAGGTGTGCCTATCCACAACTCTTCTTTATTATATGCGCATCCCTCTTGGAAGGTGCAATAAGTGGGGTGCAATAAAAATATTTTCATGGTATGAGTACAATAAAATACAATTGTCTAAGAATAGCTCTGACGTTACCTCCGCAATGCCGGCCTATGCAGGCTCTCTGTGAACCATGTCAACAAATTCATAGGCACAGACAGAGTCGGCGGTGCTTGGACTACCTCTGATACTAGTTTCATACTTTTTAAGTGATATCTGATGATATTTGATCAGGTTTAATGCCCATATAATAAATATAGAATCAAACTCACCATTGTAATTTATTGGACAAGATTCGTCCTCATGAGCACGATGCCTATGGCTCCGTGCTTATGCAGACGAAAAATGTGTTATTACTGAAGGCTTGTTCCATTCTCTCTATATATATAATCTTTTCATTTTTGAAAAGAAGAGTTGATATTTTTTATTAGAAGAGTCAATATTTCTTGATCGACAATGAGTTGTAATGTAATTAAATATATTCTCATAGAATCACCCTATAAACGCATAGATATAACAACTAATCAGTTTTGAAAAGTTTTGTATTCATACAACACTTCATACAACACCCCAAAAATGAAAACAAGGAGTTCTTGCAGAAAAACTTTCAAAATATCATTTTTGGGAATTTAGACTAATTTTCCTGTGAAACATTGCATTTAACCAACAAAAATACTGTTAGATTCATATATTTGATAGTCCCAGAGCTGAGGGGCGGGGGGAATATTGAGTAAATAGTTATGAAAATTACCGTATAAATAGTATACTACCTTGTGATAACCATGTAATCCCACTCCATATACGGCGGCTTGCCATGATTATTATCATGCTAAGTAATGCCCCAGCCAACATGGAATTGATTGGGAAAAGTTGTATTTCTCCACTACTAATATGTTATATTTTCTGTTGATTATTGAATTGATGACCAATGATTTGTTTTTACGGTCCAGCAGGAAGATCTGCACTGTGCAGATACTGAGTGACTTATTTCTATGTACCTGGATTAAAGAAAGAAATATATCTATCTCAACCTACGGTATGCCTTTACAGATGAAAATACTCCAATGCTATACACATGCATTTCGGTATTAGTTCAATAAGTTCAATGAATGGGTTGAACTTTACTTTTCTTTTACCAAAACAAGTTGAGAAAAACATCACGAGACAGCAAGTAAAGAGATTCCACTGTAATTCGCCGAGCAGGTGTAATTAAATTATCCTTATTCACAAAGAGATGTAGAAATGTGATGTGTTATGGGAAAATGAGTCACAAATGACAAAATCTGGATTTTGCGATATCATCATTATCTGAAAAGATCATGTGGATTCTAATCATGGTAAACAATAGTACATTTTATAAGTATTTTTATGTTTTAAATTTGATATTTTTATTTTTGAAAAAAAATGTTTGCAATCTTTCTGGATGGACAATTACAGGCAAATTAGCTAAATATACTCTATAAGCTGACCTTTGAAATGCACATAATATTATATAATCTTTACACTGTCTTGAAATTTGGTAAATTAATTCATGCTAGAAATCGCGTTAAGCATCCTAAATATGAAAATATTTCCATGAAGACACCTTGCGAATAAAAGACTTTGAGAAATATCACTTTTGCGACTTGTGACTCATTTTCCTGAAACAAATCACAAATGTAAAGTCTTCACAATGATTCTCACACAGGTAATAAGATTACTTTTCGCCGTGCCTGCCCTCATTATGCTACCTGTCTTTTATTGCAACCCAGGCAAATTCTGTAACAGAAAGTTGCTTGGTCAACAGAAAGAACCCTCCACGTGTTTTTATTTATATGTGATGTATCACTGAAATATTAGTCATATGTTGAAGACAAATGAATTTTGGGGCACCATCATAAAGTCGAAAAGGTCAGATAAAGTGGATTCGAAAGATATTCAGAATTGGGAAATCTAATTTAGTATTTCTATATCTTACTTTTGACTTAGTTTAATCTTTATATGTATTATTTAAAATTGTATAATCAAAATAGAATTTATCTCTCCACACTTGTCTCTTCTATTCCCTCTTCTTAGATTGCTTAGGAATGATGCAGCTTGGTAATAATAACAATTAATAGTGAGACAGTCATGAGAACATCAAGTTCTCTACAGTATGTCACTATACTAACAATTGTACTGTAAGCCTCTTTCAGCAATCTTCTACTTGGGTTCCATGAACTACGATCCCCTGGCTTCCCATCTTTCTTCTTGAACTTCCACCCAGCTAAGAGCTTTCATATTGCCTATATCCTTTATCCCCTTCCTTCTCTATCCATGCCCTTTATATTTATGTTTACATCATTTGGGAATGATGTGTTTCAGAATAATGGATTTTGAGATATATTCATATTTGAAAAGATGAGATCAAGCAGATTCCAATGATAGTAAACAATATGACCTCTAATATGTATTTCTATATCTTACAGTTATTTTTTAATTTTTGAAGAAAAAGTTAGCAATATTTCTGGGTGGAACTAGTAAATTAGCTATATGATATACTATAAGATGACCTTAGAAATGCATGCAATTATTCAATACACAGTATCGCAATTTGGTGAATGTATTTATGCTTGTGAATAAAGCACTAGAAAAATATCAATTTTGCGACTTGCACTGCACTATATATACGATCATTTTCTGAGATTAGTCTCAGATAACTCTGAGAGACCTCTGAGAGACCTCTGAGAGAACTCCTACCTTGCTCAAATGCATGGGTTTCAATGCAACAACCCTCGTATCATACAGCCTTCATAGTCGTAAATTTAAGAGGGTGTTATGAGGCCTTTCAGACACGATCTTATCGCGTATAGTGCAATCTATCTTGTATAGATATTGCAAAAAGAGAGTGACGTATTCAGATACCCTTACTTCCGAAGATAATTCAAACTCATATCAGACTAGACGTCATATGAGCTTATCTCCACCAAAAACAATCTATTACATTATTACATATTACATTACTGCTGGGACTTGAACTACCCAGTATAAATAAAAGCTTTAAAAAAAAAAAAAAAAAAAAAAAAGCTTTTCAACAATATCAGGGAGAAATGAAAGGGAGGAATCTAACAGCAAATACATTTCCAAATCTAGTTCAGAACTTCTTTCATTCAATGGGAAACTATCAGATTACATTCAATACCGACACTAATATTTCCAATAGCTTTGACGTTCATAAATTGCTGAAACAGATCTTGTCTTTTTATTATGCCTAATCCCACATACCCTGGGTGTATTTTACAACATCATCATATCTAATTGTATATACATATGGTAGAGTTGTATATGGGATTAAAATAGTGTAAGCATTTACGAGAAATTTTAAATTTAAGACTGTCCTAAAGAAGTATTTCATTATTTTGTTAGGATTCATAAAACTGTTAATTAAATGCCTGAACAGGTTAAAATAATAAAATATATATATTTAGTTCAAGGTTCCCTTAAAGAATGTCACTAACAAACTAATATTGGTTGTCATGGAACTTGAATACTCAAGCACACGGTTCTTGCTTCAGGGTTTCATGAAATATCACATTTATACGTGGCAGTCCCGCCGTAATCATATCCTACAGTGCCTTAACTCACTTATTGGGCCCATTGTATAACAAAACGCTCGTAAGTGGTTCGCATCTCCTCGTATCCTATCGCATCTTTTTGAGTTGCGAGGGACTTACGAGATTTGACAGACATACGAGGGGTTGTTTGCATAACAACCCTCGCAGGAATTTCGTAACTTGTATTAATAAACACATCGCATCTCCTCGTATCTTCTCGTATCTGAAGTTTTAATTTAATTGAAGAGTTTATTACGGTATTTCAACTTCGAATGGTGTGCCAAGATTAGCATTAATGATCTGGCACATTTATATATCAACATAATATATATATATTCTCATATGTAATCACAATGTTCTTGTATTTTCATGATAAGTTATGAATGGTTATTATGATTGATTAATAATGCGTAATGGTTAATCAATAGGGGACTTGCATAGCCACCATTTTGAATCTTGATTCGCATGGAATTATGGGACTAATGGTACTATGTAAAATCTATAGAAAACATGCCATGTTCGACATGGACTATGTATCAATGTTCTAATGTCAATATCCATGTGTTATACATGTTTCCATAACACATGACTTCATCTTTCCCATCATGCATTCTAGCACTGTGTTAGACCAGCAGGCTATGTTAAGGGGTTACTTCGAATCAAATTCATAGATCATTTACACAAGCAATAATATTGGTGAAAACAGCAATCTTAGACAAAAATGCTGCCAAATATTTGTATGTCCTCCCAGCATGCACAGTGACAGACATGCGCAGTGAGACATGCAACTCCCCTATTCTTTACATATCACGTTGGTAATAAGTTGGACATTGCATCATCCCTTTTCTCCCCTGCCTCCCCCCCCCCCCTCTCTCTCCCTGTCCCTACAGTACCCTTCTCCTCTCCCCGGCCTGCCCTCTTCTCTCTGTATCCACTTCTCCCTCTGTCCCTATCCAATTTCCCCCACCCTCTCACCACCCCCTCTCTCTTTTGCCTCGCTCTTCCCCTCCCCGTCTGATCTCTCTCCCCCGATCTCTCTCCCCTACCTCCCCTTTTCCTTTTTTCCCTCCCTGTTTTTCCTTCTTTGCCATCCCCCTCTGTGCTCTCTCTCTCCTCCCCCTCTTGTTTCCCCTTCCTCCTCTTCTTTCTTTCCCTGTCCCTTTAATACTATTACTGAATGGTTTATTCACTTAGGGCGGGAAGAATACCCCCAACTAATGTGTTTCATTATAAGACTTAATTAGTCTCATTCGGTTATGAATTCAGATATCCATATATTGTGTATACATATATAATACATGTATTATGTATTCAATTATGTGCATACAATAACATATACAGTAATCAGTATGTGTACATATGTGCACATGTATACATGTGTGTATATATGTACACATGTGTGTGTGTACAGGTAAATATATGATATATTATATTATAGGTAATATACATATTAT
The DNA here is from genome assembly GCA_942159475.1 of Sthenelais limicola. Lineage (NCBI taxonomy): Eukaryota > Metazoa > Annelida > Polychaeta > Phyllodocida > Sigalionidae > Sthenelais > Sthenelais limicola. The sequence continues at coordinate 26,459,688 of OW804100.1, forward strand.
ATGTATGAATATGTGTATGTATGTGTATATATAGATTTATACTTGGATGTTCATGTATGTAGCCCATTGCAATTTTATATGGCATTAGTCATAGCTGGAGACATAGGTAATGGAGGAGGCACAGGAGTAGGTGCTGGAGGAGGTGGAGGAGGAGGTACTGGAGCAGGCACAGGAGTAGGCACAGGTGCAGGTACTGGATGAGGTACGGGAGGTGGGGAGGGACAGTACAAGGACAGGTACTGGCTGAGGTACTGGAGGAGGTACAGGAAGAGGTGGTACTGGAGGAGGTACTGGAGGGGGTACTAGAATAGAGACTGTTTGAGGGACTGTTGGAGGTACCAGAGGAGGTACTGGAGGAGCAGGGCTGGAGCAGGTAATTGAGCAAATACTGGAGGTAATCAAGGAGGGGATACTGGAGGAGGTACTGTAAGGAGTACTCAAGGATATTATATTGTGTATACATATATAATACATGTATTAACAGTTGGCAGTTGGCTTTCGCGATGTACGGACGTCCCTAGTCAGAGCTCGCGCCTGGAAGCATTCTCGGGGATTACACTAGCGCCCATAGTGTGCCTCGCCTATTGTTAACCACTATTCTCGAACAAACTTCTCTTTCGGATTGTAGAACTAACATGATTTTTTCACCAGGATTGATCTTTATAAAACAGTGACTATTGACATTTACACTTGGAAGTGTGCCTGTAATTACAAACTGGACTCTATTTGTGATTATTTGAACCTTCTACTGGACTTTATTTGTGTATTGTGAACTTCTCTATACGGGACACTCAATTATGTACCAGCACGACCGAAACAGACCAACAAGGTCTAATACTGATCTTGGTTTTTTGAACCTTTTTGATATGAATGATACTGACATGGCTTTCTATCATACCCAAGCACAAAGTTGTTCCAGAGAAAACAACTTTAATTCTTCAGGACCAACTCTCCCTATGACTCCTGTCAACACCTCACAGATATCCTACCCGAGTCAAGGCTCCATGGTTTCTAATTCCATTGCGACTTCACAAGCTGGATCCGACAATACTTCAACCTATACTACTTCATCGAACCAGCTAAGTTACAATTCACCAATTTCCTCTGTCGTTCCTTTTACTACCCATCCCATTGCTCAATCAAATCCTCCTGACAATAGACTAGACTTAAAACTGGAAAGATTTATTGACGGAATGACCCTCTCGGTAAACTCCATGAAAGATTCCCTTGAGAAACTCACACAAAAGAACGAACTGTACGAAGGAAGGTTTGCTTTCATTGCTTCTAGATTTAATGAATTAAAATCCGAATCGATTAAGGCTGCTTCTAAACACGACGACCTAGATTCTAAAGTCTCTAGCATTAATCAACGACTTCCCACAATCGAATCGACTCTTTCCAGCTTTGAGAATCGATTCAAACAGCTTGAATCTCAGAGCTCCCAATGGCCAAATCTCACAGCAAATCATATGAATCCCCAAACTAACTCTTCTAATGCTCAATTGCCTTCAAATGCTCAAACTCTAGACGCAAGGGCAGCTACTAATGCCCCACCTAACTCCAGAGATCTTAGCCTCATAATTAAAGGTATTGCCGAACCAAAAAATGAGAATATGGCTGACACGATTGATGCATTTTTTGCGAACATTAAACTAACCATCAAGTATTGTCAAACCGCTGGGGCTACACGTTTGGGCGATTTTAATGATGAATTGGAAATAGAAATGCAAAACAGTGAATCCGATCTGAAATACGGTAGACCAATTAGGCTGACAATGCTCTCGACTACTAACAAGACCAACATCTTTATTGCGCTTTCGAAAAACAGAAATAATCCTATTGTACAGGGAATCAGAGCATTTAATGATTTATCTGAGCGCGACCAAATGCTTGAAAAAGAAGCAAGAGCCTTTGCAAATGCGGCCAAGTTTCTCCATAAGAAAAGAGCAACAGTTAGGGGTACTTCGACTATGATAGAGGGAGAGTTATACGAAGCGGAGAAATATGATCTACTCCCTTTCGGAATTACACCTGTCACAGCTGCTAATTATGATACCCCTGATGGTACATGTTTTCAAGGCCACATGAGCCCACTTTCCAACTTATTCGCATGTGAGCTAGAAATGGAGGATACCTCAACCGTCTACTCAGTAGAGCAAATGTATCAACTAAAGAAAGCCATCCACAATAACGCAAAGCCTGAATTGATCGAGAAGCTTAGGGCTATTAAGAATCCCTACACAGTCAAACGATTATCTCGCCAAATCCCCAATTCAGATGACTGGGCCAAACAAGAACGGGCTGTCCTCAAATCATGTGCTAAGGCCAAGTTCGAAAAGCACCCTGAATGCAAACATTTTTTGATGAGTTTAAAAAAGGGCCATATATACGAGGCTACCTTCGAGAAACCGTATGGTTGTGGCTTTAGACTCATAGACGCTCAGCAAATCACCGACACCAACATCGACCCCGAGCACAATATTTTCGGCAAGATACTTGAAGAAATCAAGCAGGAATTCACCTGAGTTTGGCATTTAAATTTTTATTTGTGATCCTCATACATCTTGAAATGCCTGCATTCCAAGTATTAATCCTAGGAGATTCGAGAGTGAGTAGATGGAAGGCTATTGCCGAAAGGTTGTCAGCTGAGTACAACTGCCAAGATCTACAACTCACATTTCTATCTATCCCTGGAGGAACAGTTGATGTCATCACCGACAATGCTGTTATGCTTTTCCAATTTCGACAATTTGACTTAGTTTATTTCTGTGGCGGAATTAACAACTTCTCCACCAAACTTGGATATAGAAGAATCATTCCTATATCACCTACAGACATCTCCCTAGCGGAATCTGTCTTCAATGAGATTCAACTATGTCTGCCCAAGCTCAAAGCCCTTGCAAAAGAAGTTATTTTCTGCGAGATAATTGGCCTCTCATACGAAATGTACAATAAGAAAAACATCACCTCTCCTCAAGACCAAGTGATGATTAATCAAGCCATCTACATGATTAACAAGCTAATTAGAAAGACCAACAGAAAGAATCGACTGACAACTCCTAGCTTCGAGGGGCACACCCATAAAATACGCCACGGTTTTATCTCTCACCGATACAACTCGACTACATCCGATGGGATTCATTTCACCGATGAAACAAATCTCAAATTCGTCAAGAAAATCTTCTCGACCATATACAGAAATATTAGACAGACAGTTGATTTTTATCTCAGAGACCAGCTTCGCACACATAATACTTAAACCTGTGATTTGAAGCTCTCTTACCCTTTTGAATTAATTGCGAATTTTCACATATCTTACTTTATTCCTCGCAAAAGCTATCTCTCGTGTCAGGTTTGAATATCCTATACATTTCCCCAATGGTACGGTACAAAATAATGTTCCTTACTTAAGCAATACCTCGTGAAACCCAATTTTGTGTCAACTTTTGCTTTAACATACATTTCCCCAATGGTACGGTACAAAATGAAACTATTCCATGATTACTCTAATGTTTCTTTATCCCTATACAAGACTAAGACTGCCTGTACCTAAAATTTTGTGTCGGATCCTGAGTTTCTATGCTATTCCCAAATGGTCCGGTGCAAACAGTAAATTTCCTAAAAGTCTGCATGTACCGCACACTTCTCCCGAGTATAAATAGATCGGTAAGATCGCTGTCCTCGCCAGTCGACTCACTACTCCTGCACTGTTACTACCATGTTATAACCCTAGTTCTATGTTTGCTCTTGTCTATAGTATCCTACCTCCCACTCTTTGCAGTGATTCGGTATTACTATTGTATTTCAGAACGTTCTTATCCAATGTGCATGATAATTACAGGCTTTTCGATTTTGATTAAAAATTGCAGATATAATCGATTGCCTCACACTCCCAAGTGATTCGGCTAATCATTACTAACTGTACTGCATTTACTTTACGCGTTAGGCTCAGTATTTATTATATGATTCTCGAAGAAATCTTAACTAATCCCAATGCATGATTATTTGACATATGTAACTATACCTCACACTTGTACAGTGATTTGGTGATTACTCATCTATATAGTATGTCTGCCTAACACCTTCACTATGTCCACAAGCAGCCAATTGGCGCGTTGACTGGCTGTGGACTGTCTTAAAATGTCTTAAAATCGTACACAATTAACTTAAAATTCCTCAATTATTGCCCACTTTCTATCCCTAAGAGTCTCCTGGCCTCTCTTTCTCTTCCCTCGTCCGTTTTCATCGTCACCTCTGCCACTTGGCTTTGCACTTAGCAACTTGCCAAGTACTGCTCACCTGGTCCTAAATCGTAGTATAAATCATGACCCTTAATAACAGAAAAAATGGATTGTTCTTTTACTATCTAAACTGCCAGAGTGTGAATAATAAATTCGATCTTATTAAACAGAATGTCATGGCTCTAAAACCTGACTTCCTAACACTAGCCGAATCATGGCTGAACTTATCTACCCCTGACCAGCTTGTCTCTCTACCAGGCTATAATCTGATAAGAAGTGACAGGAGTCATCCTATTCCTGGCACAAATTGCATTAAAAAAGGAGGTGGACTGCTATGTTTTATCAAGTCAGGATTACATTTTGAGAATATCTTGGATGCTAGAATCTCACAACCTTATCTTGAGTCGGTTACAATTAAAATTAAACCTATGAATATCAAGCCCTTCTATGTTACCTCAGTGTACAGACCCCCAGCTGGATCTATAGATCAATGCCTTGATTCATTAACAACAATATTGTCTCAAAATCGCCTAGGAAACAATGTACCTGCGGAACACTTTATACTTGGTGATTTTAATATCAATGTACTAAAAAACAACTGTCCTGCTAGGACCAAACTTAAGCTCTTTTATCAACAAAGTGGCTTATCCCAACTCATCACCAAACCCACTAGATATGCTATAAGAGGAGACCAATCAACAGCTAGCATTATTGACTTAATCCTAACCAATTCAGATAACATAACTGACAGTGGCACTCTCGATCACAACATTAGTGATCATGAAGCCATTTATTTTATCAGGAAAAAACCGAAAACTCAAAAAAAGTTTACCCTTAAAAAGGGCAGAAGATATAAAAACTTTGATCCTAATCTCTTTGGCACCAATCTTAGAAATAACTTTGACTGGAATGCTTTTAGAAATTTGGAAAACCCTAATGCCTCATGGGAATTCATATCTACAGCTATCTCGGCTACTTTAGACACTATGTGCCCTATCAAAAATATTCTCGTAAGAGAAAATAATGATCCATGGATAACCAAAGAGATTCTAGATCTTATTAAACAGAAAAATCTGGCTAGAAAAAAGGCCAAAGTTACTGGCTCTCCATTAGATCATGAAGAAGCTAAAAGACTTAAAAAAATTACTAACAAGCAGCTCAACAATGCAAAAAAGAATTATATGCACCAAACTCTCTCCAATGTTAAAGATCCTAAAAAATATTGGAAAACCATAAATATGCTCCTTCCTTCGAAAACCACTACCTCAGAAATTAGTCTATCTAATGAAGATGGTACTTTAATCTCAAACTGCAATCTAGCTGACTACATAAATAACTATTTTGCTAATATCACAACAAATCTCCTTACTAACATGGAGAGTGAGCCCTGGCATCCACCTTTACCTGACCTTCAAACTGAACTGTCAATTATATCAACTAATGAAATTGAAATGATCAGCTTAATCTCCAAAATTAATCCATCCAAATCATCTGCCATTGACAATATCTCCAACTCAATTATAAAAAATGCTTTCAACATTCTACTCCCTGAAATTACAGCTTGTATCAACTTATCACTATCAAGTTGCATCTTCCCCAAATTATGGAAAACTGCCACTGTAGTGCCCCTTTTTAAAGGAGGTCTGCCCTCCCAAATCAACAATTTTAGACCCATTTCTTTACTCCCTACCCCTAGTAAACTGATCGAAAAAATTGTACATAACAGGATTCTTACTTACCTCAACAACAATAATATTCTAGACGAAAAACAATCAGGCTTTCTCCCTGGCAAAAATACAATAGACTCAATAAGTCGACTTACAGATGATTTGGCCTTAGCAGCTGATACCAAAACTGCTTCATTACTTACTTTTATTGATTTTAGAAAAGCCTTTGACATGGTTGATCACGGCATTTTACTTCAAAAACTATCAAATATTGGAATTAGAGGCAACCTACATAATTGGCTAAAGTCATATCTATCTGAACGTTCTCAAAAAACCATTGCAAACAACCTTTTATCTAAAGAAACTCAAACCAAATCAGGAGTCCCCCAAGGCTCCATCCTTGGACCTCTACTCTTCTTAGTCTTTATTAATGACATTGGGCACTTCCTGAAACATACTAACTACTTACTCTATGCAGATGACACTGTTTTATATTTGTCTAATAAGTCAACTACCAAATTATATTCTGATATGCAAAATGACCTCAACGCACTGGCCAAGTGGTGTAAAATTAATAAATTCCTGGTAAATGCCTCTAAGACCAAACTAATGCTGATTGCTAAACCCTCTGTCAAAAAATCTCTCCCAGAAAAAATTATAACCCTTGATAACAAACCCCTTGAAACGGTACACTCCTACAAATATCTTGGAGTTTTGCTAGATGACAAAATTAATTTTCAACCTCACCTCAAAAACATTATTAAGATCATCTCACATAAATTATTCCTCTTTCTCCGTATCAGACATCTCCTAACTGACAAATCTGCTCTAGTTGTATTCAAAAGTAAACTTCTACCATTTTTTGATTATGGAGATATCCTTTATCACGATTCCAATTACTGTAACCTCCAGAAATTACAAAGACTGCAGAATAAAGCTCTTAGAGCCATAGCAAAGGCAGATCCTCTACACCCCACCCTTGAGTTACATAAGAATTTGAATGTACCATATCTCCTCAATAGAAGAGAATTCCATCTTAGAATCAAAGGTTTCTCTAGGTCTAAGAACAAATTCTATACCTCAAGCAATAATGACAATAAGAATACCAGAGCAAACACTGCTCCTCTTCTAAAAACTTTCCCATACAAATCTCAAACGGGTAAAAACTCTGTATATATCAAGACTGCTAATGCCTGGAACAAACTTTCCCCTAAAGATAGAAACATTGGAGACATGGAGGCCTTTAAATCCCTACAAAAAAAATGGCTAAAAAGCACACTTGATTTTAATAATTAAAATTCTGGATCACTCTCATGAGATAGAGGATACTCCAGATAAATGCATTTGTCCCTTCTGTATTAATTATTGTAATGTTTACTCTGTAGATAAAATAGACTTAGACAAATGAGGTCACACTTCTCAGTGATTATCCTATTTGATCTATCTCTTGAATGTACATATGTAATAATTATGTTATACAAGGCTGGGTTACACCGTAACATCCTACCCCCATTGGAGGTGAGGTACCCAGTTGAAATAAAATCTTAAAAAAAAAGAAAAAAAAAAGGAGGCACTGGAGGAGTATACTGGTGGAGGAGGTACTGGAGGAGGTACAGGAGACGGTAGGGGGTACTGGAAGAGGCACTGGCAGGGGTACCCCTCCAGTACCTCCTCCAGTACCCCTCAACAGTGCCTCCTCCAGTATCCCCCCAGTACCTCCTCCAGTACTCTCTCCAGTACCTCCTCCAGTACTCATTACAGTAACTCCTCCAGTGCCTCCTCAAGTGCCCCCTCCAGTACCTCCTCCTGTACCCCTTACAGTACCTCCTCCAGTGCCTCCTCCTGTACCCCCTCCAGTGCCTCCTCCTGTACCCCTTCAGTGCCTCCTCCAGTAACCTCCTCCAGCACGTCTCCAGTACCTCCTCCAGTAACCTCCTCCAGTAACCCCCTCCATTACATCCTCCAATATCGCCTCCAGTACCTCCTCCAATACCTCCTCCAGTAACCTCCTCCAGTACCTCCCCCTGAACCCCATCCAGTACGTCCTCCAGTACCTCTACCTGTACCCCCTCCTGTACCCCTTCCATTGCCCCTTAGAGTATGTCCTCCAGTACCTCCAGTACCTCCTCCTGTACCCCACCCAGTATCTCCTCCAGTACCCTCCTCCAGTACCTCATTCAGTACCCTCCTCACAGTTAAGCGCAGTAGGCGTCCAATCACCAATAAACAAGTTATATAAGGAAAAACATGTCGATAAATATACGGACAAAAATAGATGAAGTGAAAAACAGTTATACAGAAATTGTAAGAAACAGTAAGAATAAAATTCTCGTAGACAAGTACCTCTATGCGTGTCAAGAGATGGAGGGAAAGTGAGGGATTCCTCCAGGTGGAACGATGAGTGTGTGTGTGTGTGTGGGGGGGGGGGGGTCGCGTTGATTGGCCCCCAGGACGCAGGTATGCACATGTGTCATAATAGTGATTGTTGCGTCACCCCAAATATAATCACCGAGGTGTCGATTCTGCATACCTAAGGGTGCCATGCAAATAAAAAGCCTAGTTCAGAAAAAGAATTGAAATCAGGTTGAAATCAGGTTACGAGGAGATCAGAGGAGATGCGAAAAGATGCGCAGCATTCAAAATGCTCGTAGACATTTACGAAAAATTTACGAGAAAAAAGTCCTTATGCACAGGTTTAGGGAGATGCGATGATGTATTTACGAAGAGATACGAATTTCTGAGCTTATACACATGCATTCAACTTACGAGACACTTACTACTGAGATGCGAGGACATACGAGGTTCTCGCAACCTTTTACAACGGGCCCATTATCACTCAACGGCGGCTGTTTCATCTCAACTAAACTGGTTCCACGTCAAATACTTACAGAATATGGATAAATCCAGTCCTATAGATTTGATAAGAATGTGTTTTTCGTAATATAGCTGAAAATGCAGCTTTTACATGAAAAGAATCTAATTGTGCCTCGACCCACCTTTGTACTCCTGCTGTTTATTCCTAAGCCACTTTCACTCCTGGCTCTTTGGCCCTTCTTTGACCTGGGTCAACTTCTATAGATCCATTCTTCGAATGATTACCAGAAAGGCAATTTTGTAATTATATAGATTTGATATTTTGCTCTTATCTATATGAAGTGACTGTTTGACCCCTGGTAATGTGTATATTGTACCAATGAAATTTGATCAGAAAATTTAAATGAGATCAATTAGCAAACCACGTGGCTATTTACATGAGACCATTGTTAAATATTCTCGACTGAACGTGATATATGTTCGATAGCTTTAACACTGACATACAACTCCCATAATTGCATTCGAATCGAGATTCAAGATGGTGGACATGCAAATCTAATCACGACAATGATCCCGAAACATCTGTCCTATTGCCAAATCTTTTTAATTATTCACCTTTTTCACCTTAGTGATATACGATAATACATTTACACATCTATACACCAACAATTTTATCTTTCACACAAATTTGTATCATCAATCAATCACCATATATATGCCAAACACTTGAAAGTGAAAAAGATATTTTCAAAACCATTCTGTTTGATGATTCTCTAACTTACACATATGTGTATGGGAATTAAAATGCTAGTGCTCACGAGAAAGGTAAGTAAAAGGTAATAGAGCTATCTGACAACAAAGGGTTACTATTGTTACTGTAAGCATTATAACATAATTCAATGTAATGCTTGTTGAAACATAATTAATCATATTAAAATCAGACCAATCGTCAATGCTCTAGGAGAGAGATCTATAGAAACACAAAATCAATCAAACCGGTTTTGTTTTGATTAGCACGACTAGAGAAACATGTTTGTTACATGTTTCTCTGGGTTTTTATCTCCTGTTATTACAATGCGCTATCAGGGATTGGAATGTTAATCTCATAAGAATGGCGAGCATTGTAAATATTGGCTAGGCTTCATACATGAACCATGCGGCCGTGGCTTGGCCGCATTTTAAGTGGAGTCTCAATGAGAACCACATTTTAGGTTACGTAAGAATCATTCTAAATCTAAGTATGCATTTTAAATTTTAAAAAAAATGAAATATTCTATTTCGTGAACAGATTGTTTTGGGCGCATAATATATGGTAGTCTTTGTTTGGAATTTATTTTACAATAACGAGGGATTTTGTCAAGAAATAATTTGTGTTGTTATCATTTATGTAAAGATTGTTTTTCATTATTTTTTAGAGGTCAATATAATATTTAAATACAGTTACAAAAAGCAAGAATCGACTAAGGAGACTTGCTTCAGTCTTTGAAATTTTTAGAGACGAAATTTAGAAAAAAAAATCGTATTAGAATTACTATTTATTAGAGTTACTACTGCCTCAACTGAGAACTGAGTGAATGGGGAGCACTAGACATGCACTAGGGACCTAGCGACAAAAGATTGTATTGCCCTGAGGAGGGCTGTTCTATGATAATCCATGTCCTCGATCGCCTTACAAGATAAAATAACAGTGTGGGCAATATCTCTTGGTTGGCTATTACTAGTAAAGTAGCTTGTTTTGTCCCCAATCGGAAAGGATATCTATGTGAAATAGAAAAAATCCCAAAATATCCATTCCTTTTGGAATATCCTTTTCCTTTTTGGAATATCCTTTTCCTTTTGGAATATCCTTTTCCTTTCTTTTCGGAATGTCCCTTTCCTTTTTGGAATACCCACTTTCTTATGTTATTCTCAGTCCTTTTCACCCAAATGTACCATGATGTATTGCAACGCCAACATGTATCTCCAATGAAACAATAGGGGTGAGAGGGACAGGGAGAGGGAGGTAGGGTGAGAAGGAGGGCAGGGTGAGCGGAGAGGGAGGGTGAGAAGGAAAGGTAGGGTGTGATGGAGAGGGAAGGTGAGCAGAAGGGTGAAAGGGAGAGGGAGAGTGAGAGGTAGGGTGAGAGGTAGGGTGAGAGGGAGAGGGAGGGGGAGAGGGAGGGTCGGAGAGAGAGGGAGCGTGAGCGGGAGAGAGAGGGTGGGATAGAGGGGAGGGTGAAAGGGTGAAAGGGAGCCTACAAAACCATAACTTTTGGGAATTATTCCTCAGTACTAAAGAAACCAAGACGAAAGAAACCCCGGGAATCACCACTATACAGCGACAACTCCTCCCTCGGTATAGTTATTATAAAGCAGTTTCAGGTGTTTGGTTTCATCAGGTATAATATATGGTATTAAGGTGCTCTTTTACCTCCTTTCAGAGTTATATTATGCACTTGTCAATTGAAACTCCCACCCCCTCACCCCCGGGGAAGTCGGGGAATGGTAGGGGAATGTCTGAGAAAATATGCCCCCACCCAGGCGGGGATTTCCTTTAGTTTACAGCAGTATGAACTGCATGGGGGTTGGGGAATGTCCATCAATGCCAACTCAAGTATAATTCTAGGTGCCATTTTGGGGCATTTGATGCATCTTGGAGCACAAAATAAGGTCAAATATGGTCATTTTCTCAAAACCCTTTTTTTGTGACTTGTGACTCATTTCCCTGAAACACATCACAAATGGCTGAGTGGGAGAAAGATGGATCTCCACTCAGGATTCTCCTCAGAAATATATGAGAGTGTAGAGGGTCCAAGCTACCATCTAGGGGCCTGCAGAGGACATGACAAGTGCATAAATTAAACTTCTTTTTGTAAGCTACAAACATAAATCTGGGAGAAAAGGCCCAAGACATCAAATTGGTCCCTCCCCCCAACCTGGAAATAGCCAGCGGCACCCCTGTCTAGATTGGCACCTGAAGCCTCTGATTTCCATTTTGTTCCAGAACTAAAGTGAATTTTAATGAGGGGCCCTCTGCCCTGCCTGTGTTTATTGAAACCACGTACTCACATAATATAAGCACAGGTGACCCAGGCCCCTGTTCTTGTCACAATTACCCATCAGCCTCTACTATGGCCTCAGTCCACCGGTCACCATATTTTTGTTTGGACATATTTTATTCAGGTAAACAGGCAGTTACAATCTTCACAAAAATGTTTCATAATTGTGATATTCATCATGACCTGACATACACTGACTCTTATATAAGCATGGAAGTGTTTTTTATTATCCTTTCATTTTAATTTGATTTTAATCTTAACATAGTTTTAATTGAAAATTTATAGAAAAATGTTAGAGAAAATAATGAGAGATGGAGTGATGGTTACCAGCTATTAACATGTGTATTGTCTAGTAAAGCGAGTGATCTTGATATATCATGGATCCTGTGATCCTATCCTATTCCTATCCTATTCCGTATTTTCCCTATTGACCTGACAGTGGGCCTCCAGATTCCTGGCATGATGCTGAAGAAATGCGGGTCATTCTTCGTAATAATTCAGGGTCAGTAGTTGGGCGAGAAATTAATCAACGCAACACACAGAGATGTATGCTTCAAATCAGTACCAGCCTCGGAAGAGACCGATTTCCATCTTTCCTTTATTTTTATACTAGACAGATTAGGACGAAATACACTGGTCCTGCGCTGATTGGCTTTGGTCTTGTTGGTCCAATTAATTGACAGGTTACATTAGAGATCCAATCAGCCACAGGATAACAATGACAGACACTTATTAAAAACGAGGCTCAGAGTGACCACTGCCACTCTGACCAATCTCTTTGGGTGGTGACCAGGTCACGGGGTTATCTCCCCTCCCCTCTCCCTCCCACTCTTTAATCAGTATTCCCTCCCCTCCCTTGACCTGGCGGTCAGCCCCTCCCCTCCTTTCCCACGTGATTGACTTTGAGATAACGGTCAGACCTGGACCTCACCTGTACCTTTGGACTTTGGGATGATAAGAAATCCGCGAGCGTTGTGGCGGTAAGAAAGTGTGGGTAGCCTTCTGGCCGGTAGGGGCGCGACGAATGTCTGGCTGAATGAGACAACTTTAACTTAAAACTAGACAATTTGGGCTTGTCAATTTTACATACGTCCCAATCTCATTTGGTTCGGAGAACTGTGTACAACATAGTTCTCCGAACCACTCTAGGAGCAGACAACACATCGACGCAACCCTCATTTTAGTTTCCGGCCGACAACCCCCGAGCAACCCCGAGTATCACCGAGCGGCGACCCCCTTGGCTGACCGAGTTCTGCCGAACCGGAACCCCCGACCTAGAACCATAAGTGGGCATCACTTTTCTTCCACTCACGAATCCATTGCCATCCCCAGTCAAATTCTACCCTCTTGCTTCATTAGATTTGGGAGTTTTGATGCCCGATATCTAATTCCACATGAGAAACCTTTATTTACGTTGGGGCACCTCGATCCAGTATTTTTATCTACGGGATTTTTAACCTTTGGCCCGCCGGACGAATTCACAGCGGCCATCCCTATGTGGATCGAGGCTCCCTTTCTCCCGTAAGTACATACATGTTTATACAATTGAAAAAATGCAACAATTAGGACAATCTAGAGAAGTACAGAGAAAGAAATCACTCCCCTAAATCAAAATAATAGCTAAAGATTTTACAATGCCTTAGCGTAAAATTATTACTGAGGTACGGCGAACCCGCCTCGGATAATTTGTAAACACAGTCTCTTAAGAGTTTTCACTAGGTGGCGTGTTACCGCACTGTCTTTTGAGTTTAATGTATTGTTCATCAATATCTCGGCTTTGCTTGTCTATGGGTTCTCCCCGTAGAAACGTCTCAGGCATTTTCACGCAGTCTTTGAATATTGCCTTATACTTTTACTCGTTCTTGGGCTGCCTATCACTACTTAACGTCCGTAAGGTGGCAGCATGTATCTTATACACTTTCTAGGTACCTGTCGCCGTGAACATCCTCAAGGTGGCGACACTGGTACCTACTTATACATTTCCTTTGGGAGCCTGGCTCCTCTGGTCTAGAAGACTGACACGATTCTTTTATATTTTCAGCCCTTCTCTCGACCCAAAAATGGCCCGCTGAGGTGTGCACATCGGTCTAGTGACTACCGACCGTTCCTAGGCTGGTCTCCGTGGTATCACTACTCCATCAACAACGTGACAACCTCCCATTTTTGCTTCACCCTACTTTCAGAGAACGGGTCCTTCATCGTCCTCTCTCAAGTGGTGGCTTATTCCTTCACATAACAGCTAGCTTTCTCACCCTAACTTGAGCAGAAGAGTGCGTCCCACTGCAAGCTAACACCGGGCGTACTTACTAGGTAGGAATTGGTGACTAGACCAATTAATTAAATTCTACGAAAGGGGTGAGGACTTTGTCCACAGTCCAGCACTAGGCCTGCTTTAGAGTAAACTAAACAGCTTTCGTGACAACACCTCCTTTGTAATTATTACCATTAGATTCCAATTAAATTAGCACTACAAAACATTTTAAAATCAGAATCTGCTCACATTTGCACTTAAGACTAACATTATATCGGCTTAATTTTATCTCACACCACATATTCATCTGAGTCGTTGTTTTAACACACTACTCCACGGGGTACTGCAGATCTTTGCTTCATATCCATCGATCGAGGGGGTTTTGGGGGTGTATTCTGTCTAAAGGAGGATAAGGGGTCAGTTTGGAGGGGTTGGGTCTCCGGGTTTTCGAGATCGTCAGTACCGCCAAGGGACTGGGGTTCAGAATCTTGCAGTGGGATCTCTTCAGCGGGTTGCTGTTGGGATGGGTATAAATTAGAAAAGACATTGGGGAAGGAGGGAAGAGGGGCCGAAGGTTTACTGGGTAGTCTATCTAGACTCTGGTTAGGACGTTTACCTAAGAGAGGGAGGCAAGAGCCGTCTCTCTTCCTCTTCACATACACCACCACTCCTATCAATCCAATCACGATTGCTAGGGTGAGCATGAGGGTCGCGAATCCCCATGTGGTGGATGCGGAGAAGGAAAAAGGTTGCACCGTAGGAGGAAGGGGAATATCGGTCAGAGAAATTAGGGGGACGTCGATTCTGCTGTTGAACTGGAGTTGTTGCTTCAGCTCAGGATAGTCTTCGAACTTTCTATAGGTTAAGTTGAGAGAGGGTAGGGACAGGGCTTTGGGGGGTGGAATTCTGATCGTGGAATTATGTTGCTCGATGCTGCGCACCCTCCAATCTTCACTATATAAGACGCAGCCACTGTTTACTGTGACCCGTGTGTGTTTGGTAAAAACATTTCTTATAGGTTTCTTACTGATACACCTTAATACAGTCTCGACTGGAAAGTATACTGCAAGGATAACCGATGACAGTTGTTCAAAATCTCTGAATATTTCGTTACTGACATTGCCACGCTTCTTAATCTCTATCTGACACTTTACTGGACCTTTGCCTAAAATTATTTCTGTTTCACATGTTGGTTTTAGGTTCTCCAACGCAGAGGAACATACAGCTGGGCTGTATCCCATGCAGTGGTTAGGAACAAAAGAGGCACCACTAGAGACACTGTCCATCGCTAATTCAGCGATGCCCTTGATGATTTTGAGGTAGGATGGCCCATAAGGGGTAGGGAAATACCTTAGTTTATAGTGTAAATACTTAGTAGCCGAAACTGCAGGGATGACCACCTGATAAACTAGTTGCTCGTCTGACTCAGATATGATTTGAACTTGTACACTTCTGTAGTACCAACGAACATCGTCTATTGGTTGGTGTCCCCTCTCACTCAAATGATGAAGAATTTCATTTAAATGTACTTCAGGTAATATTTCATCAGTCAAGTACCCGTGCTCTAGGTGTGTTCTCTGGCGATGGAATAAATCAATTTGCCTATAATATACCAGCATAATGCGGTCAACTTGGCTTAGGGCCTGATCAACCTCTCTTCTCATATGCATACGATGAATATCTCTAGAAAAACCATTTAAATGATGAACAATTTCAGATACCTGGTCAGTCAGATTTTGGCTTATCTCTTGCAGGTTTTGGATGTCGACTCGATTCTCTCGTAGGAACAGACGGGTCTGGTTTACCACAGAAACCATCTCTGACTGGAAGTGAGACATCACACTGAGGCCTGCCTGCGATGCCTCCACTGCCGCTCGGAGCTCGTCGATCTGGTCTGTGGTAGCTGTACCGAAGAGAGATCGGCTGATCATTCCTACCACTCCTAGCAGAGCTCGCTTCGTGCGAACTGGTGGAGTGGGTAGATGATCCTTGATGAATACGCGCGTTGCGACTTCCCTAGTTGGCTCTTCACAAGAGGCAAAAGGAGGTAGAAAAGGTGCATCCAGCACTACTGCGCCACACAAGCTCACTTCCGCGCCTACGGCGGCGGCAGTGCGACCTTTCTTCCCATTCTAATTAACAATTGTTCCTACACCAATAACTTCGGAATTATACATTTACTGGGGTAGAAAATACTGGTCATTTTGATCCTGAACTTTGTTTATTGGTATTTTGAAAAGGAAATTGAGTAATCAATATTAACATTTTGGCAACTGGGAATCAGGCCTAGACCGGAAATATACATGTAGGTTGTTCTTGACCGGAAATAGCCTTTCCTACCTTTTTTACAGCTGAGGATAGTATGTCGAAATGATCGTATTGAACATGAAGCCGCCATGTTCTGAGGTCGGTGATTCCTACCACTTGCTGCTCGTGTAGTCCTTCCATCTTAGCTTCAAGGATGTGGAGCCACGACTCCATAGGCGGAGGAGCAGGGGGCTGGAGGAACATTAATGCAGTCCATGTTGCTGTGAGGGCCCTTACCTCCCCAGCCGAGTATACCAGCACACCTTCTTCCTCGAAGATGTCTGCTTGGCTGCAAATGAGGTAACAGGTGAGCAACAGTAACCCCTTAGTCACTGTCCCCACCGCCATCTTGTGCATCCGGTGCTGAGGTTGCCTGCGCGTCCGGTACTTGGTCAGTAGAAGCTGATGTTCTTTTTGCTCTCTTTCCAGGTTTAGGCTCGCTCTCCTTCAGTGGACTAGGCTCTCTAGGGCTAGCAGGCACTCTCCGCTTGGCATGGAAACGCCTATGTAAATGACGCTGAGGATTGTCTGGTGGGAGCACAATCCGCGGAGCTGCTATCAAGGCCCTTGTCTGAGACCTGGTGCGTATATGAGGAGGTGGTAGAGGAGTACTTGGAGTCCTAGGTGTTGCTCTTCCAGTTAGGTTAACTGGAGTCTCTTCTATGTTTGCAGGAGTCCTGTATCTCATCTGAGGTGGTGTGAACGGTGCTGGAGCCGGTGGTGGAATGACCAAGGCTTGGTTCTGGTCAGCATTATAAGGAGGACGACGGGGCGGATCCGGAACCTCTGGTTGGTCCACGTCACTACCCATATCTTCGTCGGCTGAATAGAATTCTTCCTCGACTTCCGGTACCATTTCCACGTCCGCAGCGCCACCTACAGCTGGATCTTCCGCCTGGAGATAGACTTGATTCACAGGTGGAAGCAAAGGTTCATGTATTAAAGCATTGGGGTCGACATTTAGATTTTGCCCAGGAGGTTCAGGGGGGAGTGGCCTCGCTGCCCGAGCCCGTATTCTCGCCCGATTGCGCCTGCCTTGGCCTGCCCTGTTTTGCCTATTCCTAACTGTATCCCAAGCAATATCCCCAGATACCAATTTTATTCTCTCCCGATTTATTAGTTTTCTCTGACCTTGTGGGTCTCTTACGATCACTACAGCTCCCCTTACACCTAGGACTGTATACCCATGATCCCATCTAGGATCTAGGGGCGCTCTGGCGCCTGCTAATACAACTACTGAGTCACCTACACGTAAGTCACCAGCATTTGCCCGAGCTCTAAGCCGCTCATAATTATACTTACGGCTAGCTTCAGTATTTTCTGCAGCCACCCGGAAAGCATCTGTGAGGGCTTGTAATCGTTCACTTAACACTTGGGGTTCTGTACCATCCGGCCCAGGGAAGATCTTAACAAAGGGGACCGGGGGTTGACGACCAAAGGTGAGAAAATAGGGAGTGAAATTCGTGACTGAAGAGGTGGAGACTCTATGGGCCCAAAGTGTGGGTCCGAGTTGATTCTCCCACTCTGCTGGTCGCGCATTGATGAATTTTTTTAGGATATTCTTAAAGCTTTTGTTAAACCTCTCCGTCTTACCGTTAGTTTGGGGGTGCCAGCCAGAAGTATGTCTGACTTGCGTCCCAATGGATCTTAAATAACCTTCGACTTGTTGATTCATGAATTCTAGACCCCTGTCAGTAATGATTACCTCTGGGGGCCCGTACCGGGGTACATATTCATTTGCCAGATAGTCAGCTATATTTTTCCCAGTTTTTCTATCAATAGGTTTAACTTCCGCCCATCCACTACAATGATCAATTACAACTATAATATAACGATTCCCATTGTCTGAAACAGGAAAAGGACCACATAAATCCATTCCCACTATCTGACCTGGGTACCTTGCTATAGGCATAGCTGTGGGAGCAACCTTATCTTGACCTGCACGATTTACTGCACACTTATCACAATTACTCAACACACGGAGGGTATCTTTCCTCATAGTAGGCCACTTGTAGGCCTCTAATATCCTATCAAGGGTTTTTCTCATTCCCTGATGGCCCACTTCAGTGTGTGCTCTTCTTATCACTCTGTAACGAGCTGATTGCGGCAACACCAATCTAGGATAAGCTGGTTTATTGGGTGGGGACATGATTGTAAACAATAATCCGTTGATTAGTGTGTAATCGTCCACCTCCTCTAGGCCCAACTGATACTCAGCCATCTGTTGCTGCTCTGTTCTGACTTGTTCTCGCTCAAGCTGATCAAACTCCCAGGGGATTTCCTCTGTTTCCTCGAGGGCACCTACTTCAAAATTACTGAGAGCGTTCCCCTCCCCCTGGTCATAAGTTTCATGAGTCTTTATGCGAGATAACATATCAGCCCGTACATTGTTCTTACCTTGTCTATATTCGATGGGGGCACCGTATTCTGCTATTAAAACAGCCCAACGCTGAATTTTTGTATTTTTAACCTCACCAAGAAAGAGCGATTTGAGGGGTTTATGGTCAGTATAGATGGTAAAATCACTGCCATATAGATATGGTCTAAGTTTAGTTAGAGCATAAATAATGGCAAAAGCCTCCTTTTCTATAGTCGCCCATTTGAGTTGGGGACCTGAGAGTTGTTTTGAAATATACTGAACTGGTCTTTCCACTCCATTCTCGTCAGACTGGACGAGTATGGATCCCACTGCGTACTGACAGGCATCTGTATAGAGCTTATAAGCTTTTCCAGGTTGTGGATGAGCCATGATTTGGTCTGAAGTAAGAACGTCTTTTAATGTTTCGAACGCTTCTTGTTGTTCAGGACCCCATTTAAATCTAGCATGTTTCTTTGTTAACGCCACCAAAGGTGTTACAATTCTTGCATAGTCAGGAATACACTGACGATAATATCCACAACAACCTAGAAAAGATCTAATGGCGGACACACTGTCAGGCGGGAGCATTTCTCGAATGGCTTTGACTTTGTCCGGATGGGAATTTATCCCTTGTTTAGACACCTGAAAGCCCAGAAGATCAACCTTGTCTTGAAAGAATTTACATTTACTCTTTTTGATGGTAATACCATGTTCGGATAAAGTGTCAAAAATGATTTTGAGATGTTTTTCGTGCTCCTCCCGTGTTTTAGAATAAATCACCAGGTCATCGATGAATATACCAAGAAATTTCCCAATATATTCGGCGAATATCCGGTTCATTGCCCTTTGAAACACAGCCGGGGCATTAGTTAATCCGAAAGGCATTCTACGCCATTGAAATAAACCTCTATGGCAGACAAAGGCCGTTTTCTCTATGCTTTCAGGGTGCATTTGGACTTGCCAATACCCAGATTTGAGATCTAGAGTGGAAAAGATCGCTGCTCCTGTTAGACTATCAAAGATATCTTGTATATTTGGTAGGGGGTGGGCATCTTTCTTGGTGACAGAATTTAATTTTCTAAAATCTGAACAGAACCTGGTTTCCCCATCTTTCTTAGGTACTAAAGTTATGGGACTAGCCCATGGTGACGAGCTTGGTTCAATCACACCTAACTCAAGCATTTCGTCAATCTCCTTATCTACTATCAGCTTTTTGTTTAAGGGAAGGCGATAAGGTCTCTGATTAATAGGGCGGGCATTCCCCGTGTCAATCTCCATGTATACATCTCTTACTATGCCTAATTTACCATTTTTGCCAAAAACTTCTGGGTATCTTTCTTCCCAGATTTCTTCCTCTGTTTTGAGGGAAGCAAATTCAGAATCTATTTCTTCTTCTACCGTTTGACTTTTATATTCTCTACCTCCTAGACGTATGATTCTTTTTCTGTGCCAGATTACTGAATCCAAAATGTCCAGAGCATCGTCCCCTAGTAGGAGATCGTGTTGGAGGTTTTTAACAATGTATACAGGAAGATGACTACCCCCAGCCTTAATTATCGCCCTGCCTTCTGACTGCAAAGCGTGACCACTCAGTGACCGTAATTGTTCACCTTGTTCCAAAATTAACGGTCGGTGGTTTACCTTATTGAAATGTTTCCACAAATCATACTTAACTAAACTTCTAGTGGCGCCGGTGTCGATAAGTGCTTGTGCTTTCCTTCCCGCCACAGGAAGGGCCACACGAAACCGCTTATCCGGCGAATTTATTCCCCCGAAGGGAGAACAAAGGGGTTTGTGGGAACTCTGGGAGTCAATGCTTGTATAGCCGCTATAACGGGTTGCATTTTGTTATCCATTACTTCTTCCATGTCTGGCCGTACAGCCGCTCTCATTTGTGCGAATCGAGTAGGGCATTCTCTAGCAAAATGTCCCTCTAATCCACATTCATAGCAAGTATTCTTACCTCTAAACCTTTTTCCCCCCTTCTGTGCCCCTCCCTTCCTTTTCTGACCCTGTTGTGACTCTACCTGATTAGAATTGGCAACCGGGGCAGGGTTTGGAGCGCTATAAGGCGGAAATGCAGGCAAATAGGATGGTTGCACAAAGGGAAACTGAGTCTGGTTCTGAACTGGTGGTGCAAGAACTGTTACCGATGAAGGTTGAGATCTTTCCCTCCCTAAGAGTTCTACCATATTTCTTAATGTTTTTAATTCGTCCATCACAGCTTTTGTTTCAATATTGGTCTCCCCAGTAGGGGTCGGTGGAGTCAGAGTTTGGGTTGGCGTCCGAAGTTTTGGGAGTAAGGCGCCTATTTCCATAGGTTCCTCTCTCCTTTCACCTCTAGCTGGTGCATCGGCTAACGTATGGGTATACGCTGCCGTTGTCGCCAGGTCAATTGCTTCCCCCAAAGTCTCTGGTCTTGTTGAGAATACCTCGCACCATACCTGTCTATCGGTGAGCCCACGTATAAAATCTCGAGCTAATTGTGACTGAATTACAGGCAAGGCCAAAATGCCTGGTTCATAAGCCCTCATAGCTGTTTCCAGGTATTTACGGCCATAAATTTGTATGTCTTCGTATGGGAGTTGATGGATCCCCTTCAACTTCTCTCTAAGTTGAGTGGTCTCCTCTTCTCCCATAAACAAGCGAATTATTTCCTGTTTTACACCCTCCCATGTGCGTTCATCTCCCCGTGCTTCTACATAAGATTCGATGGAACGTGCTAATGATCCCTGCGCTAACAATATAACTGCTTCTATGGCTATGTTATCATGTGCCCCTACTGTGATTCTAACTCTGTCCAACCCCTCTAACCACTCTCTGAGTGATTCTTTGTTGGTCCCATCGTTAGGACCCAGCAAGGTTGCATGTCTCTCCATACGCCTTCTAACTACTTCTATTGACGCATAGTGTGCTTTACGATCAGCATCATTGAGTGCATTTACCTCTTCGGCGGTGATATCCCAGTTAATGGGTGTTGTCAACGCCATTTTGGAGGTACTTGAATTAGCTGATTATGTGTAAAGATGAATTACTATTACCTGCTTGATTTGGAATATTCTATTTCTATATAGAGAATTTGGAATATTAATTTTTGCCTAGATCCAACGTAACAATTTTTGTGCAGGTATTTCCAAAAACAAAAATTTTGATCTCTTTAGTCCCTATTCTTACTCATTACATTTTATCCCAATGGTAAGACATAGTTTCTAGCTGTTCACTGCTGAACTGAATCACACTTTCAGAGGTGCCTACGCAGTCGTTCCAATCCTCAGGTTCTGCGATCGGTGGATAACCATCATTGAATATCTCCTCTAGGAAAATATCCTCAGCTTCGAGGTATTGTGGGAACTCTTCCACATACTCAATTCTTTCCGCCGGTGGCATGTCTAAAATACTATCTCTACAGGATAAAGTAAGATAATACTTGTGTGATCAGCTAATGCACCTTCCAATAAAAGCCCAGCTCAGAGTCCCAAACATACAACACCCATAAATACAATGGCAGTTTTGAAAAAGGCACACTCACCTGACTCCTTTTGCTTGCTTCTAAGGTCGGATACCGATCTGACCAACTAACTAGCCCCTAATCATGGTCGCCAATGAAGAAATGCGGGTCATTCTTCGTAATAATTCAGGGTCAGTAGTTGGGCGAGAAATTAATCAACGCAACACACAGAGATGTATGCTTCAAATCAGTACCAGCCTCGGAAGAGACCGATTTCCATCTTTCCTTTATTTTTATACTAGACAGATTAGGACGAAATACACTGGTCCTGCGCTGATTGGCTTTGGTCTCGTTGGTCCAATTAATTGACAGGTTACATTAGAGATCCAATCAGCCACAGGATAACAATGACAGACACTTATTAAAAACGAGGCTCAGAGTGACCACTGCCACTCTGACCAATCTCTTTGGGTGGTGACCAGGTCACGGGGTTATCTCCCCTCCCCTCTCCCTCCCACTCTTTAATCAGTATTCCCTCCCCTCCCTTGACCTGGCGGTCAGCCCCTCCCCTCCTTTCCCACGTGATTGACTTTGAGATAACGGTCAGACCTGGACCTCACCTGTACCTTTGGACTTTGGGATGATAAGAAATCCGCGAGCGTTGTGGCGGTAAGAAAGTGTGGGTAGCCTTCTGGCCGGTAGGGGCGCGACGAATGTC
The DNA here is from genome assembly GCA_942159475.1 of Sthenelais limicola. Taxonomy (NCBI): domain Eukaryota; kingdom Metazoa; phylum Annelida; class Polychaeta; order Phyllodocida; family Sigalionidae; genus Sthenelais; species Sthenelais limicola. The sequence goes on from OW804100.1 coordinate 26,482,531, forward strand.
TGGCTGAATGAGACAACTTTAACTTAAAACTAGACAATTTGGGCTTGTCAATTTTACAATGCAAACAAGATGAGGTTATTAATCCTTTTAAGCTTTGCCGTGTGTGGTTATAGCCTATGAAGGCTGTGTTTAAAGACTCATGAAGTCATTCTACATTATTTGACCCAGGTCAACACTAACAGGATCAGCTGCAGGATAATTAATATAATTTCTTACAGAGAAATATGTCACCAGTCACATGGATATTGACATTAGAGCACCGATTAATACTCCATGCCAAACATATTTCCAATAGATTTGCACTAAAATACAAATCCCATAATTCTATGCAGATCAACATTCAAGATGACGGATATCTAAGTCCCTATTGGGGACAACTGAATACATTAGTATAAATTAATGCTATAAAAACGATTTAAAAATGACAGCAATATCTTGTGATGAAACAATTTTGAAATTTCACAATAATTATAATTTTTTCTCTCATTTTCCAGAGCATAGGATTCTGAACTGGATTTAAAGACAGATGTGTGAATGCTGGGGCAATCTGGATCCACATCAACACTATTAACACCAATTAGTAGTAGCTGAGCCAACTCACAATGAGAGAACCAACTCCAGTCAAAGATTCCAAAATTATAGAGAAGACTCCATTAATCGAAGAAGATGGAACAAGACAGAGGAACTCATGCCCAAGGAAAATAAACTGGTCAATGACTATGTCTCTAGTGACGATATACATTGGGTCTTTCTTGATTGGATTTGTAGTTGTCATAACATCTCCACTGATAGAGCCATTAAAATTGGAGTTAATCATCCAAAACACCGATAATTTGGTTTGGTTTGGATCTATTCAAAGCATAGGGGCTGCCCTAGGTGGTCCCTTGTCTTTATTAATCATTGATAGTTTAGGGAGAAAGGATAGTTTCCTCTTAGCCTGTCTGCCGCTGATATTCGGTTGGTTAAGTATGACTGCGTCAGCTTACATTGGTGGTTTATACATTGGACAGGCACTTCTTGGTGTTGGTGTAGGAATATTCTGGGTTTGTATATGGGTCAGATTTTCAGAAAATGTAAAATTGGCAGATCTACACATTTAGGAAATCCTCCTAAATTAGGCTGAAAAATGAAGAATACCAGGTATATCTGAGTATATTTGGTATAGCGTTGATTTAAAGTATCAGTTCTGTTATGTTAAATGCATTTTGAAGCTCATTTGTGTCTTAAATGTGGGTTATTTGAGAGGATTGGTAAAGGCAAATTGTACATTTTCTAAAAATCTGACCCATATACGTCTATGTACCAGAAATATCTCCTGTGTAGCACAGAGGAAAGGCGGGTGCAGGAGTAACTATGTTCTTTTCATCAGGAATGTGTTTTGCATATGGGTCAGATTTTCAGAAAATGTACAATTCAACATCGCCAAACTTCTCAAATAACCCAAATTTCAGACGAAAACAAAATTAAAAATATGCTTCAACTTGACTAAACAGATTGCTAGAATCAATGCAATGTCGAATATACTCGAATTTACCTAGCATTGACCAAATTGCAGCCTAATTTAGGAGAATTTTCCAAATGTATACAGCTGTCAATTGTACATTTTCTGAAAATCTGACCCTAATGTGCTTGGTGCAGTCATACCGTGGGGATATCTCTGTATCACTGGATCCATTGTCACTGCTATATTATGTATGCTTGCTGTGGTTGCCATGGAAAAGTCCCCACACTGGCTCATGCTACATGGGCAGGAATCAGAAGCTGAGGAAACATTGCATGGATTGAGAGGAGCTTCACAAGGAAATACTCAATCAACCATACTCAAGAGCAATAAAAGATCACAGAAAACTAAAAGCAAAATATTGGACATGACCTTTTTGAAGGATCCACTTATCTACAAACCTGTTCTTCTCTCATTATTTCTGAGGATGTCCCTTGCTATGAGTGTCTACTCATCTACGTTCATGACAGTTAACTTAGTGGCCTCAGAGATACTCCCACTGAAAGTAAGGGGCTCAATCACAGCTGTAGGGGATATGGCCCAATTTCTGAGGATGTCCCTTGCTATGAGTGGATACCCAACAATAGCCTACTACCCTATCTGGATGAAGTCTTTGAAGAATGTGGATTGTCCAGTGGAAGTCTACTTCCCCATATTGGATCAGGAGTTACCTTAATCATTACCAGTATACCACCCATGTTTATCCTTGACATCAAGGGAAGAAGACCAGTGATTATTACTTCCTTGATTCTGTATATAATTGCCCTGATTCTCATTGGTTTATTTGTGTATTTCTTGCAAAAGCTTGGTTCACCATACCTGTCCTGCACTATTTTCAGTGGTACTGTATCTAAGTGTCTACTCATCTACGTTCATGACAGTTAACCTAGTGGCCTCAGAGATACTCCCACTGAAAGTAAGGGGCTCAATCACAGCTGTAGGGGATATGGCCCAATTTGCAACAGTGTTCCTCGTATCTGATGCATTCCCAAGGGTTTCTGAAGCATACGGATATAGTGTGGCATTTTGGATACTAGCAGCTATAAATATGGCCATTATGATTGTGGTGTTTGTGTGTGTCCCTGAAACTAAGGCAAAGGTACTTGATTGAATATTATACTTTAAACAAATTTGTTTCTGTTCTTGGTGAAATACCAACAAAGAAGATTAAGTGTTGAAATAATATTATATTTTGTTATTGCAAGATAAAAAGGCCACTCCGGAGTTACATGTAGCTCCGCCAGGTGGACAGTTGTTATGTGTGGCCAGGAACTGGTTTGTATGGACGGAGTGTTGGTATGTACACCTGAATGTCTGGTCTCTTGTTCAATTCTTATAACTATGTGTTTCGTACTGATGCACTGATACTTAGTCTATGCCCATAGAACTAAAATCAAGGGCATTCATGACAATGAATTGTTTGATCACACTCTGGCCTAGGTTTCATTGTTTATGTGTTTCTCAAAAACTTTTATGAAAGTTCTGATTTTATTTTGCCTCCATTGTTAATGTCAAGGAAGACATATGGACTGTATTGTCTTTTTAAATATTATTGTTGATTGGAAAAGACTTTTCCAAGTGTGGGTGTTGTTCCTACAATCTAAGATTGTCGACTTGGATGACAGGTAGCTCCCAACTATTATGTAATAAAACTTAAGTATTCCTGCAGCGTGTTCTTTTTAGTTTCCAAATTAGTTTTAAAATTCAATAAAACTTATCCATTTTCTTTAAAACGAAACAAAAATCTATGTGAAATAGGAAATCTCCACAGTAGCCAACATTATTTGTTTGGGATAGCCAATGCACCCACAAACAAGTCACCTCTAATTATACCCAATCAGTCTAACTAGTCCAATTAGTATACTGCGCGGAAACGGCCTCATTGTGCATTATAATCCTACTAAAATCGTATAATGCAATCTTATGGCCAAAGAGTATATTAGTACCATCATTTCAGTGAATTTTTTAACAATAACTAATAGTATAACTGCATTAAAACCCCCTAAAAGTGTGTTACAAGTAGCTATAGGTAACTAGAAGTAGCTATAGGAACTACTAGTAGATATTGGAAACAACCAGGAGCTATTGGGAACTACCAGTAGCTACTGGCAATTACTAGTAGCTACTGGGAACTACTAGTAGCTATTGAGAACTACCAGTAATCATAATGAACTACCAGTAGGTATTGGGAACTGCCAGTAGATATTGGAAACTTCCTGTATCTATTAGCAATATATCAAATTTAAAATATAGACAAACTTATTAAATGCCCTAATGTTTACCATCATTAGAACCCATTTGATCTCATCTTTTCAAATATGTTGGTACCTCAAAAGCAACTTTTTTCGACTTGTGACTCACTTTTCTGGTAACATCCCACATTCTATACCTATTCTTTGCTGTCCAATAATAATAGCAATTCAGGGCACAAGTTGGCAGTAAATCAAGTCTGTCTTTTCTACCACTTGTAGGTGACCAAAGGCACATAATTGGTCTAACGACTTGCAATGGGCTGCGAGCAAAGTACACCCTCTTAGAAACTGCGAGTACAATATGTTCTGAAACTATTCAGAATGAGAATCAGGTGTGAAATCGTCTGAAATGCTAATCGGAATAATAGTGGACGGATGACTGAAGGATTGATTTGTATTTTTCTTTGAACCTGAAACATTTGCATTCCAGCCTTTGAATATTGTATTCAGACAACAGTTAGCATATTGGCATTAGTCTTGTTTGGTAAGCACCCCCGCCTCAGTAGGTGATTTGTATGTCTCACTGCGCATGTCTATTGTAGTGCATGCTGGGATGGAGTCAGTTCAAATCTGACATACAAGGATTTAGCAAATAATAATTAGCAACATTTTTGTCTTTATGGAATCATTCAGAATTTGCGGAAAGTTCTTGTGCAAAATTGTAAGACCGGCACCTTATTTCCGCATTAAGGAGGGGTCATACTACTATATTATTTTGTACAGAATTATCAAACTTCATCTCCATTATTTCTCACCTCATCCAATTCCGCTCCAAGATTTTCTTATAAATTGACTTGACTACATCCGATATTATTATCACTGTATCTTAATGATGAATTCACCGTTTTTGCCAATATTGTTAACTTTAACTCATTGACTTGGAGCAGAAGGCTCCGAAGAGCGCTTGATCTGCAAGCGAAGTGTTCCTCTTCTGCCATGTTTCAGTATATCTTTGAAAATAAAAACGTTTAAAAAAAAAAAATACGCTAAGGAGGCCCCCTGAAATTCTTCAACGTATCTAGAGTGAGTTATGCACAGTGCATATTTCACTAGTGACTTATGTGTGGTAGTCATGGAAACCAAAATGCGGTGTTCTACCTAGTTTAGCGCCAAAATTCATCTTTATTACACAAGATTGTTTTCTATTTATATCATTAAAGCATATATATGGATATATATGAATAATATAAACTCGTTGGTTTTAGTCGCTTAGAATATTGCACTCATTGCTATGCAACTTGTGCAATATTCACCCTTCTTCAGCCAACTCGTTATTAACCTGTATATATTTACTGCGGACCAGTTGCCCCTGTACTCACTCTTGACGTCACTATTTTCCCCACCATTGTTCTGTAGCCCGAAAATTAATTATATCTATTATATATGTATGAGGGTAACACATGACAGGTGTTACCCTCATAATTATGTTATGTATGAGGGTAACACATGAAAACAACCGTTATACGATTATTTATGATGTGTTAAATCTTTTGGACGTTTTGTGCTGTTAATAGCATGAATACATACATACACATTTGATTGCCATGAAATGAATATATCTATTCATGTCTGAAATTATCCTAAGGTGTACATATAAAAATGCCACTAGGGATTGACCATTAAGAAATCTTTCAAACATATCTTTCATGCATAAACAAATATCATTAGAATCAGCTTGATCTCCTCTTTTTAAATTTGATGATACATGTATCTCAAAATCCATTTCTTTCGATATGTGACCTATTTCTCTGCATATCAAATAGTCCCTCCAATAAGGTGTATAGTGTCATAAGAGCCTTATCTTCTCAAGTGATAAGAGGGTTTATTCCTACAGGAGGTAACAGGACCACAGCTGAATGGTTCGAGTCCTTTTACTTTCTGTAAAAAGAAACCATCGTATTCCGGGGCACAACTGGTGCGATTGGGCAACCGTGTCTCGCACTATAATATCCTCTACACCACTGCTCTCTTTACCTTCATCCGTCAGGGTAGGAGTCCAGGCCCTAATCCTCGGATCAGATAGGAATGACATGTCAGTGATTGGACGCCTACGTCGCTAATCGGTTTCCTGATCTAGGACTAGGCGTTCTAATGGGATTTTAATGATATTTTGCGGTCTTTGCTGGAATTATAATGGCACTTGCGGTTTGAGGTAAGAGGCTTTCCCTCCGTTTGAAGGGACTCTCTTATCTTTGGGCCTAGACTGGGTAAGGGTAAATTATTCATTTAATAGACAGAATTTAACAAGGGGCTGATAAATGACTATTTATTGGACGGGATTCCTTTCACAAAGAAACATGTGAATATACATAAAAGCCTTTGTTCCGGGTTTAGATATAAGGGTTGAATTGTTATATGGAACAACAACAATTCTGTTAATATTGCAACCCCTTTACCGCACATTCATTCAGCATGAACATATCATAATAATTCTTTTATTCAATCTCAGTTTCTTAGACCGATTCCGTTATTTAACCTTTACGTGGCACCCGAACGTGGTAGAATGATAAAGGTAACATTTGGCGTCTCATAGATATCACCACCTCCTAAGTTCAAAGGTCATGCAGGGAAGTGTGCGTGCTTCCTGAACGACCTCAAGAGCTAAAAGATCATAATTTATATGTTTTCTTATGGAAGTTTTGGCTATAAGATTAAGGGTTGACATTTAAGCTTTCCCAGAGCCACGGTGCCCGGCAGTTTGTGTCCTAATAAGTAGGTAGTGTTTGAAAGGTTGCCAGAGGATGAATGTTTTTCACAGAAGCAACTAGGGTCTCAAGGTTTTCGGGGAATACTATAATTTAACTTTGTCAGCTGAAATAGGGATTGATTATATAATGTGATAGGTCACACGTCGCAAAATTGATATTTCTCAAAGACATTCATTCTCAAGATCTCTTTGTGGGAATGTTCTGGTTTTTGGAGGGTTTAGCGCTTCAAGTCGCATCTTATATGTACCAAATTTGAGGACAGTGTCTAAAGATATCTATGTATTATTATGGTCAACCTATACGGTATATTTAGCTACTTTACCTGGTTCTATTCACCTTATACCTAGACATTTTGCAAACCTTTTTTTTTTTCAAAAATAAAAATATCAAACTTAAAGTATAGAGAAGTATTATGTATTATTTGGCTTAATGTTTACTATCACTAGAATCGGCTTGATCTCATCTTTTTAAATACGATGATATCTCACAATCAATTTTTTTGCCACTTGTGACTCATTTTCCTGAAACACAGCACAAATCATTATCTCAAGTCGTTAATCCAGACACCTCACTTTAGTGCACCAAAGGGCCCTGTTCACTATAGGAGTGTCGTGATGGAGAGGTTCTACTTTATACCAATACCTTGATCAATGTCTACACAACCTAGGTATGCATAATGGACAGCGTGAAAGTGCACAGCGCTGGTGGAGTGAATATTTTATATACATCTACAACCTCAAATATGCTGTCATAGTATGTTGATGGATTGCATTGTAATAGATTTTTAGTGCTATCTATAATTCTTATTAAAAAGTAATATGACAATATACAGTCCATTCTTGCAAGTACAATTGGTAGGAAATGAGCCTAAGTTTTAACCGTTTGAACGGTTAAATCTGGTTGAGTTGAGTTATAATAATGTCAAAGCCTATGCTGTTTTTGTATATAACATATTCAAACTTATTTACCTCGTTAACTCTCTATCTACTTCTCTGTAAATTTATAGTAAATCAGGCTATTCTGAGAATATAATTATGTACTTATGTATGAAAATGTTTTCGACCTGAATAAAATATTTTCTAAATCTAAATCTAAATCTAAATCATGAAGTCAACACTTATCTTCAACCCGTGTGGATAAAGAGATTAACAGAACTCCTACAGATTACCACAGTGCTTACACCAGTAGTCACATTAAGCTGGTTGCTATTGTGGCCGGGCCTACATAGAGATTATCATTACCAGCTTAGTGTGCACATGGGTGGCATCGCCAGACAATGTACACTTTGCCTTCTCCGATCGTCTTAAATATCACACATTTAGGAAAAATGAGTCATAAGTGGCAGAACAAGGTTGAGATATCATCATAATATTTGAAAGGATGAGATCAAGAGGATTCTGATGATGGCAAACATTAGGACATCTAATAAGTATTTCTATATTTTAAGTTTGATAATTCTTTTTTTTTTTTTTTTTAAATTTGCAATAATTTGGGTAGACAATTACTGGGAAAGTAGCTAAATATACTCCATGTGATGAACTTAGAAATGCATGCATGTATTTAATACACTGTCTTGAAATGTGTAGTACATGCATTCATGCTACGAACAGCGCTAAGACACTGACAAATCAGAATATTCCAAGAAAGAGATATTGTGAATTAATCACTTTGAAAAATATCAATTTTGCGACTTATGACTCATTTTCTTAGAACACATCACACATGTGTAGAGCTCCCAATTGTACATTTTCTGGCGACCTAACCCTTATGTGGGTCAGATTTTCAGAAAATGTACAATGGGCAGCTATACACATTTAGGAAATTCTCCTAAATTAGGCTGAAAAATGAAGAATACCGTGTATATCTGTATATTTGGTATGACATTGATTTAAAGTATCAGTTCTGATATGTTAAACTGCATTTTGAAGCTCAGTTTTGTCTTAAATGTGGCCTATTTGAGAGAATTGGAGAAGGCGAATTGTACATTTTCTGAAAATCTGACCCATGTATTCATGTAACCGTACACTTAGTGCCTTGTGACAGACTCAAGTGTGGACTAATCGCTACCTTTGTTTGCTCTTGTGCTACCGTGTCCACACTTCTATCATAGTTTCCTCATTGCGCCAATGAGGGCGCATTGGTCGGGAGGTGCAGGAGGAACTTCCGCTTCCGGCATCTAAGACAGTACTCTTCCTCACTCATCCTCCAGACCTCATAGGGTATAGACGTATCGCTGCCGAGCAGCCATATACATACACGTGGTACCTCACGACCAACGATAGTATGAATACCAGACGTGCACGTGGACGAGGAGGGGCAAGACAGCCCCTACAGAATAATGAACAGAACGAACAGCAGAATAACGAGCAGAACGGTCAACAGAATAATGAAGAAGAAGAAAATAGAGACCAACAGAATAACGACCAACAGCAACAGAATAACGAACAACAGCAAGGCGATCAAGAAAACCCTCAGCCGAACCAGGAGGGACAGGTCCCGCAACATAATGCCCGGGGCAGGGGCAGGGGCAGACAGAGGAAAGTACCCCCTCGCACCCCAAGAGCTCCTAAAAAGCCCCCACAACAGGAGGAGATACCTGGGGGCCAGAACAACACATTACAAGACCGTACGGCTAAGTTGGAGGAGAATGTACTGAGGTTGGTGACGTTAATGTCTCAAAATGCGGAGAGAGAAGCAAAACTGGATAATAAGCGCAGGAGAAGAGCCTCCATTTCTCCTGTGAGGGATACACCTAATCCAAAACGTACGGCCAGCTCCCCTCCACAAAGGAGAGATGATCTGGATATGCAGATACCAAAGAAAAAGGATGTCCAGCCTCCTCCACCGGAGGATATACTAGTCCAGGAGGAGGCAAAGAAGGAGTACCAGAGGGCGATTAAAGACCTAGCATCTCATTTCAACCAAAAACCAGGTAAAAATTGTGCTCATGCGTGTAATTCAGATAACTCGACTAAGCAAAAGGATATACTCAAGCCCTACCTTCCCAGGGCCTCACAAAAGAAAGCTAAATCCTCGGAATATAATCTCACAATGGCGGAACAGATTACCGCACTAGCAGGCCTAGCCTCCGAACCAGGGGACCCTGAGACCACCATGGCCATCTTGACACACATACGCCAGGTGGCGGAGGATGCGATATCATACCCCTGGAGCAAGGTGGGTGACTGGTCAGCCACCATAGTGGAGCAAGTGGCCGAGGAGCGCTTGGCGTGGACAGACACGCACATGATACAAGCGGAGCGCATGAAACTATCATGGTCCCCATCTATGGAGAGTGCAAATGTGATTACCAACATATGTAGGAAATTCAATTCAACATCTTGTGAAAAACGCTCCCCACATATGAAAGAGGGAACAATGATGCAGCACCTATGTGCGGTATGCTACTATGTACATGATAAAAGCCTCCCACACAGTGGAAAGAAGTGCAACCACCTTAAATCACGTGATGGAGGACATCATGATGGTAACAAGAAGAAAGATTGGAATAAAAAGAAGCACGATAATGATAAGAAAAAGGATTCATCTAAGAAGAGAGATGCATCCGACTCAGAAGATAAATAACTTCTTGCGGCCGGGGCTACAACACGGCCCCAGGCCACAACACCCAGTGAACATGGAGAGACGAGTGAGCGAGAGTCAGAACAAGTGGTAGAAGTATCCCACACTGACTCTAAAGAAGGCAAAATGCCGGACTATACCCTGTCGGAAATCCCTCAGGACTTATCTATGTATATTACAAATGTGGATGAACAATATCTTCTCTCAGAGACGGAGTTACAGCTACCTACATCGACACAGGCAGAAGTAAACAACACCACGTGTGGCCCATCGGTAAACATAAACAACATGATACGCGCATGCGCAGAAGGACAGAAATTCCACGACTGCCTATGCCAATACACACAGTACGTCATCAACGCGTGTGTACACAAGTGCCCACAGTTTAGTGTCAACAAACAGTTCCCGAACGAAACAAACATTGGATTTTACCATCATGACTTTAATATAATGAACAGAGGGAAGACAAACACCTTCTACCCATCTGTTAAACCTGATCACGAATCGGAACTGTGGAGCATATATAAGAAGGCCAGACAAGCAGGCCTCCCAAATGTTCTCGGAGCTCGTGTGGCTCACCCCACGAGGCTAGACATCAAATACTGGGAACAGATATCAACAAAACATGACGACGACTACTGGCTCCTTCAGTGCCTTAAATACGGATTTCCAATACAGTATACAGGTACACCACTTAATAATAACAAAGTGAACAACCACCCATCAGCCAGATTCAACCACAGTCATGTGTCAAACTATATCGACACCGAGCTGTCAAATGGGGCCCTACTGGGCCCATTCAACGAAACGCCATTCGTTGAGTGGAGCAACATTTCTCCCCTCATGACGAGAGACAAGGCTTCATCCACGAGTAAAAGAATAATTGTGGATCTATCATATCCAGACGGCTTATCAGTGAATGACAGTGTGGTTAAGGGCTCAGTCTTCGGATTTAAAGTTCTACATAGCCTCCCGAACATCACGATGGCAGTCAACATAATATCAGAACTGGGATTTAAGGTAAAGCTAGCTAGCATTGATATCCAGAGGGCGTACCGTAACTTTGCGGTATGCCCACTCGACTGGCCCTTGTTGCTTATTTCTCACCAAGATAATATATATATTGACACGGCCCTACCATTCGGTACCAGGACCTCCTCGGTATATATGCAGCGCTTAGCGTTGTACATACTACGACACCTTAACACTCTAGGAATAACGGGACTGTTCTACCTAGATGATCTGTTGTTGATTCACAGGGATAATGAAGATCCGTACACACAGTTCGCAACAGCACACAGTGTGTTCAGAAAACTAGGACTGCCGCTGAGTTATGGAAAGATATGTGATCCCTGTGTCTCCATAACTTGGCTTGGAATAATAATAGACATTGAAACAAAATTCATAGCAATTCCAAAGAAGAAACTCGATGATTTCTTGGCAGCAGTCAGACCGATAATCGGGAGAAAGTGTATTACTAGGAAAGCTCTGCTTTCATTGATTGGCAAGGTAAACCACTTTGCGCAGGTCATAAAACCAGCGAGACTTTTCATCGCAAGGCTCCTGGCAGTATACAGATCAGGAAAACATAAAGTGATACGACTCAACGACCAAGCACTGGCTGATCTGAAATGGCTAGTGAAGTACACAACAACGTGCAACAACAAGACTCTAATAGACCCTCCTCCCCCGTGCAAGACTATATATGCTGACTCTTGCCTAGAAGGGGGCGGGGCACATGACGACATACATTGCTTCTCCATCCAGTATGCAGAAAGACAGATACGGGATCACCACATCTCTCAGCTAGAGGCTATTAACTGCCTGGCAGCGCTTAGAACTCTAGGAGAAGACGTTCCACCTCTCTCACACATCAACATACGTTGTGACAACTTGTCCAGCATCCAGTTGTTTACATCACATAGAGGGAGGGACCCAGTGATGAATGCAGTATCAAGGGCACTCTGGTACTGGGCATACTACCGCCAAATACACCTGTCTTTCACACACGTGCCAGGGGAGAACATGGTGTTATCTGACGCCCTTAGCAGAAGGGGCAAGGGGCTTGAGTACATCAATATATCAAAAAGAATAATAAAGTCACAAAACCTCAAAGAAATCGAAGTAAATAAATCAGCTTTTAACTATGATCATTTCTTGTAGGTGAGGATGAGTCACTGGCGTTCCTAATACAAAGAGCGACGGCGCGCCAGGACATGGTGGTCAGACCAGGCACGGACATGAACAGAAAGGTCTCGCTTAAGCTGTTCATAGCGTTCTGTACCAGATACGGCTTAAAGTACAGATCCCCTGACCACGAAACACTGTGTTTCTTCATAGAATATCTTGCTATATTCTTCAAATCACCATCATCGATAAACAACTACATAGTGAACGTGAAAACCCTACTCACTAGAATGCACCTGGATACGCAAGCATTCAATCATTTCAAGGTTAAAGATGCCCTCTCAGCCATCTCTACCAACATCAGGCATGTGCCAATGAAAGCCCTGCCAATAACATTCGACCACTTAATAAAGGTCACATCCTACCTTCAATGTGATGAAGAGGGCCCAACTATTGTGTGTGCAGTGCTAATAATGTTCTACACGTTGATGAGGCAATCGAACGTGCTCATTCGTGCGAATGACACATTCGATGCTACAAGGCATCTCCTTCGTGGAGATGTGTCCATCCAAAATAATATGATGATAGTGGCCCACAAATGGGCAAAGAACCATCAGAGGGCAGCAGAAATGGATTCGTTTAAGATCCCTGCCCTGAAAGGATCCATGGCATGCCCAATCCAAGCATTCGAGAACATGGTAGCCCACAGACCAGCCAACCCAGGAGCTCCCCTCTTCCTGGTGAAGGGAGGAACCCCGCTGTCATTACACTACATCCTGGCAGCCTGGCACGCTGCACTTAAAGCAGCAGGTCTAGACTCCATCGGCTACACACTGCACAGTCTCCGCAGGGGCGCCGCCTGCGCCATCCAACCTCACATGCAAGAAGATCAAATTAGAGAATATGGGAGGTGGCGCTCAACTGCGTTCAGAGGCTATATAAAAGATAAGGCTCAGTCATCGGCTGCAGCAGCATTTATCGAACTAGCAAGTAGTTAAAGGATTGGCTAAATAAACACTGCCGAAGCCTTATAGACTAGTGACAATATCACACCACTACTTCATCAAATTTAATACATCAAATTTTAACCACATCTGATAATTTGTTAATATGTCAACGAAAGGTGAATAAATAATTATCAATACCAACTCCTGTTTTCTCCTGTATCCAATGGTTTCCACATTGCGCCAATGAGGGCGCATTGGTCGGGAGGTGCAGGAGGAACTTCCGCTTCCGGCATCTAAGACAGTACTCTTCCTCACTCATCCTCCAGACCTCATAGGGTATAGACGTATCCCACCCACCCACGCCTACACAAGAGACAATGGGAGAACAAGAGACTGTCCCCCACAGAGGGCTAAATAAACACTGCCGAAGCCTTATAGACTAGTGACAATATCACACCACTACTTCATAAAATTTAATACATCAAATTTTAACCACATCTGATAATTTGTTAATATGTCAACGAAAGGTGAATAAATAATTATCAATACCAACTCCTGTTTTCTCCTGTATCCAATGGCTGCTAAATCTGGCCTAATGAAGCAACTTAACGTCTATGGTTCATTCAACTTGGTATGGGTGTCACAGTAGGCTTGACACCACTGACAGTCTAGTGGAGTCCTGCCTTTAAGAATTGACTCCACTGACAGTGTGGTGGAGCCCTGTTTTTAGGCTCGACTCCTAGGATAACTCCAGATATATTTTAGTCGCCTTGATAGGAATTAAGGGTGAAAATCGTCAGAAAATGTACAATTCGCATTCACCAATCCTCTCAAATAACTCAGATTTAAGACAAAAAAAGGTTCAAAACACAGTTCAATACAACCACCCACACTTTAAATCAAGGCAATATTAACCATTTCTCAGTATGAATAATTATTATTCATTAAGCATTGTCAACTGGAGTTTTCATGTTAAACTATATACAGAATAAAAGACAGTTAACATCCTTGGCTGGAAGCATCTACACCATTTCTGATTTGGCTCCTCTATTCATCAAAAATCGTCATTTGGACATAGTATTATTTCTCTGCAGTAGAACTAGAAGTAACAAGTAGAGTTAACAAGTAGAGTTAATTGGTAAAGACATACATGATTGACAATACCCATTGATTCATAGCATTTTAGGTGTACTTTAAGCCGCCATTCTCCTCATGATGATTGAGGAGAATGGGAAAAATAGATTATATATGAAGTTCCCTGTGTTAGCCGCAGGCAATTTAATGATTCCAATTATCATAAAAGAATTTATTATATGTGCATTCCATATGAGAGATGCTATAAGTGGGGTGCTATAAAAATATTCATATAGTATGCGTACCATAAAAATGTAGTTGTCTAAAAATAGCTCTGACGTTAGGCCTATGTCCGCACTTCCGCCGTCTCCGAGGAGAGCCTTGTAAACAAATCCATGCACACAGTCGACGGTGCTTAGACTATCTCTCATATTTGTTTCATACTTTTCTGTGATATCTGATGATATTTGATCAAGTTTTATGCCCACATAATAAATATAGAATGGAACTCACCAGCAATATTCGAAAATTTATTGGACTTGATTCGTCCACATAAGCACTCTGCCTACGGCATCGTGCTTATATATAAATGCGAACAAATCTCGTCCAATAAATTTTGTATTATTGCCAGCTCGTTCCATTCTCTCTATATATTGCATCTGCAATCTATTTATATAATATGCCAACGCAAAAACGTCTAGCTCTGCATGCTTGTCTTGACTTTCTATCAATATTTAAAAGAAATCATATCAATATTTATAGAGTAAGATATGTCTATGAACCCCAACACACCGAATGGTTCAATGCATTGATATGAAAAAAACTCAAGACCCTACATTCTGGAACCAAAGTAATAAGAAAAACCGCTGCATAAGTCTATGGGTGGATTTATTGGTCTAATAATCCTGGGATATATTACGTGTAAATAGAGTGAAATGAGCGGTTGTGTGGTGGGTACTTAGCACAGACACGGCACACGTGCGATATCCCACCAGATATGTGAGGTTTATATATGTACAATACATGTTAATGTTATCCTATTCACATAGCCTGGTTACTGGTGTATACACATGTACTTACTAAACGAGGATTACTTCTATTACATGTATTATACGCTGCGATTAGAATACTGGGTCTGATTTTATGTTGGCGATTTCATTGTAGATGGATATTATGATACTTAGAGGTTATTTTTGATCTCGATGTACTGTTGTTAGTAATAAGTAGTACTTGTTAGTGCTAATTTATAAGACTCAAGAGTTTACCATATATGTTTATTCTGAAATATATGCGAAAAACCTTTGTATGAAGTGCTATAAGGTGTAAACCTCTGTAACATGTATGATGTGTTTCAGGGAAACGAGTCAGAGGTCGCTAAATTGAGATTTTGAGATATCATATTTGAAAAGATGAGATCAAGCCGATTCCAATGATGGTAGGCCTAAATATTGTTAGGACATACAAGAGGTACGTTTTCCATATTTTAATTTTGATATTTAAAATAAAAAGAAATTCGCAATATTTGTGGGTGGATGATAACTACTAAAGTAGCTCAATATACTCTATACGATGACCTTAGAAATGCAAGCATATATATAATGCAATGACCTGAAATTTCGTACATTGTGTATTCATGCGACTAAGGGGCATTAGATACCTTGAAAATGAGTACATTACTACAAAGAAATCTTGTGAATAAATCACTTTGAAAAATATCATTTCTTGACTTGTTGCTCATTTTCCTGAAACACATCACATATATGTAGCTTCAGTATAATTTATTTAACAACTCTATGTTGTTTCAGTATAGAGGCATTCTTACTCTTACTTATTCTTAACAATATTCACAGTTTTACTTTCTTTTACGAACTAGATCTACTAAAAATATCTAAATATTTGAAAAGGTGAGATCATCTAATAGGACCGACTCTAATAAGTACTTCTATATTTTACTTGCATACAAAACGATAGGTTAGCGATATTTCTTAATGTTCGATCACTAGCAAAGTAGTTAAATATACTTCGTAGGATAACCTATGCTATGCAGATGTATATTCAATATACAGTCTTGAAATTTGAGACATCTATTCATGCTACTAACAGCGCAAAACACCTAAAATATGAAACAATTTTGAGCAGGGGTTCTTGTGTAAAACATTTTACAAATATCATCTCGTAAGAAGACATCACCGAGTTTTTTCAACTATTTTGATAAATATTTTGTAATTTGTCTTTAATACAATAATAACAAAGATTGGATGTATCAGTGTGTGTCGTTACCTACATGGGCGTTACCATATGGGACTATGTGGCCGATTACGTCACCCCCTCCCCCACCCTGACGTCATATGGCGGGACTTTTAACTACAGCAGTCGCCAATTGTGCTGCTCATCGTGCAACAAACACCTGTTTTTGAACAGTTTTCTTTTCAGAGAGAGACAGATATGTATACATATCAATGTGTGTGGGTGGATGGTGTGTGTGGGGGGGGGGGGGGGAGGGTCCGAATTTAACTAAACTAAGCCTGGGGGTATCCTCAGCACGTGACAGAGAAATAACGTGATCTATATATAAAAAGGGTAGTATCTTCAAAAAATGTGGAATTAGCAGCTCTACACAAATTTGTTTGTTTGTTTGTTTTACTTTTATTGGCTATTGCCATATCAGCGAATTCGATACTCCCTGGTAGTGGGAGGTTCCCAAATTCTGCTGGACACAGTGGTTTTACAAGAAACAAGGAAACAATCTGCTAACAAGTCAACGCCTTGTTAGCAGTCCTCGTTTTAATGTTCGATAATGTAATTACTGTTTGAAAATACAATATGATGCGAGAAGATATGTAAATGTAATTGCTCAATTATTGAGCCAGAAA
This sequence comes from Sthenelais limicola, assembly GCA_942159475.1. NCBI lineage: Eukaryota > Metazoa > Annelida > Polychaeta > Phyllodocida > Sigalionidae > Sthenelais > Sthenelais limicola. The sequence goes on from OW804100.1 coordinate 26,499,595, forward strand.
ATATTGATCATTACATGTGATATTTTACATGTAAATATATACAGGTAATTTCCTCAGAGACCGCTTGGTCAGGAGGTCACATAAGTAACCTACCGAACAAACGGTAAATCAATATAAGAATTTATCGTCCAGCCCTATATAGTTGTTCCTGGCCATGGACGTAAAGTCACTGGGTTTAACAATACGATGATAAGGAGTGGGCAAACCATTCCAATAAAAAGGTATCTTATAATAAATTGAGTTTCGTATAAGCTCAGATCTTGGATTTGGACAGATCATAACAATTCTGTCTGGGAGATGCTGTCTAGTTCTGACCTCCCTCTGGTCAAGGTGCTAAGTTAGGTGTTTCATACGATTTGCCTGTTGCAGCAAATGTAACCTTCGTCTTTTCTTGAGGGGCAATAGATTAAATTGATCATGAAATTGATCTACACAATGGTATCTGTTAGATCTTGTAATAATCCGTAGTGCCCTGTTTTGTAAAACTTGTAGGTGGTTCAATTTTGTCTTTGCTGCTGAATCATAAAAAATGTCAGCCTGGTCGAAAAGGGGTAGAATTGTGACTTTATATACCTGGGCACTTAATTTTTGATTTAATTTATTGCGAAGGTGTTTAAACAACCAAATCTTGTGAGCTACCTTCTTCTTAACAGAGGCCAAGTGTTTTGAGACGGTCAGGGAACCGTCAATAATGGTTCCCAAATATTTGTAATCCTCGACCTCTTCTAGAAGGGTATTACCAAGATACAATCCATGTTGTAGTGCCGTAGTCTTCCATCTGGATCTCAGGGAAGGTTTGCTCAGGAAAGTCATGACCTTGGACTTATCTTTGTTTAGTGATATTTTATTGTATCTACACCAAGCAACTATATTTGCTAGATCAGATTGAATTTTGGTCGAAAGCAATGTCATGTCTTTGCCTGAGTAGTTAATGATGGCATCATCAGCAAAAAGCTGTAATTTGGAGTTCTTAACTTGACACGGAAGATCATTAATGTATATCGAGAATAAAATGGGACCAAGGGTGGTTCCCTGCGGAACTCCACAGGTTACTAATTTGGGACTAGACCATAGCCCATTTACTAGGACTTGCTGGACTCTGCCACTTAAGTAATTGGTGAACCAATCTAATTCATGCCCCTGCAGCCCTATTCTCTCTAGTTTACTTAGTAATATTGAATGATCAACCGTGTCGAACGCCTTCCTGAAATCCAGATAGACTGCCCTACAATTCTCATTATCATTGATTGCCTTGTAGACATTGTTGAGGAAGGTAGTGACAGCATCACCCGTAGACTTACCAGGTCTGAACCCATATTGCCATTTATACAATATATGTCTGTCCTCTAGATGATGGAGCAATTTTCTTTGTACAACCTTCTCTATTATCTTGGCTGGGGCACAGATACTGGTAATAGGTCTAAAATTACCCGGATCTGATTTGTCACTAGCCTTAAATAAGGGGGTAACATTGCCCGATTTCCATTTAGCAGGGATGATTCCCGTCAGGAAGGACAACTCTATCAGATACTTAAATTGTTCTATCAAAGTGACAAGTATTTTTTTCAGCAAAGCACTACTCATGTGTTTTAGGCCTGGGGATTTATATTACGGCAATTTACGAATTATTGCTCTTAAATCTTCGGTGTCCAACTGGCCAAACTCAAAGTTTGGATATGCAGTGTTATCTATATTTGAGTAAATACTGCTAGGAAAATGGTAAATGCTAGGTATATCCTAGTATATTTGCTTGCCTTGATTACAGAAATATGTTGTGATGTTTTGAATTGTATTTTTAACGACATTCTTATCTTTAAAAAATCATATGGTTTATTTTGCTAGTTCTTACACAACATATTAGATATGATCATATGTGTGTGTCTTTATATGCTCTTTAAAACATGGAAAAGAGCAACAAATGTCATTTATGAAAATGTTATTTTGTGAAATAAGATTCTTTGGGGTCCATTGAATAATAACACTATCTATTGATAAATCCAGCCCCATAAATCTTAATATGAGTAAATTTGGTTAAGATTTGTTTTGTTGAGCATGCAGCTTTAAGTAAGACGTTCATGCAAGACGCCCCTGACTCATATACCTAAGTGCGCACAGATGACGTTTAGTGGCAGGCTCGGTGCTCGTCTAAAACGGACCGTTCATTTTTAACCGCTGAGGGGGTGGGGTGGGAGAATAATTTTCAGGGGTGGGGGCAGAACCATTTTTTGGTGCAAACTCTGAAGGGGACATCTTTTTTGCACAGACTCAGAAGGGGGCACCTTTTTTGGCTCAGACTCTAAAAGTGTGGGTGGGTAGGTGGGGGGCATGATGATGGGGGGGGATTCATGAAATTGTGCACAAACTTTCAAGGGGTGTGGGGGGGGAGGGGGGGGGGCAACACATTGTGTTCAAGACTTGGAGGTGGGGTCATACAATTTTGCTTAAGAATTTTTCGCAAATTCTGCTCTCTGCCCCCCCCCCGGACCTAGGTGGTTAATTATGAACAGTTCCTAAGCAGGCTCAGCTTTATAGGTTTTGTGCTACGTGATGTGTATCATATATTGCATGTACTTATGTATCAGGGTATGGCCATATAAAACCCTTCCCTTCCGCATTGTTCCAACTTTGACAGTGTCACAGCGTTGGGGTTTTTTTTTAGAATTTTGTTTTATTCAGAGGTGTTGCTCTGACCTTGCGCAAACAGGGAGCATTCCACAAAAACACCGTGGATTTAAACTTATATAATATAATTATATAACCCATTCAGGACGTGTATTGCCTTCAGGCACTCCCGTGGGGAGGACGTGTATTGCCTTCAGGCACTCCCGTGGGGAGGACGCGTATTGCCTTAAGGCATCATGAACACATGACAATGTTTTTTCTCTAAAATTTTTTATTCTAAATACAAAAATTCAAGTTTTTTTCCCATAAAATGTTGAAGGTCTTATTTGCCTTCAATATCAAAAAAGAAATAAAAAAATGTTTCCATGGCAACATGTCACAAATCGTGTAAACGTGCGGTGAAAATAAGCGCAAACAGCATGTCCTACTTGCTACATTGTAGCAGACTGTAGCAGACATGAAACGATACCTAGAATTGGCTTCTTGGGACTTGCGACTCATTTTCCTGAAACACATCACATATAAAAATAATGAATAGATTAGACTTGAAGATTTTAGAAATAGTTATCTTTGCGGGCATGACACTGACTGCTGTTATGAATGTTTGGCATTGGTAGGGCCTACAATAGATTATCAGTTGAACCTCCCTCTACTGAATGATCATGTGTAGAATCAGGCAGCACTGTGGTGGACGCAGTGTGGAACGGTTGCATTCTAAGTCTAAACATGTGAAATACATGTTCCTACTTATATTCCCGACTTATATTACATTCTTGGTACTTTTTCAATACATTTACCGACTCTAAGAGATTAGATGCAGGTTAATTATTATGGTCTGATCGATTTTTGCAGACCCTAAATACGCGGGAATATTTTACGCAGCCCCCTCAGTAGAACTCTCCACTTGAGAGGCCAAGATCTTGCCGTTTTAATAGTTGTTTTGACACCTTGACCAGCATTGATTGACAACATTCATATGGTAGCAAATCTTGTAATACTATGTATTTATGGTGATATTATGCTCTCAGAAGTGACACAACTTAAATGAATGCATCACAGATGCTATAGTTCAAAGCTCGAAGGCCGGTGCCATCCAGACAGCCATGCAGTAGCCTAAGGCTAAGTAGGCTATACAACTTTTGTTTTGAGAAGGCCATAATTCAGGTCGAAATGCAAATTAATAAAAGGACCAACAAGCAGTAGGCCTAGAGAAACATTTCTAGTTTAAATCTTGAACGTTTTCATTTTATTACCACCCCTCAATATTATCCCTCCCTTCGATATCCTGCAACGGGCACTTGTTACAGCACCTGCGGGGACCTGCATGTCAGAATTACCGTAGTGTGTGTGCTAACTGAAAACTCTCCAGAACATTGAATATTGTGTAAATTCTCAGAAATTAAGATCGGAATTAGTACAAATAACCTCCTATTTAAGATTGGCAACTGATTATTAATGAAATGTTGCAATTCCATGAATAAAATCTCTATTTCGTCTTCACATTTACATGCATGTGACTTGTTGAAAGAACTGTCATGATTTCCTTCGAGGAGGAAATGTCAGCTCATTTGATGAAAGCGTACAGCATTTTTGCAGCTATTTCTATGATCATGCCTTAATCTAAGGTCTTCTCTTTCTAATTCCGAAATATAAAGCTTGTAATGATAATAATGAATCCAGGAGAGAAGAAAATGCACAGGTCGTCATGCACAAGTCAGTCGGTTACGCATTGTCTCGCCCATAGCGCTATGACGTTTCAACTGACGTCGCCGTCACGCATATATGACGTTAACAACGCATCTCGCCTCTTAGCAACGTCACAATCTCCCGCGCTCGGTTTGAATGGGATAAGAGTGTCATATATGGTGGCAGTCTAAGAACATAGATTTTAATAGAGATTCCATCATATTAGAATTACACTGAACATTTTTTACTTCTTGCTCCATTCTTTTCCAACCCATCTAAAAGTGATTTGACCAACAAGGGCTTCATAAACATTAGCAATTGTATTTGGAGGACCCCCCGCCCCCCGAACCCTTTCATGCGCTCACTAGTGGTATATTTCTCTCGGTTATAGTAATCTATCCAAATCTGTTATCATTAGAATAGATTATACAATTGAAGTCAATATAAAAGCACTTCACCCTCCCGTTCTAAAAGACCCATTAGTCTAACCACTAGAGTAGACATAGTAAGAACGACTGCTTGTGAAAAACTCCAGACTTAATTCCCACGACAGCGTCAACCAAGCTAGGTTTACCGTAATTGTCTTAAGAGGGCTATTTACTTTTTACCTCCTTCCACTCCTGTTTTATTTTCTCTCACTTCCTATCCAATTTTACAGTTGAACGCTACTCCATATAAGGCAATATCCAAGTTTAGATTAACCTGCCAATGGCTTCCAATTTGTGATCAATCCACTGCGAGTTTGTTATTAGGTTAAATTATGTATGAGTTACAAATCGCAAAAAATGGATTTTGAGATATTATGATCATAATTGAAAAGATGAGATCAAACCGATTCCAATGATTTTAAACATTACGTGTGTCTATATTTCATGCATGGTATATTTATGTTTGAACACAAGTTTGCAATATTACTAGTAAAGTAATTAAATTTACTTTATTGGATGTCCTTCGAAACGCTAGGGTACATTTAATATGCTGTTTTGAAATGTTGTGCATGTATTCATAATGACCTTGAAAAAATCAAAATATTCCACGAAGGAGATCTTGAAAATACCTTGCAAAATATCAATTCAGTGAAAAGTATAATAACGTCGGTTGCTGTTCTCAGTTAATCCTGATCCACATTACATAGATCTATGAAATACATTTAGTAGTAGAGGAATACAATTAACATTTAGACTAGAAATAGAACGATTATGTCAAGTTAGAGTATCAATTATTCTATTTTTTACTTGTCAGAACTGTTTCCAAAAAAGAACAACTTAGAGTCAAGTCAAGTTAGAGTATATCACTTATTCTATTTTTACTTGGGAGAACTGTTTCCAAAACAGAAAAATGATGTCAAGTTAGAGTATATCAATTATTCTACTGTTTCCAAAACAGAAAGTAAAGTTTATTTCCTATGTGAAAACTGCTAAGGGGATCAACTCTATTATATAGTACATCTACACTCTCTAAAACAACTATAATATAATAATACAATGATGAGCTGTTAAAACACCTTATGCCAGAACTATGTATAGGAATCTATTATATACTCAGATCCAATAGGTCCTTCCTTATTCTTACTTTCAACCATTATAATCGATGTGGTGGTGACAATGAGACTAATGACAAGTAAGAGCCTTGTCTACTAAGCTGATTCTCATGCGATTCTCACATAATTTAGCGCAGAAGAGTCCTCTGCGGCGCAAAATCGCATGAGAATCGGCTTGGTGGACAAGGCCCTTAACACACGTATATACAACATCAATTGATACTACATTGGCCGTGGCGCACATACCCACACAATTCTTGCACACCTTCTTTTACCATTAATCTGCATATGGCAGCACATTTCATATATAAATGTATGACGGTGGTGCACCACAATACCTATCTAATTCAGAAGTTGAATATATCCTTTATCACAACACTATTTCCGTACCATATGACACCTATTTATTTTCTAATGTTGTGCTTGCTTGTTTTTTTCTATAATAGCTTCATTTTTTCCTTCTATTGGTTTTGTTCGATTAGTATTTTCTCCTCTTATTTATTACTTCATATTCATCATAATAATGTTTCATCTCATGGATGTATCAGCCCATATCAGGTAGTTAGAGCAGAAGATAGTAGAGTCCACCGTTGATAAACGGTGGTCTTAGCCGAAAAGTTGTTATGTCCCATATCGACTGTAATCCATTTAGCGATTAGATGTTTAATTCTTTCATCAAATTAGATAATAAAGGACACACCTTTCATCTCTTTCACTGCTCGTGGCAAGACTAATGCTAGAACCTTTTCTTATTTCGTTAAAGGCCAATAGATATTCAAAATAGTTCAAATGAAAAAATGCTATATATCCAGCATGGCCTCTCTCAATGAAAACAATTTTAATGAAAAAAAAATCATAAACGAAACCGTAAAGTTCCTCCTAATTAACCTGTTAAATTCAATATCTCCATGACTGCACCATGTTATTTCCTATCAACTTGATAGCATCACTTCAACAATATTGCAATGTTATTAATACTTATAATGCACATGTTCATTGTAAAGGCTACGAACGTTTGGATGCAAATCAATCCCAAACCCATTGTGTGAAAATATGAGAAGAAAAGAGTCAGATATGAAGATAAATGTATTGTGGCATAAGTCACGTCTATATATACGTATGACCATGGTTATTCATATGAAAACGTTAGCAAGTATCTTTACTATATAATTATGGTAATTGTACAGTAAAATTGTATCAGCTAAGTCAAGGCTAAAAACAAGAACACCTGTAAAATGAAATGAGTAAATAAGACATTTAGCCTCAGATTTCAATCTTAACAAACAAACAAACAAACAATCTGACAGTGACAGAAAGCATATTGCCACTGTGTCTCACATTCTCATGGGAATACAATCAGTGTGCACACTCTCTGTGATGTTGTTTTTTTCATCTGACAACTCATAATTATGTGACAGCAAAAACACATGTTTCAACTAAACAATAAAGAGAAAAAAAATCATTTACCGTGGCATCAGAGTCGGCCATGGTGCCTTGTCACTTCTTCCCTGTAACTTATATATCCACAATAACGGAGAAGAATCAGGAAGAGAAGTGGAAGAAGGAGGTGACGAAGGAAGAGAATGAGGACGTTAATCAATCTCCGCTCTGTGGGGAAATAAAGAGCAGGAACTGTGTGAGTCAAGGAGAGGTGTAGGTGCGAGAGAAAACCGTGTTAAGTTTGGGGCATGGGGGCCAGTGCCAGATCTCCCTTGGCGACCCGAGAGAGTTGAGACAAGGAGAGAAACGGTGCCGGAGCGCCTCTACACTGTTAAAATTATTTGTTTGGCTCTGACGTTTGCCAGGGGGTTAAGCAGAGGGAGTGAGTAAATCATTAAGGTGTATGCATGTGTATTTTTTATGTTGTATATGAGTCAGGACGTTAGGAAATGTACACTCGGCAGCACTACAATTATACTACGTATTTCTTTGTTTGCCTAGTTATTCTCCCAATATGCATACTTAACAATTCTATTCATACATTGCCATATACACAGATACCAAAAGACAATTCAAATCAGAAGAACTCAAAAGTAGATGATCCCTCCCAACTAAATATACCTTTAACAATACCAATTACTTTAGCATATATGAGTAAATCCACCATTTGGCCGTCATTTGACACTAAAATTGTCTTGAATGGATAGATTTATCGTGTCGGTCTGTCCAAAATACACCAGAAATACCCAATATTTGTTGTAATTTATCCTAAGAAATTAAGCACATTTTCATATGATAGGTTATATATGTGTATAGGCACAGGGTCAATGCCCTGTCACCCTTGCCGTTGCCATTATCATTACCATTACTGGAATGGTTATTTCGCTATAACTTTTTTTCCAGTTGGGATATTTTGACAAACTAAAAAGGATTATCACCTTTACGTCACGACCTATCAAGTGCAATATAGTTTTAAAACATTATGTGCATATTATTCTATTCACTTCTGATTTGAATCCTCATTTTACGAAAAAATATATACCATTCTCCTATGCCTTTATCATTAGAGTACAAGTCACAGTCTTTGCCAATCTACCCTAACTAAAATATTCATTATTAAAGTTCCCAATTTCGTTTATAAAGCAGCAATATGTTTTGTTTATGTACAAAAAAGAAATAATCCAATGGAAGCAATTTAAAAAAAAATAATTAAGAATTTTCACATCTGGATGGCCAAATGACGACTAATTGGTGGAATAGCTCATGTACATACATACATGTAAAGATCTATTTATTTCCAAATCAGTGATACAATTATTGTTTCAGGAAATAGGATATTTAAAAACATCATTACCTTTTGTGAATAAACCCAGGCCTTCCATACTACCCGTTACATTTAATTTGCTTGGTAGATTTCTTATTAATTAACGATTCTTTTATGAATCATGGTTTTAAACATGGAAACCTGTGTACCTTTTTATGTGTCATCCATCTTGAAAGTTATTATAAATTGTCGAAATGCGCTGTGTTTCTAATATTGATTAATTGTTAATACATCTTATTCAAGAGTCTTCACACTAGAGTCCTTGTCTGCAATCAAACAAACCTGACAAGTAACATTCCCACTTGGTGACAAAGGTGAGGAGAGGTGTAGGACTTACAGTGTAGATTAGGGTCGAGATTAATGGGAGGAGAAGGCGTAATAGGTGGTGGTGGTCTTAACCTGAGCACTCAAATAAATCGCTTTCCGGAGGTATTGTTTGTGATTGTTGTCCGTGGAGTACACGTGTATACCATGTACTGGAGGTATGCTATAGCTCTCCCACCTACAGTAGACCCCAGACACTACTACAGGTCTCTCACCTACAGTATAGCCCCAACCACATAACTATAGTGAGTATTTATTGTAGCATTGAGGGGCTGCTGGAGCACTGTTCGATGTATAATCCCGAGGCGATGCCGAGGCTTTCTGCACCAACAGCAGGCTTTTAATTGAGGCTAGTGCACTGATTGTTTACTCTTTAGTGTCTGCCTGTATTATGTGGTTAAAGCTGAAGGGCCGTTCACGGCAGAGAATGAATTGAATTTTTTTTTGTCACTGCCTTTTAAACAAACAGTGCACTAGCAGGCCAGAAATTGAGGTTAATAATCCTTTTAGTCTCAGCCTTAGGTGGATTTAGCCTCAGGACCATGTATGGCAGTGACTCAGGGTGTTAGGGCCCCATTGCACTATACAAAATAAGATTGTGTTGTAGAATATTTTAGGGAAATTTATTTTATTTTTTGCACACAAACTGGGAAAAATGAATCGAGGTTAGGTCGCGAGCTCTTATCACGCCACTTGGGCCAAACATACTACACCTTGTGTCTTTGTGCTTTGCATCCAGCCAAAAGCTTTGTCCTAACATAGTTTGAAGTATACCCGAGTATCCATCAGTGTCTTATTACAGGCCTCTTACAGTACCATCATAAATTTATGGCTATTATTTAGAAACGGATAATTTTCAGACGATGATATTTCTTTGATGGCGATGTGTGGAAAGCCATTAATTGCTATTAATCTCTCAACTCCTAATTAAAATAACAGCTGGTTTATGACTTGTGGCCAGCTGTGCTCGGTGGAGAGACTATTTTGATTTCACACTGTATCATGCATTAATCCCATAATTTTTAAAAAATCCCATAATTCAATGCGAATTCAGATTCAAGATGGCGGCTATGCAAATCCCCTATCCTTGGCACAGTGCTAACGAGCAGGTTATTGTAACAATGGGAACAGTTATTTTCTGTCGATCTAGCTGAGAAACCTATTGCGGGTTACTTTGGAAATGGGAAATACTGAGATAATCTCTCTGAAGGTATTGTGCATGCAATTGCGTCCACCATGCAATCATTCAATTGAACTCTTCGCTTCCGAAGTTGTCTGACAGAAAAACTTTTTATTTTGAACAGCAGCTTTGCACATGTAACGTTCGGAATTTTGAATCATTGTCAATTCACATCATAGGGAATAATATTATGCTTACATTTTTCAATATGGAGGATATAATAGCCACTTTGATTGATGAGTCACCTTAATAGTCACCTTGATGATTACGTACTTGTTTTGGACTATTGTAGATTTGGAATTAATGTTCTTTGTTTTTGCCTAATTAAGTTCTTTGCTTTATATAATGACTTTTTATAAGTAAAACTGTTTTAGAATCAAAACACGCCGCGCCAGGTGGAGGTTTTTGACATTTCTCTCTCTGTTTCTGTTTCTTTCTGTCTCTGTCTCTTAAAATTTCTCTCTGTTTCTGTCTCTCTATTTCTTATTGTTTCTCTCTGTCCTACGGTCTCTCTTCCTCTCTCTCTTCCTCTCTCCTTCTCTGTCTTACTTTCTCCTATCTCGTTGTTTTTGTCCCTTCTCTGTCTCTCTTTTTCTCCCTCTCCCTCTCTCTGTCTCTCCCCTCTCCACTAATCTCTCCTCTCCTTCCTCTTCCCCTCTCTCCTCGCTCTCTCATTCTCTTTCTCCCTCTGCTCTCTCACAACCTCTCTCTCCTATCTTTGCCCTTGCTCCCCTCTGTCTCTCCCCTCTGTCTCCTCTCTCTCTCTATCTGTCTCCGCTCTGTTTCTTTCTCACCCTTATCCTTTCCCCTTTTCTCTTGTCTCCATCCCTCTCTCTAGCTCCTCCGCCTCTCATCCCTTCTTTTTCACCTCTATCCTTCCCCCCCCCCATTCTCTCCTCTCCATCCCTCTCTCTAGCCCATCTCCCTCCCATCCTTTTTCTCTTATACCTTCCCCCCTTCCTCTCCTCTCCATCCCTCTCTCTAGCCCATCTCCCTCTCATCCTTTCTCTCTTATACCTTCCCCCATTCTCTCCTCTCCATCCCTCTCTCTAGCCCATCTCCCTCTCATCCTTTCTCTCTTATACCTTCCCCCTTTCTCTCCTCTCCATCCCTCTCTCTAGCTCATCTCCCTCTCATCCTTTCTTTCTTACCTTCCCCCCTTTTCCTCCTCTCCATCTCTCTCTCTAGCTCATGCCCCTCTCATCCTGTCTATACTACCTCATCTACTATTGATGAGAATTGTGCAGTGGCAAAGGCAACTCTTCTATTGACTCCACCCAGCCAGTGATGATGAACGACATGGCGAACAATTGAGCAGGCGTGTGGATGATTGAGGATGAGTGACGCAGACAGGGAGGAGCTGAGGGACGCTGAAGGCGATGACAGTGTGCTTTCAACACTGATAACGACCCCTTTAGTCAACACTGAACTCCCCATTGTCACTTTGTGCTTGTTGCTAAATGATATATGATTATTTTGTATGTGTGCCTCTAGCAATTTTTTGTATCTCCTTGGTCAGTAGTATAATGATGTTATACCCAGGTGATGGTTCTTAAACTTATTACCTCTTTTATTTTTTTATTTTTTTCTAATGATTAATTAGTTTTCTATGATTTGCTTTTTTTTTCTGTAAATCTTTAATTATATTTTAATGTATCGAATCTATAATACTAATTTTTCCCTCAGCTAAAACTGAGAATAGTGTATAATAACATAATGTCTCTGGCTGAATAAACACATTTAAAACAACATATTTTAGATCATAGATATATGCTTATTCAGAATCATTACAATACCTCATTTCCACAAGTGTTATTCTCCATTAATCCTGCTATCACTGATATATAGTTACTGTAAACGTATTGATGTCTGCGCAGTATTTCGCTATTTAAATCCGCGCGAAAAGGTGTCAAAGTAGTTATTGCGCGAAAATGTGTCCGCGCGAAAATAAATACGTTTAGATCAATATTATTGTTCAAGTGGTGCGGTCACTTGTGACAAAATCGTGTTGATGTATTGAAGATGCTCTGACGATGCATATATATATATATATATATATATATATATATATATATATATATATATATATATATATATATATATATATATATATATATATATACGAGTGTTTTCGCTGTGTACAAAATATCAAACTTGTTTAATGTACATGGCCAGCCTTGCCGATACAATTTTCCCATCGCCCATTCCTCGCCAGTCACCACTTGCTGTGCCGAAGGTGTAGCAATGAAAACTCGATGACAAGTCGTTAAAGGTGTAGTCAATAAGAATTTTACAATGTTTTACAATTTTATTTTTATATTGTCACCCAAACACCTATTTTTCTCACTAAATTGTACAACCACAATCAACCGCTATGTCCTATGGTACCTTTTTGGTACCAAAATTGTGGTAATAATTATTACTACAATTTTCCTCAGATATGATCATTAATTATCTTCTCCCAATTGGGGTCACACTCTTGATAGTGACTATCCCCAGGAGTCCTTTTCCAAGTAACGTGATAATTGCCTCAAAATTCTTATATATAAGTTTGACAGACTTACTAAACTGATCATTGTTCATCTTGCTAAAATATAATCATTGTTACCCAAAGCTGGGCGCATTGGAATAACCCAGTTTACTGGGAGATGTCTTCCCCAGTTGAAATAAAATCTTTAAAAAAAAATAAGTTCTTATCGACTAGCTCATCGCCAATGCATTGCCACTCCAACGATTTTGTCAACAGAGGCCTAACTGCTTTATACTCTGTTTTTCGTGATCGTTATCTTTAGAGTTATTCATTCAACTTTTTCATTCAACATGAACTACTCGTTTCGTATATCAACAGTTGGCAGCAATATATTTCAACAAATATAAACATATTTTGGATTGATTTATTTATAAACAATTTTTGTTAAACCTTGATCAAAATTGAGATGTGAAATGCACGCATATGACCATAAACTTTACCAGATATTTACAGTAATTAAACCTACTTTGACACATATCCATGTAAACATGTAAAACTACTGATGATATTTTGCCTTCTATCGTAACATGTATTGAGAGCATCTATCTCTAAATATAGCAGATGTTCTATATTCAATTAATTCCAAGACTTATATGGTTGATCATGATTGACGAAGGCATCTCTATAATAACTCTTGTATGTATATTGGAATAACATGGTTACTTGGGTTAGATCGTCAGGAAATGTACTTGTAATCGGTAGATCTACACTTTAAATGTAGGTTATTGGAGAGGTTACAGGTAATCATTATGTAGTGTATAAATGAAAGTTGAATAGATTTATACAGATACATACAGCAAGCGAAACGGAGAAGGTGTTAGATAAATATGTCTAATAAGCAGGTCTAACATCGGTCTAGGTGAACAATTAAAACTGTGGAACTTTGATTCCTTGGAATAACAACATTAGACGTAGATCCTCTATTATGCCCAATTAACTATGATACTTTATTATACGCGCATTCTATATGAGACGTGCTATAAGTGGGGTGCTATGAAAATATTCATATAGGACGTGTCCTATGAAATGTAGTTGTCTAAAAATAGCTCTGTTGTTATGCTTCGCGGAGCTTTGGCTCTCTGCGGAGCATGTAAACAAATCCCCGCGATCGGTAATCCACCCGTGATTCTGGTACTATGATTATGGAAATACATAATAAAAACCATATCATTAAATAGAGCATTAAATTCTCTATCCAATGATATAAGTTTTATTAATGTAGCTCAGGAAATGACCACAATATGAACGTTTTAAGTTAACAATATAAATAGGCCTATAGGCCTACTAACGAAGCTGTCAGTGGGGCTGTCAGCGGGGCAGCGGGGCTCTCTGTGCTTCTTTAATATTTTTTCAGTGATATTTGATGACATATGATCAAATTTTATGCACATATAATAAATATAGAATGGAACTTGCCGGCAATAATCGAAAATTTATGGGACTTGATTCGTCCACATAAGCACTCTGCCTACGGCATCGTGCTTATGTGGACGAATCTCGTCCTATAAATTTTCGATTATTGCCGGCTCGTCCCATTCTCTCTATATATCAAATAGTCTGCCTATTTTAACCCCATCCTGTAACGATGAATGTTGACCGGATTTGGGGCTATGTCGATATATCATATATAACTTTTATTTCCTAAGAACTATAGCTTTACAGTTTCTGCTATAAGCATGTCTTCCAACCAATTGTATTAGGGCACGATTTCTAAAACCATATTAAAATCATTCAGATTAATACATCGGGTTTGTTGGAACATGCACAGGCCTTTTAACTGCACTGTTTTACCCAGCCTTGTTAATATATAAAAGAAAGTACCGCCTTCAGTATAATGATACTCCTACCCCTAGTTCTTGAGGTTAAATAAATGTCAGCTAGGTTCAAACATAATATTATGGTGAATAATAAGTGCATCATGTACAGCCATGTTTAGTAATGATCTAGGATAGGAATATCCATGGGTGAATATGTGATGTGTTACAAAATGAGTCATAAGTTGAAACAAATTAATTTTAAGATATTGTAAAAGTAGGGCCTTGTCTTTGACTCGACCCCAGTTTTTTAATTGAGTTAGGTTTTATTAAAACCGACTCTAAATTTATTACGGAGAACGATATATGGTATTCTTTAATATCATCATATTTGAAAAGACGAAATTAGTGTCAGTCCAAAGATGTTAACATTTAGGAAGTGTAAAAATATATTTCAATATCTTATATTGATATGTTTTATGTTTGACAAAAAGGTTGCAATATTTCTGGCTGGACAATTGCTAGTAATGTAGTTGAATATACTCCATAGGCTGACCATAAGCTGACCATTGTCCTACTCATGCTCGTGTTCCCGGACTCATGTTTCTGTTAATAAAGTAAGCATAGCTGCGTTATGGGTCAGATTTTTAGAAAATGTACAATTTGCAGCTGCACACTTAGTAATTTATGCTGCTAAATCAGGCTGCAATTTGGTCAATACTAGGTAAATTCGAGGATATTTGGCCTTGCATTGATTCTAGCAATCTGTTTGGTTCGATTGAACTGTATTTTGAAATTTATTTTCGTCTGAAATTTGGGTTGTTTCAGAGAATTGGTAAAGGTGAATTGTACATTTTCTGAAAATCTGACCCTTATATTACTTTGTGTGGCTAGACGTGGCCTGGTTTAGCACGAATGAACCTGCCACTTATATTATAATAAATGTACTCATACTTCCACTCAAGAACACAATGCTGCACACACATATATGTATAAACTGTTATTGTATGTTCATATGAGTGTAATATTAAATCAGGATTAGCATTTTCTGAACCATAAAGGCTTCACTCCACTGAGGTCTCATTGTGGTTGCATTCCGCAATAAGTCCCATTCCGAATGTTATAATAAATGTGATGTGTTTCAGGAAAACGAGCCATAAGTCGCAAAAAATAGATTTTGAGATACCATTATATTTGAAAAGTTGAGATCAAGCCTAAAAAGTCTAATAATCTAATAAGTATTTCTAGATTTTAGGTTGGTATTTTCGTTTTTGAAAAAAAAATTTCCAGTATTTCTAGGGGTCAATAACAGTAAAGTAACTAAATGTAGTCCATATGAGGACCTTTAAAACGAAAGGATATATTACATAGGTTGTCCTGAAATTTGATAAACCGATATATATAGTTATAAGTAATAAACCCTAACAAAATTAGAACATTCCAAAAAATCTTGTGGAAAAAACACTTTGAAAAATATCAATTTTGCGACTTATGACTCATTTTCTGGAAACACATCACAAATGCAGCTGGTCAGAGGAGTGTCCTGATAGGTTGTGTAATATAGGTTCTTTATAATAATTGATAATAAGCACGCAGATTGGAGGAGGCCTGCCTGTATTATTAGTACACTTAAGCTGGAATTCCACCAAATCTGATATCCTAATTCGACTGATTCAGCCAGTCTGGTGATGCGATTGATTTTGATGGAGATGAGGAAGTCGCTTCGAGCTGAAGGAAAGCCAAAAGTTAAAATCGCATTTTAATCCCATTAAGATGCCTACTCAGGCCGGGAAAGCCATTAACGTAGTAGGCGTACCATTTCTATCTGATCTGAGAGTTTTGTGAGCCTAGATTGGACTAATCATATCATGTTTAATGTGTTTAATATAAAGTCATGCTAACCCATGTTTAATGTCAGGTTCAACGGATAAGAATCCAACTAAGATTTGAACATAATATTATTTAACATTCTTATTATACCCAAGAAAATTTACATTGACCAAACGTGTAAAGGTCTTAATGTAGATATTTTAACTTTTAATTGTAAGGTATATCCTTAAGGACCAGGATTAAATTACAGAAGGACATCACCTTTTTGTCAACTTATGGAAGACATATCTTATCATTATAATGTTTAAAAGCACTTTGTGGGTTTAAACATACTTGAGACGCAGGCACATATTTCTAGCACTTCAAGTAC
Organism: Sthenelais limicola; assembly: GCA_942159475.1. NCBI lineage: Eukaryota > Metazoa > Annelida > Polychaeta > Phyllodocida > Sigalionidae > Sthenelais > Sthenelais limicola. The sequence continues at coordinate 26,516,195 of OW804100.1, forward strand.
TTCACACATTAAGGCAGAACCAGCACACAACCCATATTGTTGAGCAACATTACCAATAGGGGATTTGCATGTCCGCCATCTTGAATCTTGATTCGCAAGGAATTATGGGAGCTGTATTTCAGTTTAAAAGCTACAGAAAACATTTTATGTTCAGCACGGAATATTTAACAACGATCTCATGTAATTTCCACGATACAAGGCTTCCTCGTTCCCATCATGCGTTTGGTTTGAAAATGTGAGGGTTATAGACCATATAATTTTCACAAGCTATGATATTGGTCAAAAGATCCTATAGCATTTTGAGGGCTCCGGAGGGCCGGGGTGGGGGTGGGGTGGGGGGGGGGGGGGTCTTGATTTCTCTTGGCACTACCAAGAAACAGAAAACTTATGTGATTTGTAACAAAGAAAAATCTTATGTCGTTTGTCACTTAATTACAAACTAAAGTGTTCACTAATTCTAGTGTCTAGTTCACTAAACCGATTCTCATGCGATTTTGCGCCGCAGAGGACTCTTTTGCAATTCTGTGAGAATCGCATGAGAATCGGGTTAGTGGACAATGCCCTATAGACGATGATTAATGTTGCTAAGGACTATTAAGTTATATCTCGATGTGTCAGGCTAAGCAAGTATTTCTGTCAATTGTCACTGGACTGCCCATGTCGATGTGTCCATCTATAAGACAATTAAGGCAATGTCGATATCTCGATGTAAGGCCTCAAGACCCCTATTTTGCGACACAAATGTTGCTAAATATTTATATGTCAGATTTTAACTGATTCCATCCGAGCTTGTACCGCAATAGACAGACTTATTATTAGTGTGGCATGCAAATACCCTATTCTATCCGTATGATGGCTTAGCTAGAGTACCATACAAGTTTTAGGCAAATGGATCCTATTTCAGTCTTTCCTTCAGGAAAAGCGGTTTGCACTTAAGTCCGATTCAATATGAAGCCTTGATGAACGAGTATATTGCTTATTTACAAGAGGGTTAACCAAACAATACACAATTGGTCCCCTAATTATAGCCTGCGCGATTAAGCTACTGAAACCAGTTTGTTTTGTGAAGATTAAGACCGAGTAGGCGAGGGTAATATAATGATCGCTCGCTATGGGAGGGCGAAAATAGAGTAAGATTACGTGCGCCGGATACATAATTAATCCATAGTTAGGGGAAACGGTGCTAGAGTGCTTAAAGTCAGTTTTTAGTATGGGAGAGAGAGGGGAGACGGAGGTAGAGAGAAAAGGACGGACAGAGGGGAGAGTGGGGGAGGGTGAGAATGAATGTGAGAGGGAAAGAGTGAGGGAGAGGGAGAGAAGGGTAGGAGAGGGAGAGCCAGAGTGGTAGGAAGAGCGAGAGGAGGGAGAGATAGGGGGAAAGGGAGAGACAGGGGGAGCGGGAGAGAAGGAGAGGGAGAAGGGGCATGGGACAGGGAGAAACTGAGAGAGAGGGAGAGAGAAAAAGACGAGATTTATATTATATTTGGCAATGTCATTGTGGGGAGAGTATTAGTGGCTTTGGAAATATCAGCTTACAGTATTCCACTAGTGGAGTTAGATTAGTAGCTATAGATCTACGAAGGAGACACATAATGATGTATTGTATACGGGTCAGATTTTCAGAAAATGTACAATTGACAGCTGTATACATTTGGAAAATTCTCCTAAATTAGGCTGCAATTTGGTCAATGCTGGGTAAATTCGAGTATATTCGGCATTGCATTGAGTTCTAAGTTCTAGCAATCTGTTTAGTCAAGTTGAAGCATATTTTTAATTTTGTTTTCGTCTGAAATTTGGGTTATTAGAGAAGTTTGGCGATGTTGAATTGTACATTTTCTGAAAATCTGACCCATATATTGCACTGGTTCTACTAATTATTCTCCCCATAACTCGCTTTATTGAGCAAATGTAACATCAGCAGCAGATTGTGTAACATAACTTGTGTTTTTTCTCAACTTGAAACCTTATCTGCCAATTCGGCTGTGGATGTGAATATCCTATGCTGAAATGTCTCCACATTGACAACTGTTTAATCAGAGATGGTGTAATCAATAATGTGATTTGTTACAGAAAAATAAGTCACAAGTCGCAAAAATGGTATTTTTCAAAGTTATTTATTTACATAATCTCTTTTTAGGAATAATCTCATTTCTTTGGTAACAACCGCCTTTCGTCCTATAAATCCATTAATTTTATAGAATTTCTCGACAGTGTATTGAAAACATCCCTGAGTTCTAAGGTCATCGAATGGAGTATGTTTAGCTATTTTATTGCATGGTAATTGTTCACCCACAAATATTGCAAACCTTTCCCTTCAAAAATAAAAGTATCAAACCTAAAATATGGAATTAATTATTAGATGTCCTAATGTTTACCATCATTAGAATCTGCTTAATCTCATCTTCTCAAATATAATGGTATCTCAAAATCAATTTTTGCGACTTGTGACTCATTTTCCTCAAACACATCACATATTACTTTATTGGCAGTCATTTTATGTAAATTGCCTCGAACTGAACTACTTATGTTATTATATTAATAAGACATTAGTTATTGTCTATTCAAACCAATCTTGTGGTTGTAGTTCTATTTTATTAAAAAGCTGTGTTGTATTTATTGTCTATTCAAACCAATCTTGTGGTTGTAGTTCTATTTTGTTAAAAGCTTTATTGTATTTATTGCGATGAAGGTCACAGTTCTGCTAATCAATTTCTTGTTTTTTGTAAGTCCCTCCAGATCCATCATCCCGTCATCGGCACCCTGCTGACGCACGTTGTAAATCACATAGGAATTGACACCTAATACGTTCTCATATTTATTTCAACTGCTTTCTTAATTCAAGTTTTAATTAAATTGTGTGAATAAGGAAGATTGAGTTAGTATCTGTTTAGTGATTCCAAACAAAAACAGGTCAACAACGAGTTGGTTGAAGGAGCGTGTTGCATGACTGCTTGATGAGTTCGGCAACTGATTTCATGCATTTTGTAGACCTTTCCCGAAAAGTAATTCCACTGAAAATACAATGACGACCTGCTTTTGTCTGAATGTGGCGAAGTTAACCTTTAATCAAAGTTGTCTGGTTACTCTGAACCATCCTTTTATTACATAAATGCATATAGTAATTACTGAGTGGTCAGATGCCATTACCCCAACGATTCCTCTGTTGGCAAGGAGAATTCAATCCTATAAGTGATACTATGAGTAACTCTTGTATGAACATATAACGGCATTAGAATATTGATGAATTCAGTCCTATAAGTGACAATATGAGTAACCCTTGTATAAACATTTACCAGCAGCAGATTATTGTTGAATTCAGTCATACTATATACATATAGAGAGAAAGGAACGAGCCGGCAATAATAGAACATTTATTGGACGAGATTTGTCCGCATAAGCACGATGCCATAGGCAGATTGCTTATGAGATGTGCTTATGAGATGTGCTTATGAAGTCCAAAAAATGTTCAATTATTGCAGGCGAGTTCCATTCTATATTTATTATATGGGCATAAAACCTGATGTGTAACCATAAATGTATCATGTGTAAATCTGAAAAAAGTAGCCGACTTGGTGACAAAGTAGTTTATATAGTACGCATACTATATGAATATTTTTACACCACCCCACTTATTGCACCTCTCATATGGAATGCGCATATTATAAAAACATATACCAGCAGCAGATTATTGTTGAATTCAGTCCTATTTAAGGCATAATATGACTAAATTTGGTAAGATTTTGTTGGCCATAACTGCTGAGAGTGCAAATTTAATACATGTATGTTTAATATTATTGTAAGAATGTTTGAACACTTTTAGATCGGGCAAACCAGAGCTACACAGATGCAATGTTGTAGGTAACAGGTAGGAAGTGGAATAAGCTACATCAAGAGTTGCTTATGTTAAGGATAAAACTAAAGGTCTATACATGAAAAAAATAGAGGTGGATAGATCCTTATAGCTTTGAAATTATGTGTTTAATACTTAATCGAGGTAGGTAATTATCATTTTTATATCGAGAATCCCGGTAGTCTAGGTGTTTTGATGATGATAGGTAGGAAATGAAACCCTATAATATTAGTTTGGTTTGTTTATTCACTAGCTTTCGGGCTGTATCGTGTGCCCTTCATCGGGTGATTGGGGGAGGTTTACATGTGCTGAAGTACAAAATGATACATAGTCTAAGGTTGAAGCTATACGTGGTTCTGCCCGCACAGAATAGGTGGGAGAGAGTTGTGGCCAGAGTTTTTTTTGAATACTTAATTCTTCATGTCACATTTAACTTTTGTGTGTGAAAATAAGAAGAGTTCTAGGGTCGACAGATATTATGTTTTAGGTATTAGGTAGTACTTGTGAAGCTGATTAGCATTAAATAGATCAATAATGCACTTGTGTGAGGTTGGGTATATTATTGCCTTGGCCTGGAGTAGATGTGTGTCTACGACTGGACGGTACTAAGATACGAGAATGTTTATATTTGTGTCTAATTTTGTCTATTGTTATTTTTTGGAATACTGGAATATGTCTCCAAGAACCTGATAATTATGCACGTGCTCTGAACAGTTTACAGTTTAGATCTTTCTTATTATACTTTATATAGAAGTTTTCTTTCTATATACGGAAAGGTTTTTCATAACTATAACATAATCTGCAGTAAACTATGATACTTAGATTTCTGAATAAATAGTGCTGAAGGGCAGAGGAGGAAAACAGAGAAAATATTATTCATTTATTAAGCACCTGGGACGCCTCTTATCAATTTTATTATTAAGCGAATTGATGGAGGAATGCATGGACACAATATCCAAGAAGAAAACATGGCGATTTGATTTTATTTAATCATAAGTTGTTCTCTTTATCAGAGGTCTTAATGTTATTACCAATTTAGCTGGTCGTAAACATTATTGTTTATCATTATCTGACTTGGTAAAATTGATTTATTGTTGTAGTTCAGTTGAATTCATACTTTTTCTTGGAAATCAGGCATGTCTGAGAAAAGCATCCAATTTGATGTAATGTCATTTCCTGCGATAAAAACCTTTTCAAATCAAATCAATCACCGCCCGCTAAGAGCGTAATGGCACACCTGTTGGATTATGAAAAGCTGAAAGGACTCCTGGGGCCTGTTGTACGAGATATCCTTATTTTGCAGGTGTTGCATGCGATGGCATTAACATAAGGATATGGATGAGATTTTCAGAAAATGTACAATTAAACTTCAACGAGCCTCTCAAATAACCCAAATTTAAGACGAAAATCAGGTTCAAAATACAGTTCAACATAACCAGACTGATTTATTGAATGAATACAATATAGAATACACTCAGATATAGCGAGTATTTATGAATTTTCACTCTAATTTAGCAGAATTTGGTAGATGTGTAGAACTGTAGATTGTGCATAAATCTGAAAATCTGACCCACATGGGGTGCTCCAGAGCACGTTGTGTCCTCATTTTACTACTACATCCAATGGAACAATTAGTGATAAGGATACGTTCATAGTTAAGGATATAGCGAGGATATGTTAACAATACAATATAATTAGGTTAGAATTAGCGATATCTCATGCAACGGGCCTCAGGTGGAGGCTGTAGGAACTGATCAACTTTGCAATAATGCAATGCATTTAATGTCAAGGCTATAGATCCTCGACTTTTAATGATGATGATTCTTTCATTACACATATGCAAATACTTATCCCATGAATAACCAGCATGAATGCATTCTTTCCTCTCATTTTACCGTCTCTAATTGTCTCATCCGGGACCTGTTGCGTAGGAACACCTTACTTACTAACTGGAAATGTTCCTAGCTAAGCTCTGTTTCCTTGCTTAGGTAGGACTTTCCTACTGTAGGAACATGATTCAGCATTGTCTATATAGCAAATGCTTTCTCTAAAAGTTCCATACTAGCTGCAATCTAGACCCGGGAATCTAGAATGTCTAGCTTTGGAAGGCATATAATTATTATTGGACTTGATAATGGAATTTAAAGCTGTATTCTCAGCTATGATGACAAACAACATCTCACTAAATTTACTAATAGTTATGTATCAGTAAAGTACCGGTAATTCAGGGTTTCTCAGAAGAACTGTGAGGGCACAGAGAGTACAATATCCTTTTTCCTATTTAATGTAACTGTTTATGGAGGAAATAAAAGCAAATATATATATCATGGTTTGTAGGACGACATTTTTTCATTATGATGCTGCTGCTTTATGTTCATATACTAATCTGAGGTGAATTCGGGTGAGAAAACTGCAAGCGGTGTTAGATATTACATGGAGCTATCACTTTAACGAACCCCTGTCGCAAAAAACCCTGAAACAATCCTGAATTAATTGATTAAAGTTAGACTTTATTGTCCCGATGTAAATCAAATTGAAATATGTGACCCCCAGGCTAGAGGAATAAGGATGAATAATAAGGAATAAGGTTTGGCCGAAACAGCCAGAAGCTGATTATTCATATTCCCTATGATATCCACAGATACAATAATCATAAATCAATATCACAGAGTAGTTATAGTAATAAATGTATAGAACGGACAGTGTCGGAATAGAAAAACAGGTAGGATTTTTTTTGTGACAAATGAAACGTATCATCAATGTGAAATTATGTGGACCGGTGGACCATAAAATTAATGTATTCAAAAATAGAAATCCTCCAAAATGTTGGGAACATTTGTTTGAGATGGTCATATAATCAACCCTGGTTAAACCAATCAAGTATTTAACATCAATTATTAATCATCTACCCTTATACTGTCATGTTGTCGAGGGTTTAAAATAACACACGCAATTAATAAAATCTACAAGTGGTTTCATATTCATTATTTCTTCATATAAACGATATAATAACCACATGGGCCAGATTTTCAGAAAATGTACAATCGGCAGCTCTACACATTTGGGAAATTCTCCTAAATTAGGCTGAAAATTAAGAATACCGGGTATATCTGACTATATGTTATATGTATAAATGCTTTTATTTCCTCAATAAACAGTTACAATAGACAGGAAAAAGGATAATATACTTTCTGTGCCCTCACAGCTCTTCCAAGAAACCCATAATTACTTTTAGTATCCATTGATTTGAAGTATTAGTTCTGTTATGTTAAACTGCATTTTGAAGCTCATTTTAATTTCTGTCTTAAATGTGGGCTATTTGAGAGGATTGGGGAAGGCGAAATGTACCTTTTCTGAAAATCGGACCCACAGTCTCGTGTTCACAGGCATTTAGTTTTTGACAGACTATAATTGAGAATGCAGCTTAAATTGAGGTTTGCCTGTGTGATTCCCATTTACTCATTTGATACCAACAGATCTCAGAAACACTGATAATGTAGAAATGGAAGAAACTGGAAAATTCTAAATCGAACTTAAAAGTTTGAGACTGTGATTAATTGGTTTCACTTGAGATGAAAGTTGACAGAGATGGGGAGGGAAATAGAAGGCCTTTGTTCCGGAAATTAGGATGTGTATGCACCAAGGACACCCACCGAGGATAGCCTGCCCAGGTGCTTGTGTTTCAACGTTCCGAAGTAATTGTAGCTTCACTCTTTCAATCCTTTTATTATAATCAGACAAAGAAAATCTTTATTCAGAAACCTCGCGGAAATACCAGGATATTTGACGATTTTGTGTTGAAACAGGATCTACCTAGGTATGATTTGTACGTAAAATGGTTTATAGTGCAGTCGATTAGTCCAAAATATAGGACCAATTATATATTGTGTGGCTGGCATATGCGGTATAGTACAACCTTCCACCAGAAATAGGAAGAGAGGAAAACACCAGTCGTTTGATCTTTGTGGAAAAAGAAATGTCAACAGATGAGATAAAAAATTTATTGAAAATTAAAGATCTACAAGTTAAGGGTAATATTACTATCCTAGGCCTCATGACAAACAGATTGGTCCCAATCTGATATTTATTGCTGCAAATTCCGAGAAATTATTATGTTGAAAATGTGATTTTGAGGCCTTTATTAATCAGGGGGGCGTTTCATAAGTTAACGCAGCGCGCGTTCGTTATGGTAGCGATAAATTTAGCGCACGTTCGTTATAGTAACGCAATGTTAATTGACGTCAATTTTGGCCCTTAACGCGCGCTATGTTTGGTAACGACTGTCGTTAGATCCTATAACGCGCGCTGCTTTAACTTATGAAACGCCCCGCAGGATCTTTATGCTCTATGTATAGCCTGGGAAAGCCCATATTACTAGAAGGGATTTAGGTCATACCTTTATGTCTCACTGTCCCTGGCAACGTGGGATTCCCTAGCAACACATCCTGTCAGAGTCCCTAGTAACAGGAAAGAGAGGGAGAGAGATCAGCGGGGGAGGGGGAGAGCGACGAAGCAGAGGGAGAGGGTGGGACAAATCAGTTAGGGAGAGGGAGAAAAGGATAGAGAGACGAGGGGTAGGGGGAGAGAAAGAAAGGATGGGCGATTAGAACCTGTAGTTGTAGTGGGGGTTCGTTGTCTGTTTGCTTAGGGACCCCCACCGAGGCGATAGCCGAGGTGGGGTCCCGGGCAAACAGACAACGAACCCCCACTACAACTGAAGGTTCTAATTGCTTTAGTCTCGAATTGTTGGGATTCACCATCACTTTCAAATTGAAAAACAACAATAACAATTCACTCTCTAAACCCCCACACACACTCAGCGCACGCTCCCGCTCGTGTTCACCAGTGCGTGACGACCACGTTACACCACCCGTCCATAGCATACCACCAAATCTCAACAATTCGAGACTAAAGAAGAGGAAGGGAGAGGGAAGGAGAGATGAAAGGAGCAGAGAGACAGGCTGGGGGAGATCGCATAGCATGAGGGACAAGAAGAAGAGAGCTGAGAGGGAGGCAGTTTATGATCATACCCAGGAAAAAGAGATAGAGAAGAAGGGAGAGAGAGACAGGGAAAAGAGACAGAAAGGCACTTTATGGTCATACCCAGGACCATCCATATGGGAGAATTACTCATATTGAGTGAAATAAATATATAGTCAGTTGAGAGGTTTCGGAGATGCTAGTGTATATAGTCAGTTGAGAGGTTTCGGAGATACTAGTGCTTGGTTCCCAACTGTTGATTATGAATTACAATGTATTGATATTTGTAGACACGGGTATGTATAGCTGCAAAGTCTTGTAAGTCACCAGTCAATTATTGATTGATTAATCAAATAATGGATTGCTACTTGCTCTGTAGACTTTTCTGTCTCTTGACCTGAGCGCTAACGCAATGCTTGCTTTGGTTATGACACAGCATATATCCCATTAATTGATAGAGATTTATTTCCGACCAAAAAAGTTACTACATTTGCAGATAAATGGCTATTTTTCTTCCTGGTACTGAGATAAATTACTAAAGTTAATGTTAAGATGACATAATGCAACGATTATATTGGTAATAGGTAAATGACAAATTCAACGCTATTCAACGCAATTTCTGCGTTGCGTTGATTAACCACTATAGCTGTTCATTAACGAGTGCTGCGTGCACATTTGTCGTTGCGTTGAAGGATTATGAAACGGAATACTTTTGTTAATTCCATTAGTGTGCACTGGTCTGGATTATGAAACGCCCCCCAGTATTGTGTTACTGGGCGAGGTTAAATACAGAATGGGAAGTTGTTTTTCTGATCATATGATTATTTTATAACAAGGCAACGCATATGACAACCTTGGCCTTGTTGATATGCGATTTTTCTAATTTGTAAATGTATGTTGGCCTGAAATTAAAAAAAAATTCGTTGGAATCTGCCTGAACCCATCATTATAGATACCATGGTATCTCAAAAATCATTTCTTTGTGGCACATCTCATTTATGAAAGTAATTTGAGTCGGATAGGTGATGGTGTGTCTCAAATAATAATTACAATTGCCGTCGGGGACAGATGATGTCATTATCTAGAACAAACATTAATTTTTTTTACGGAGAAAGTAATTAAATAAGGAAATAATAACAAGGAACCTGATTAAATCTCAAGTAACAAGTCAGTCATATCTGAACAATCAGGTCCAGATTAAAACTTAAAGCTCAATCCTAAACAATCCTTAAAAATCATCATTTGGTATTGCACTATAGTTTACTGGTTATTTTCATGAAAGGAAATGAGATTAAATAACCAATTTGATAACTAAGATAATAAATAGAACATTTCTCTTCTGTGTGGTCGTGGTCTTTAATATCCCATCATGTGTTATTTAAGATTGTGGCCTTGATGGTGGCCTGTGTAATCAACTTAATTCTTCTGGCTTCATTATAGTTTTAACGGGTCTGATCGTTTGAAAATGTACAATCGGCAGCCCAACGAATGTAATTTATTCTCTTGAATTAGCCTAAGATACAATAAAATGGGTACATATGGGTAAAATTCGACACGATCGACACGCGACACGGCCGCTAAATCACGGGCGACACAGCGACACGCTCCCCTTAACGTGCGACACACACAGCTTCCAAAGGGCTGATAAAATTTGACACGCGACATCCACAAATGTACTAAAAATCGACATGAGACACAGTGATTTATTTAACAGGTGACACACGACATTGTATCAACCGTTAATATAATTAAATGATCTAGGGCCTATCTGTTACGGCAAGCATAGTCAGCTGCTGCCGCCGCCATGTTGTTTACTGTGAGTTAGGCCTAACGTCCAAGGTCAAGGTTGCTTTTATATATCAACAAACGTGTTAGAAACTTAAATATTTCAAGATATATTATGGTTGTATTAATCACCATTTAAGAGTAATTTTGGTTGTATTTCTATAAGCCCAAGTTGCCGAAAAATATTTTAAATATATTTTCTGCTGAGCATTTTTCACTGCTGACAAGGAGGTCCAAGACGCGCGTCCTAAAGCGTCCGCAACTTTTTCCCTCAACTTAAAACGTGGTTAGTACCTACATTACCTTTATTATCAAATGATTATCATATTATTTCATGTAGATCACCTGTTGGTGTAGGTCTATCATTGTATTTTGATGTGGGACAGATCAGCTAAACTGCTATATAGGGCCTACTAAATGTAACTGTATCATAGACATAGTACTGCCGATTGGTCCCTCATTTTGACATCTCTACAGGGCCCATTTATGAGCCACTGATCGGTCAGGTTATGTATCACTATCAGACATCCCCGACTTCTCCTGAGTGAAATTGTGGGTTAAAATATCTGTTGAATATATTATCAACCCCTTTGCCTACCTTTATTTGTGATAAACATGATATCCATGTTAGTTCATGACTGAATTGGTGTGGAGGCAGCCGTCACATGGGCATTATGGCCTTGACCTTGGCCTGGGTGGGTGACAATCTACAGATCTCATAGAAACGGAATCTGTTCATTTGAAGTAATATGACATTTAATGAAGTCATCCTATATCAAATTTAGTAAAATTACATCTAAACATGTGAAATCAATGGATCTGTGAAGTATTAGGTTGGGTTTAATACCTGTGATAGCTCTAAACTCCGTTCTAACGCTACAGATAGACATTGATATGAACTGACGTCATGATTACCCACAATGAGTGTGGCAGTGTCTCCTAATTACTTCCTTATCTTTCCGTCTTGAAAGTGGATAGACTATATTCCTCCACCTTGATGTAGTGGTTTATTAACTGGTGATGTTCTGGACACCCTAGTATAGGGGTTCCAGTGAAACGCAATGTTAAAATTGATGTATCAACTTAATCAAGTAATAATGTATTTTATTACGATCTCATAATCATTTGTTTACTTTCCTGTATTTGTAGGCAATATCTGACTGCTCTTTCAAATACTACATGTAAATGATTTGTAGTATCAGATCGTGTTGTACTGTATGAACGACTTACAACTCTTGCCATTGTTATTATTATTCTATTATAACCTGATCCCCCCTAGATATACAGTCATGCTGTACTCCTTGACTAACTACTCTTTAGAGTTATTTACGTACTTATATTTTATCATATCTCTAAGTCATCTAGTCTAGTTTTACTCTTAAATTCAAAATTATGGTAGCAGGCGGAAGAAATGTACTCTAGTTAGTTCATAAAGGTGTGTCAACCCTCTTGTCTATTTATATAGTACTCATTTGGTACTCATTTGTACTCACTGAAAAGACAAATAAAAACATCTTATCTTATTTTACTTCACAACTGGCTCACAACTGACATTTCTCAACTGCATCTGACTTTTTTAACTGTACGACTACTTTTATGACTGATTTTTTTAACTTTATGACTGACGTTTTCAAATTTACAAATGAGCTTCAACTTATTGACTGACTTTTTTAACTGACTTTACAACTGTACAACTACTACTACTTGACCGTATCATCAACTGCTATTAGTATCCCATTAGGATGGGGCAATGGGTGGGACAGTCCATGCAAAATATGAGCAGCTATCTACATGCGTACCTCAAAGAACAAGAGGTATAGATGTTAAGATTTTCAGCCCATGAACTCATGGCATCTGTTATACTGTCCACACAGTGCTGAGGGGATTGGATGTGGGGTTGATTTCTGTCTGCTTATTCCCTCTAAGCTATAATGATATTAGTGGCTCTGACAATTGCCCTCCTGGTGTCATATATATTATGTCAAATCCCTAGATGTCAAATCTCCAGATGTCAAATCTCCAAATGACAAATCTATACAAGGTTATATGATTTAATTACAGTTAATCACAGTGTGTCTCCAAACCATAGTCATAGTGACGGCCCCGCCCACATACACAGTTCCCAGCGCAACTTTTGAGGCAACATCAACATTTATGCAGCAGCGGGACAACGTTTAGGACGACATCATGGCAAGTCCTGGTACGTCTCTGCATTTATCTTGGCCTAATTTAAAATTTATCTTTGATTACTGATACACCCTCCTGCACAAGTTGCAGACAAATGTTGGCTCACATAATGATATGTATGTATGCTCTTCAACGTTAGCCCTAATAAATTCTACAACATCATGAGCTCGCCATGAACCAAGTAATCAAAGGTCATGATAGGCCTAGCCTAGATAAGATTAGATTGGCAGGCAGATGTTGTCAACGATCCTATAGCTATACGATCGTTGATGTCTTCACTGAACTCAGGTGAGAATCAGGCCTGTTCATTGATTAGTTGCCAGTCAGAAAAAGAGGATTTGAAACAAATATTATATGATTAATTGAATAAATTCCCCAGGGAATAAATTATAAGCTATGGGTCACTGGTAGTGGCCCATGGGTCTTAGAAATTCTTAGGCCTAGATGAGAAGAAAATTATAGCCTATAGGCTATAGGAAGATATTGTATCATCAGTTTTCAAGGAAATTTTCAATATACTTATAGGTGTACTACTGTTGTAGTGCGGCTTCTAGCTAGGTTGATTTTCCCTTTGAATTCCTGCAAAAGGTTTGTTATTGCCTTGTTATCCAATGAAAGCTAAGGGCTTGGAAATAATTTAGGTTTGATTGCAATTAATCATCTCCTGGCACAGGGGTTGGGGGGACTGATGAAAAGGGGCTGGTACCACTTTCCAATAATTGTTTAAATTCTAGATTAGATTTTAGATTATGGTGGGAGGGGGTAGTTAGTTGGTGGGAGGGGGGGGGATAGTTAGGCTAGTCAAACCTAACTCCACTCAATAGTGGTAGTCCGTCTTAAACTTCTACGGCTATTCCTGTGTACAGTTAGACTTCCACTAACAGGGGTTGGGGTTGATCACCATTCCCGGGGGGAAGGGATTTTAAAGAAATTCATTGAGAAAAAACAGGTATAATTTTTCATTTTTATAATTTCAGTAAAAGAAGATCCAGTGGTTGAACTGGTTAACTATGACGCTTCATTGAAAAAGAAGAAGAAGAAAAAGAAACAGAAAAAAAGAGGTGAATGAAGGAAATTATTAAGATATGATATAATACAATAATATATTAGTCATTTATCAGTGTCATTCTCTGTGTTACAAGTATTACAATTATAAATATGTGGCATTTATGTTGTGTTCTAAAGTATAAGCTGTAGGTTTTATCCTTCTGGTGGGGTGTTGTACATATGCCAAATTACCAAAGGAGTCCTGGAAAATGTCAATGAGATCAGTGAAGTGTTTGCCGAAATTTCACCAATTATGACTGACATATGGTCCATACCTTTATTTTGCAGAGTATGAACCAGTTGTGTATATGGTAGACGTCAAATTTGAGGTCACAAAGAGACAAAAGGAAGAACCTTTCTCATCGGGATACATGCGAGTAAGGGTGCCAGAGGGGGTGACATTCGCAAGCTTCCTAAGAACTTTGAAAAAAGATTATGTCAGTGGCTTGAAGCCAGTCAAATCCTTGTCATTCTATGATTTGGAAGTCACCATTATTAATAGCACGGATGGTAGAGTATATCACATGACTAGTGAGCAAGCATGGCAAGACTTGCTCCCCCAAGTTCTTGGTGGGAACACGTACTGCCTCATGGCATGCATTTGTGGTTCAAAATTGAGGGTCCACAACAAGAAACGTAGACAGGATGATCAGCGTGGGCCACGCCGCAAGCGCGCAAAGACAGGCCAAAAGGAGACAACCAAAGAAAAACTTGCCCTTGAGGATATCCTACGTTCCTCTGGGCATGTTGTGCGCACAGAACAACAAACAGAAAAACTGAAGGAAATGAAAGAAGGTAAGCAGTGAATTGTATTAAATTTGTATGTGGGGGAACAAATTGCTAAAAGGTTACTAGGGAATGCCTCATTCTGTGCTAAATAATTGCCCCCACACATAACACCGCAGCATTTATGGGTTTTGGGTGGCATGGGGGCTAGGTTTGAGTATGGTGCTTAATAGATAATTGTTCACTCTCACACAGATGATTTGCAAGGATGCTTTTTTAAAAAAGATTCTAAGCCTGCATGGTGCCTTTGCATGTGTATCCTACTGAAAGTTTTGAACTTAAAGAACAGCTATTGAAGGTCATATTGAGGGTCATATTGATTTTTGAATAGGGATTCAAGCGGACCTGGGGTTATTTATCTACTTTATTTAGGAAAGCGGTACAAAAAACATGCCAAGACTAATTTGGAATCATCTGACAATTCTCTTATATGCCCTGACATTATTTTTTACTATTTTTGAGAGAATGTAATAGTTATAATCATGCATAATCATTTCTAATAGAATTGTATGTTGGATTCAAATGTTGTTCTTCACTTACAGCTGCAGCTAAACTGTATGGTGATCAGGTTCAAGTACTGGACGAAATACACATGAAGTGCGTTCTGTGTGGGTATCTTATAGTCTTGAACCACATCTACTACATCGACTACATGAAAACAAGTGAGTTCTTAATGACGAAGTAGACATGCATAAGCAAATGCTGTAAAGGGCCACTTTTAACCTGTGCTGTTGCTGGTATTTATCCATTCGAAAATGAACCTTTCAGTTGTGCCAATGTAACAGCTAAAATAGAACCATTTCAAATCTCCGAAAACCAAACCCTTCCCATTATTGAGTGAAGCATGATTGCAAATGAAATGTCTCACGATTTCTATGTTTTATTTTCAATGTTAATATAGTGATTCAGCAACAATTCCGTTTAATACAACTCTGAAACATGTCATCTTGTTTCTTTCATACATACTAAAGCACTGTATTTGTTGATAGATTTTTTTCTAAAACAATGCGTCATTATACCAGTTTCATGGAAATTGTGAAGAAATCTAATTTTGATGTTCATTGCATTGAAGTGTTCCTATTGGAAATATGAATGTGATTAAATGTCACAATAGTTTATTAATTGTTTTTCAGACCATTATGACAATGGCCGATGTCAAAGACGTATCGAGTGCCAGGCCCAAGCCACAGCAAAAGCAAAAGAAAAATCTTCTAGTAGACAGAGGAAGTTAACAGACATGTTTAAGAAGTAAGATTGCATGATAGTGTACACAAGTGGAAAATTGAAAATAAATGAAACTTAAATGTGATTATGGTTCCTCCTCTTCAAATGACTACGACACATACACACACAAATTTATATATATATTATATATATATATATATATATATATGAGCCATTCTCACGAAAGGGATACAATTGGCCCCGAGCAGGCTGATTTATACAGTTTAATATTATAGGTTTATACTTAGGTGATATTAAGTACTGAATCAGAAGTTTAATATCTTGAGTTTGCTACTGAATTGGATTATTTCCTATAACAATGCATCTATCCAAACTTAGAGGCAAAAAATCAGCACAACTACGTCACACACCCTATTTCCATTAGGAAAATTAAATATCTCTGTAATTGTATAAATTTCAATTTATTATATATTTTCTAAAATATGGACCTTGGTGCATATTATTCTGAATTAATGTGATATTTCTTGGCACCTCTTGATATTTAACCTACAAATTACAGAAATGTCAAATTTATATTGCACTAATTTTCCAGGGGTCACCTTTTTCCATTCATCGTCATTTCCATAATATATATACTTTATTATTATTATTGTTGTTCTGAGTTTCCATGCTGGAAGACACCCTGTTTCAGACCCAACATCGTTCATCTGGGATTTTTTTATGTTTCCTTATATTTTGTTATGCACGACTACATCACACACATCACAACTACGTTGCCCCCTAAAAACGTACTCAAGGCATTCATATAGAATGAAGCTGGGTTTGGATGATCAATGAACCACTAGAGGACTGTAAAACATTATCTTTGAGGGTCAAAAAATGAAAGTATTACGGATATTTAAAAAACGCACAGTGAATAACTTGGGTGGCGCAGTTGTGCCATTAATTAGCCACCCAGCCTTGAAGGAATAAAAGTTCTTATAACTTCCTTTAATATGCATGTATTATTTTCCTTCATACCTCATTTGAAAGGGTTTGTTCAAGGCGTTAATACTGCGCATAAAATACCTGTATATTTATACTCTGTCACTAATCAGAGCAGTTTAAAAGTTGTGCGATGTAGTCGTGCATCTGCTTTTGCCAGTCATTTCAGAACTTGTGGAATGTTTATATTTGGGCATAGAATACCGCCAACCATATATATATTATGCTGATATATACTTTAATGTTATTTGATAGAGAAGTCGAGTACTAAATCTCATGTACCAAGTTTTTTTTTCATTTATTTGATCAAATTAATATGTATTGAAAATGTCATTTTGGCCCAGAAAAACACTGTTTTGATGGTTTATCTCCTGAAATATTGATGTTAAATTTATAAAAGTATATAATGGCATGAATCATCATGGAGGGACGAATGCAGCTGGAGGGTTTGAGTCCTAATTGGTAAATCCACTAAGGTTCAGCATGGTAAATCTGGAAAAAGGGATTGGGCCCATTTCGTGAGAACTGCTCATATATGTGTGTAGTGAATTTCATGGCTATGGCTATGGCAACATCTATTTCCATATCTCAATTGTGTGCTGGTAACCAGGTTCGAATAGTAGGGTAAGTGGGGGTAATGTGGGGGTAATATGGGCACTGTATTATAGATGTTCAGTGACGCCAAAGTAAAATTTCAAAGACGCCAAATTAAAATTTCAGTGGCCGACGTCACCACCAATTATGTAATATTTGATTTGATTCAAAACAGATTAATATACTTATTGCCTATACATAAGCAAAGGATATCAACAATTAACACAGATAAACTATATGAAAATAATTCCTTTTGTAAATTCGTGTATCAATTTAAATAAGAACTATAGGCATAGTAATAATTCAAGTTAAAGCAAGTAGCAGAGATGTCATTAGGCTAGAATGACCCTGATCGCCGGCCAGAATTGCCCCAAATATCAACCTTTAAATGTGATAAGTCACCCGAAAATGATATTGGTTCTTTTGCTGAAACACCGTCACCATTTAGCTCAGTAAATTATGGGGGATTTCAAAGTCCTTTATGCTAGTTTGCCAATGTTAAAAAATGGCTTGCATCTATGACAAATGAACAGTGTGTGGCATATTGGCCTGTGTCTATGAAAACTTTTCGGGAATACTGGATGTTGTCAAAAAATACATTCTATTGTCTTTTCTTTTTATATTCAGCTTCGAATCTAGTACGGAGGAGAGTATATCAGAGTTGGAATACAGTTCTGACTCTAAGGATGAGGATTCCTCAAGTGACGGTGATATGGAGGTGGACCCTTGCATTGCAATGCTTCATACGCAAATCGAAAATGGCTGCCTCTCAAAGGACCATATATTTTACAGATACCTAAAGAGTTCACTGTCATTTGCACAACAAATAGACAATCCATCGGCACAGTTTTCTTGGGATCCCGCCGTCAAATCCTTCGCCAGAACTCTCAAGAGACTAGGTGGAGTTAAAACAGCAAACCTCGTCCGTGGTCCAGGTTTCCTGAGTCAGAAATTTGGAGGAACGTACAATTTCAAATGGGAAGACTGGAACTTCCCCCTCCCTCCAGTTGTTGACAACATCGGATACACAACATGCAGTGGCATTATCAAACATTACTTGTTAGGATTCTTGACCATATGTTGCGATGACAGGGAGCTTGTAGAGCCATTAGTCGATACAGCCAGTCTCAAGATAGTGCCGCTTGTTGCAGGAAAGGATGGAATGGCCATCAAACCTGGATTTGAATTTGACCGACGCACCAAAGAAATTGTTGGAGGACACAAAAACTTGTCATTAGAAGATGTGGAAGAATTGCATGATAAGGCGCCATCAGAGTTCAGAAATGAATTCTGCACAGAAGCTGAAACATGGTGTTTGTCAACACTAGACTATAAATCACACATGGCTGTTGGAGTTGACTATGAACAAAAGGCTGTGTCGGGTGACATGGTGCTTAAAAATCTGACTTGGAGGATTTCAGAGCTAGAGAGTTGCACAGAATGCCTCATGGCTACTGAGGGTGCCATTGTTTCGGTAAGTGATCCAAACAGTTGTGTGAAATCATCTTGTCCCATGTGCATTACAGATCGTACATTGTGCAAATCATGTGAAGCTGTGGGCCACACTCACTGGAACCCAAAGTTCAGGGCTTGCAATCAGTGTATTTTGCAACGCAAAAAGTGCTGTTATGGGGCAGTTTTAGCTGCAGTTACTGACTGTGAGTCCAAAAATCTGTCTGCACAGAGGAAGCTACGGAAATCAGAGGATCCAAATATGCCCGCATCTCTGCTGCTAACTCAGCCAATACCAGACCCTCCACACAGGGCAAAAAATCTAGACCAAAGCTCAGCTAACTGGTTTTTACTCATTGGTGGTGGACGCTTCAATCGGTCTCTACTTCGAACTTTGCGAAACAGAGACACTGCAGTCACCAAAGAGTTGCAGGAGGCAGTAACAGACCGGGCCTTACGAAGAAGAGATAGGCAGGATACCCAGTATGTTTACCAGTCAACCAGTGAAATTATCCAGAGAGTGCTGACAAAGGTATCTTTTGTAGTGCAGACTCTCGTGCCAGAGCCATTCAGAAAATCAGAAGTAAACATAGTTGGGATTCTGAAACACCCTACTGCCGTCTGTGTAGGGACTAACAGCACATTGTATATCAGTGACTATGGTGCCAATCATATTTTGAAGGCAAGACTTCATTATCCTGTGGATGTGGATGTGATAAAATCAGATTTTAAAAGCCCAACAGGAATCGCATATGCAGGCGGTATACTTTTTGTATGTGAGATGGAAAGTGGTCTAATAAACTACACTGATGTTGCTGGTACTGTAGTACTACAACCCAGACGTATGAAGAAAGGTGCCCTTGTTCAGGCCCTCCAATGCAGAAACATCAGTACCGAAGGAAAGGGAGTAAAGGAACTGCAAGCAGAGCTTAATGTTTGGTTAGAGCAGAAGGGTCTAACTGACATCCTGAAGAAAACGTGGCACTCACTTGTCTTGTGCAATGGCCCTTGTGTACGTTTGGCAAAGCCACTGGCATTAGCTGCAAGCTTCAACGAGCAAAGGAATCAGTGGACATTATATGTTGGTATTCCAGAAAAGGGCCAGCTCTGTCGCATATTGATAACCTCTACAGGGGTCTGGTTGGAGGGTCAGATGTCCATCTTGCTTGAAGGAAACTTTGGTATCACTGGTCTTAGCTTGTCCAAGGGCGACCTTTTCATTACTGACAACAGACTGGATGGGGGAATACTAATAATGGATCTTGCAACACAGGGAACAAAGAAGGTCATCAGCTGTAGCTACCCGTATGATGTCTGTGTGACGGATGAGGGGAGAGTGGCAGTTTCTCAGCCAGACAA
Source organism: Sthenelais limicola (assembly GCA_942159475.1). Lineage (NCBI taxonomy): Eukaryota > Metazoa > Annelida > Polychaeta > Phyllodocida > Sigalionidae > Sthenelais > Sthenelais limicola. The sequence goes on from OW804100.1 coordinate 26,536,404, forward strand.
CAGACGGGTTACCCTTTTCTCTGAAGTGGATGGAACATATGAAGAAACAGACACTGTTGGACTTCAGACAGACACTATTCTAAGCAAAGATGGATGCAACAAAAGTGCAGCTTTTGCACAGCCAACAGGTCTAGCATGTGAGGGAAATTCACTATATGTGTGTGACACTGGTGTTGGATCATTAAAGCTTGTAACACCAATGGGTCCCTATCAAGAGTATCTGAAGCATGTGAATAACCTGAAATTTTTGGAATACACTACAGCTTTCCTTCTTCCCTACCAGATGCTATAACAAAACTAGAGGTTATAGTTGACTATTTCAAATCTGCATCAAACTCTGCATCTACCAGATACAACAAATATGCTTCATCCTTGCAGGGGCCACAGGGAGTCCCATCAGCAACAACAGTTGCTACATTGGAGGAGCTGCTCACATCCATGAAAGAACTGCAAGGTGTGCTGCATGATACGTCTCCAGACTATGTGACAAAGGCTCATGTAAAGGCATTAACGACCCTACCTAATGAACATTTACACAGCTGTATGAGAATGCGCTACCCCATGCCAACATTGTTAGAGTTTGCACAAGCCTTCACCCCAGTCCTAGAAGAAGCTGTCAAACGAACGACCAATTGTGGGTTTCAATATTACACAGGACGTCAGTCTTACTATGAAGTACCCAAATGTGCTACCCACTTTGAAGACATGCCATGCATTCCAAAGCCGCCATCAGTTGACATGTCACCCCAAAACCAGAAAAAAATGAGAGACTTCATAACAAAATATGGAGAATCTGTGAGGCAAATGACCGTCAGGGGAATGTCCACTTTGGACAAGGCAGGGACACTACCAATCTCTGCATATGGTGAGACACAATCAACTGTCTCTCTACTGAATCTCTCGGAGGTTCTGAGAACAGACTTAGCAACAGAGGTTGTGGCTAAAGGAGATTTGTTTGTCATGGGTACACACAATGTGCAAGCATTTGTGGCAGCTACAGATATTACAGGTACTTTTATCATCAGCAAAAGTAGATATGGTTGCAGCAACAAGGTCAAGACAATATGTATGGATATTTTTGTAGAGGATCCTGAAGACCCTTTACAGTTTCATAGATGGGACAGGGCTGATGTGCCAGTGACTCTTCTGTTGTTCAAGTTGAACATCAATGCTGGTAAACATCACATAGACCTTGATGATGAAACATACAGTCAGTGCAGTGTATGGTGTACCTCTCAACGACCTGTAGTGAGTGAGGATGAACCTAACGACCCAGATGAAGCTGAGACTGTCCCACAACCTGCTCTGTCCACTACAAGAAAGGGCCGAGTAATCAAACTTCCCTCACGTTTTAAAGACTAGGGAACATTCACTAAGACCACATTTAGGAACACTTCTATGTAACAAACTCGTTATCATTCAGGTTCTAAATCTAGGTAACATGGGCATGTCTTATCACAACTTGTATGTATAATCTACTGAATTTAGAAACTCGAGGGGTGCAAATGATTTTTTTACTGTTAATTTGAGATATTTCTGTACTGCAGAACTGAAATGCCACTTCTAGCAATGATTCCTATACATAGAACCAGCCCTATCTTAGGGCACCGCCTTCTAAATGTAGCACTGTCTATAGAGAGTACAGATAAAATTACTCAATATTAATACATTCAATGTATCTTACACCTGTGGCTCTTAAAAGGTTAATATCAACATTACAACATTTATTCGATTATGAATAGCTGAAATTGATGAAAGGTGTTAACTCAAATGGTAAATACCTACAAATATCGTTGTAGGCTTATGTTTAATGTAACTTGTTTTTTATGTTCTTAGAGTTCATGATGCTCTTGGATATATGAATCCAACAAGGTATTATTGACATATTTCAAGACATAAACGAAACAAATTATTGAGAGAATTGATTGGGAATAATTTGAATGTATTGCACTATTCACAGTTAAAAAATACTATGTGGGGATATATATATATAGGGGGCAATAGTAATGGAATGTATGGAGCACAAAGAGAAAATATATATGTCTGAAACCACATTGGTCATAAAGTGAATGTACTGCTACTGAAATCAAAAGTGTATTTGTGTTTTATTGCAAAGAATTATCCCCTCTTATGTTGAAAATTGAATATCCTTTTTATCTCCTCATTTAAGTGTTATACTTAGATAGGCCTATAATATGTTAAAACTTGACATTGGACACAACTGCATTGCTTAAAAAGTGACACACAACATGATTGAATTGTTTTAAAAAGTGACACGGGACATGGAGAAATTTCTTATCATGTGACACTCAGACACAGGCATAAAAAATGGGACCCATATATACCCCTAATAAATAATATGCATATCTGAATATATTTGGTGGGTGTCTCTGATTTCAAGTTTTGGTTATATTGAAGTATATTTTGCACCTCATGTTTGTCTTAAATTTGGGTTATTTGAGAGGCTTGGTGAAGGGGAATTGTACACGTTCTGATGACTTCACTCATTCTGATAAATGGGGTATAGTAGGCTGAATTAAATTATCAGATAAATTAGTGAGTCTACATTAATTAGGATAAGGGGATATCTTAAATTGTGTATCAAGGACACAAAGACTTGTATAATTCCAGGTTTCTGAGACCATAGGCCTGAATGAAATGTGATGTGTTTCAGGAGAATGAGTCATAAGTCGCAAAAAATGGATTTTGAGATATCATTATATTTGAAAAGATGAGATCAAGCCGATTCCAATGATAGTAAACAGTCTAATAATCTAATAAGTATTTCCAGATTTTAAGTTTGATATTTTTATTTTTGAAAAATAAAGTTTGCAATATTTCTGCGGGGCAATAACCAGTAAAGTAACTAAATGTACTCCATCTGAGGGCCTTTAAAACGAGAAGATATATTTAACATATTGTCCTGAAATTTCGTACATCAACTGATGTGACTATAGGTGATAACCTCCCCAAAAATCAAAACATTCCAATAAAGTGATCTCATAAAATAAACACTTTGAAAAATATCTTTTTTGCGACTTATGACTCATTTCCCTAAAACACATCACAAATGCACAAATAGATATCATGACCGTGCACCAGTCAACAAAAGGGAGGCAGGGCTTGAGAAAATTGTGTCTTATTAATTGAAATAATTTACATGTTAACTAACGTGTTGGTTGAAGGAGCGTGCAAAATGATACTTATAAATATAAGCCTTATAGTGAGCACATTTAGATGTCAACTTTAGCTGAGTTGTATTACATATATTATGTTGAATCTTATTGTGGAATAAAAAATGTCATAATTATAATAATGTTTAGAATAATATTCTAAGCATTATCATAAATATACCATGTATATGAGGAGTGTTTGTTATAAGCTATTCACAACGCTGCATTGAACCAGTCGGAGCTATGGGTTAAGGTGCTTAAAAATGTGATTCCACAGCACTGAACATATCTCATGGTTTGCTCCTACATAGTTTACTTTTTATTAGCTCTTCATCTGCTTTCATTTACAGCACAATAAGACCACAGAGTAGTTCTACTGGTTTACTTGTTTAACGAAAAAAGGATGGTGTGTGGTATTGATCTGCTACCTTAAAGAGGTAGAAAAAACGTCCCATTGTTGCGCTAAAATCAGACAACTCACATATAAGTGCAATGTCTTGAGCTCTCCCAAAGAAATGCAAGTGCTGAATTTTAACAATAATATAAAGCCATTAAGCAATTAAGCCTTAAGCTGAGATTCCATTGCACAACTCTTATCTGTGCTTATGCTTTACTATTGGTTCGCTCCTATATTCACTTCTTATGTGCTCTAGCAAAAGAACAGAGCAAACCATTAACATACATAAAGAGCGGCTAAGTGGAATCACAGCTTTAGAAAAGTTACATCTAGTTCAACGGCCTGATAAATGGGTCAGATTTTCAGAAAATGTACAATTCGCCTTCACCAATCCTCTCAAATAACCCATATTTAAGACAGAAATGTGCTTCAAAATGCAGTTTAACTTAACAGAACGGATACTTTAAATCAACGCGATACCAAATATACTCAGATATACCTGGTATTCTTCATTTTATAGCCTAATTTAGGAGAATTTCCTAAATGTGTAGAGCTGCCAATTGTACATTTTCTGAAAATCTGACCCAAATAATACAAAAAAAAACCAAAGGGAAATGCCTACGTGACAGGTTTTACAGTAGATTGTCAAGCAAAAACTTGATTACTCGGTGATTAGTTTCATGTTTAGTGTAATGGCATGACTATAGTCTAATATCGGCCCTTTGGTACCACCATGGCACTGGCACTTGCACAAACAGGGCTGTCACGCCGCCTCATCGTACAAGAGAAATTGCAGTTGGATAACTTCTCACAAAGGCTTTCCTGTCTCTTAGTGAGTGAGAGAACTACCTAGGATTGAGACTGTGATTCTAATGAAAAGACCTATGTTGGCAATGTTGATATATTTATTTAGGCGAAACAGTAATTACAAAGAAGACAGAGTTACAGAGCAAAAAGTCCCATTCTATTCTATGTTATAATGGTTCACACTTCTTAGAAACTGGTTTGATGATATAATTAGGTCTACTTTAGAATTAAGTTTAAGGTTTAAAAGAAAGGAATGTTTTGATTCCAACATTTCTTAAAACTGCACTCACACCTGAGAGAAATTATTCATTCATTGTTCTACAGGACTGAAGTCATCAATATTTGGAAAGAAAACGAGCTGAGCGATAATAAGTGAACTCACTGCAGCAAAGGATTTTGGCGGTTCACCAAAATATAAGCATGGATGTTTATGCAATTCTCAATGAAATAAAAGCAAGTTAAAATCACTCCCAAGTTAGACCACATCAGGTTAGTATAGAACAAAAAGTGGAGTTATTTTCAGCTATTACAATAAATACAAAATCTTAACATTTACTCATATTATGACGTATATATCTGAATTCATCAATATTCTGCTGGATTTATATGTATTTAGAAAAAATGTCCAATCAGCAGCTCTACACATTTAGTAAATTCTACTTAATTGGGTTGAAAGATGATAAATACTGGACATATCTGGCATTGTGTTGATTCAAAATATGTTTGTTTATGTTGAACTGGTGTCTGAAACTTATTTGTTAAGACCTGGTTTAGTTGAGAGGTGTATGCAAGAATTAGGATTCTAATTGGCCCAAAGAAAATGGTCGTCGGTGGGCGATAAAAAGGGAAGCCCACCACAGGGATGTTTTGAACCTATATTACCTAAAGAAATGCAGTTTGATTTCTTCTTTCATTCGGATAGTGTGTCCAACATAGATAGCAACCTCTCAGGTCCAGAGAAATTTACATCAAATGCTACATGTATGGGCTTTTTTACCTTGATGTTGTCCTTCAGTCTTTCAATCCTTCTGCAAAAGTTTGTACGACATTACACGCATAAATAGGCACTTCCTTTCCCTTGGCAAGTTCTTTCTCCTGCTCATGACACAAACACAATTTCATTAAAGTTAAACTTCCTCCTATCAGTTAACGTTTTAATCTAAGAAATCAAATTCAAAATCAAAATCTAATTCATCAAAGAAAAAACTGTATTTCCTCACAGAATTCCTTGTCCAATAATACAGTTACTAGCACAAAACAAACATTTGGCGCTGGAGATTTGCGACCAGATGCTGCGCCTGCCAATAAAACCCTCAAAACCTCTTTACCTGAAATGTGAGAAGCAAGAAGTATAAGAAGCATCATGCCAAGCCTTGTTAAGAGCCTTGACATAGAACCAACATTTATAGCTCGTGGATCAGATTTTGAGAAACTGTACAATTCGCCCTCACCCATCCTCTCAAATAACCCAAATTTAAGACAAAAATCAGGTTAAAAAATCAGTTCAACATAACCTAACATATTGTTTTAATCAAGGCAACACTAATATACTCAGATATATAGACTGTTGACGATTTTTCGGTATGATTTAGCAGAATTTACTAAATGTGTTGATCTGCCAATTGTACATTTTCTGAAAATCTGACCCTTGTATGACTGTGTCCTTTTTAGCTACTGTGCAGCTAAACATTTTTACGGGTTAATATTTCGCGGTTGGACATTTTAACACTTTAAACAAATGTCTAACTCTATGCCATAGTGAAGAAGAAAGTTATAAAATAACTTCCCATGTAATGTCACAATTCACAAGGGAATGATAACAACAGTACATTCTATGTCAAGAAAGACATATAGGGAGGACAGAGAGAGGAGAAGGGAGGGGAAAGAGGAGTGAGGAGTGAGTAGTGAGGAGAGGGGAGAGGGGGAGAGGGGGAGGGGGGGAGAAGAAGGAGATTCTGCACAGATTCTTTTTGTATTCCTTCTGTCATAGTAACACATGTGCCATTATCAATAACACAGGATACACTGTATAGAAGTTCTCAATAAAACAAATTAGGATGTCAACATCAATATATTTGTTGTTGTAACGTATTTTATTATCATTTCTCTTGGCCCTTGATATTTCTATCAGCTTTGTAGCCAAATCAAATACCTTTATACCTTAGGATGTTAGGTATTTGGTATAGGCTACAGTTATTGAATTACATGTATGCAGGCACTTGGGATATTCCAACAATCAATACTTATATACAGCACAATATTAAAGTTATATCAATTGATATAATTATACTAATAGTTGATATGGGATGAGAATAATAGTTTCACCTTCTAGTGTAAGTTAACTGCATTGGGTATTATGTATGTATAATTTAGTTTTATTTCAAACTTCTAATTACAGGGTAGAGATAATATTTCTTTAATAGCAGATCTTTGGATTCTGCTGGGGTTTTGGATAGTTATAAATTACTGTTTGGACAGGAAGTCGTCACACCGGAAAACGGATGTAGTAGTTTATTTTTCGGATGTAGAATATTATTAGTCAGATGTAGAATATTATTAGATGTAGTTAAAATAAACACCTGGCCGGCGTTTCCGCTCAATCACTTACCTCTTCAACTAGTTGTTTGTCGTCAATTCCGCGTTCATTTCGCAATGTGTATGAAGTCCTGGTCACCCAAAAGTCTTTTCTCCACTGCTTGGTGGTAATGGTGGTAAGCAACAAAATAGGGAATAATCAATTTGTCAATTCCGCCACAGTAGACATCGTGCAAGCGATGTTTTCGTACAATGGCTGACAGTGACAGACAAGCAGACGAAATTGGCCAGGCTCTGTAAAACTCCACACAATATCTCCAAAATCACCGATAATGTTCCAAATATCCTTGAACTTAGCATAATCTGCTTGCTGAATGGTGGTGAGCATCGAAATAGGGAATAATCCAAGTATTTTCAGCCTAGGTCTCGCCATAACATGACGACAGTATGAGTAGACATCGTGCAAGCCTCCGTTTGTTGACGTGAAGGCACTTTCGAATGAAATCGTCCGTGCGCTATTTAGACTACCGTACACAATGCAACGCCATGTGCACCGTGCACAGAGTGGCTATGCCGAAGTCTCTACACTGCTTCCGCCTTGCTTGATCGCTCGCACATAACACGCATGGCTTCTGAAATCGCAATTCATTGAATACTTGATTCCCGTAAACCAAAATCTTCGCTATCGGGCTAAAACAACATTTAAAACATTTCTACCGATTCAAATCTTTGATTTATTTCTTTTTTAAGTCCCTAGACACACAGACACGGCATTCGTAACCGGAAGTCTGATGCTTGGTTGCCTGCAAAAAGTGGAAGCTTCGTTTGTTTCTGGAACGGAGAATGAGGCTGACGTAACCGACATTCTGAAGTTATCATTATGTTTACATGTGTGATATTCGTTGGACAGAGGTAAAATAAACTAAATATTAGAATGTATTGGTTTTCAATGTGTAAAACATGCTAATTTGGACGTTATAAAGGCGCGTTTTGACTCGGTCCTTTCCATGTCAGATGTAAAATAGTAACCCATGTATTCGAGTTGAGGAGCTAAATTATTGGAATTCATCATGCTGTAAGTACATCTACAACCTTTTTTTAAGCCTAATATTTGTTAATATGTGTTTAAACAGTAGTATTGAATCCAAAAATCGGCTATTAAAGTGATTAATTCCCTCGATTTTGTGTCTTCAGCTTTTGCTTGAAAATAAACGCCTCGGCCCTTTGGGCCTTGGGGTTTATTTTCAAGCAAATGCCTCAGACACAAAATCTTGGGAAATTAATCCCATAATATTGCATTTTATTTTGCGTTAGTTTCTGCTGTTTCAACTAAAGCCACGCCAGTCATTTCATTGTTAATTTTATCCTTTATTTATTTCTTAGGCAGTTTCCTCAAAACGACACCTAGTAAAATATATCATTGCTTTGTTAGTAAGATCATCAGATTTTTGCGATTTCAGCTGGTAATCTGTTCCAATCAGTTATTGCTCTTTGATAAAAACTCTGATGTAACTTTTTTGATTTGTATATAATTTTGATCCTTCTCACATTCATTATTTCTTTTCAATCCTTTTCTCTCTATAAGTTTTGTCAGGTCTGCATATGGTATATGCATACAGAAGTATATGCAGCTTTTTCCTCCCTTTGAGTGGCTGTAATTTGAGTGATATCTCTTCATCTGTTGTGTTGGTTCTCAGGGATATTTTAAGTCAGATATTAGTCTTACTGCTCTATTTTGAATTCTCTGCAGCTTTCCGAGCTCTTTCTGTGTGCAGGAGTCATGGAAGACATCCCCTTAGTCCATTAATGGGAGGATAACAGTTTTATATACTAATGCTGCTATGGCTTCTGATAATGTATTCCCCATCTTTTGCATTTAATATGTTTTTAGGCTAGCCATATTTGTTGCATTTTCGACTACAATACCCACCAACCACTACTGGATAAACTTCAAAGACCCAAAGATTGTGCCCTTAAAGTTAATCTAAATTTGTCAAGTGAAATCCCAATTGATTTACTTGATAACAGGACTACCAGAGTACCACACTTAGAACACCGCAGAAAAATGCACCTAAGTTTTTTACCTATGTTAACTGAGAGTTTTTAGCTTTATAGTTTAATGCAAAAAATGATGCATATAGTTTGCTTTTGTGGTGTTTTTTTTAGTTATTGGTGAATGTCTAAACAGCTATTCATGTGTTATTTACAGTCAACCCACAGGTTGTGCCTACCTCCACAGCCACCGCAGCCCCACAGCTACTGCAGTCCGTCAGCCACTGCCATTGTGACCGCCACTGCCGCAGCCTCAACCACCGCTGCAGCCACCCCGCAGCCACTGCCATCACCACCACCGCAGCCACAACCAACAGCACCGCCGCCACCACCGCCACCACCGCCACCACCGCCACCACCGCCACCACCGCCACCACCGCCACCACCGCCACCACCGCCACCACCGCCACCACCGCCACCACCGCCACCACCGCCACCGCCACCACCGCCACCGCCGCCACCGCCACCGCCACCCCAAAAAGCCACCCCAAAACGCCAAAAAGACATCAGAACTGTAAGTAATGAGAGCAATGAGAATCTCTGTTCATCTAATCTCCAACTATCTGACAACATCTACCTTATCTCACCCTCTCTTCCTCCATCCTTTACCTAGCTATTAATGAGTGAATTAAATAACGAAATGAGGGCAAGACTTTGACTGGAACATTTGCATCTTTACCAAAATGATGCCTGTAAGACTTCCAAATTTTGCTCACAGTAAGTTCCCACTAACCAATATTCCATTGTCTGTAGAGATTGCTTACAGTAAGTTCTGATTAATCAATACCCCACTATCTGTCAAATATGATACAAGTTTGTATTTTATGATAGTAACACGTTTGTTACTCTCAATTTACTTTTCTCTCTTTCATAGATAAACATGACAACCGCCTACACTGACAGGTCAGAGGATTATCCTGGTTCTCTTGATCCAGGCAATGGTGGTCATGGCGTCCTTCAGCCCACTCCCAGTGCAGAGATCGTGCCGGTATGTTTCATACAGTTTTGTCTTTCTACAAATTGGCATTAATTAATTTCATGTAATAAATCTTCCAAGGCAGATTAACTCAATCTTTTGTGCTGTTGGAATATTGTTATATCAGTTGTAGAGCTAACTTGTCTGAGAAGACCTATGGCTGCCATAGAAGGGGGCCGATCCCATTTCCTGAGTAAATTGTTATTGTTTTATATCAAAATGTTTTGTACTGATTTCGGAAATATATAATATAAAATAGGTTATTCTGAGGTTGGGTAAATTTGCCTGAGATTCACCTTCTGTTCCATGCTAATATCATTTGTCTTTTATATAGGAATATAAATCTTTAAAATGTCAGACATATATTCCGGAGATACTTGCATGTTTTGTTCTTGCAGGACCCCAATGTAGGGAGTGACAGTGAGGAACAGAACATCCCTGCTCCCACACCTGTATGTTATCATTCTAAATACTACCATACTAACTCATAACTACTCAACATTTGCCTTATCACACATGAATTCCATAATTTCCTTAAAGAAACGATTTCTTCACATTTTGTTTCCTAGACCAGAAAATTAATGCGGTTTTATCCAAAAAAAATAAATTCACATAGCCAGAAATATTTTTGTTCTACTCCCTCTACAACTCCCTCTACAAGGCTACAAATAACACTAGACAATAAACACTAACAATAGTGGTATGAATAGGTTATACCTCATATTATTTGATTGCTTATTTATAGTATACTACTATGTATGTGTATATTGTGTAGTAACCCCCCCACACACACACACACATACACACACAAACCCGTTATATGACTGGCCTCCATGCCTGGTCACATAGGTGACCACCACATGCCTATTGCTATACTGAATAAACCTTAGTTCCATCAAAGTCCTTGCTTTGACCAGACCTTCTTCTTCCACAAACTCCCTAAATATAACATCTGGTGGAGAACCCTTCCTTATTTCATTAATTTTAGTTAAAATGTACAAGGCTACCTAAACGATCGGGTTGAATTAGCAACCCTAATTGTGGGACATTTTGGTTTTGTGAGCCATCATTTTGGATTCCTACATTGTGTGTGGTGGAAATCTTACATGATTACTTGATAAAGCAGATATACCTATTGTTTATTTTACTATTTTTTAGCCTAATTTTGCAGAATTTACTAAATATATAAATCTGTCAGTTGTACCATTGTTGATAGCACTTTTCCAGACAAAAGTTATCAATTTTACTTGCAGTTTAGCCTGGCTGAGGCAGAAGTCACAGTCACAGGGGGAAATCATGGAGGCCGCAATCCTCTATCGACCAGGGGGTGGGTCCTGATGATTTTTCTTGTCTTAGTTTCATCAGGAGTACTTGGTGTACTCATCAAAACCACATGTAAGTAGGGCTTGCTTCTAATACAAATACTGACAGAATAGATTTTAATCAAATGTTATTAACATATGGGTCAGATTTTCAGAAGATGTACAATTCGCCTTCACCAATCCTCTCAAATAGGCCACATTTAAGACAAAAATGAGCTTCAAAATGCAGTTTAACATAACAGAGCTGATACTTTAAATCAAAGCGATACCAAATATACTCAGATATACCCGATATTCTTCATTTTTCCGCGAAAGTTTACAGAATTTCCTAAATGTGTACAGCTGCCAATTGTACATTTTCAGAAAATCTGACCCATATATGAATGAACAACAAACCTGACTAATGATCATACTGCTTTAGCTATGTATGAAATGGGGCCAGGCTCCTTCATAACGCAGATCTTTCAGAATTGTTGGACTTTACTGAATTTTAGATTTGGTGTATAAAGTCCTGACTATACAAGCCTATATTTTGTCAGCATAATATTTCAACTGATGAACATGTCAGAATTTGTGTAATTCTCTGCTTTCATATATCAAATGTAAAACACTTTTGTACATTATCAAAAATATCATGTCTATTGTTTCCTCTCAGTAACCATGCTGGCTGAAACCACGCAGACTGGAACTACCCGGACTGGAACCATGTACTCTGGAACCACCCCCAGAGTAACCACCCTGGCTGGAACCAACCCCAGGGTAACCACCCTGCCTGGCACCACTCCCACACTAACCACCCTGGCTGGCACTGCTCCCACAGTAACCACCCTGGCTGGCACCGCTCCAACAGTAACCACCCTGCCTGGCACCGCTCCCACACTAACCACCCTGGCTGGCACTGCTCCCACACTAACCACCCTGGCTGGCACTGCTCCCACAGTAACCACCCTGGCCGGCACTGCTCCAACAGTAACCACCCTGGCTGGCACCGCTCCATCAGTAACCACCCTGGCTGGCACTGCTCCCACAGTAACCACCCTGGCTGGCACCGCTCCAACAGTAACCACCCTGCCTGGCACCGCTCCCACACTAACCACCCTGGCTGGCACTGCTCCCACACTAACCACCCTGGCTGGCACTGCTCCCACAGTAACCACCCTGGCTGGCACCGCTCCAACAGTAACCACCCTGGCTGGCACCGCTCCATCAGTAACCACCCTGGCCGGCACCGCTCCCACAGTAACCACCCTGGCCGGCACCGCTCCCACAGTAACCACCCTGGCTGGCACAGCTCCCATAGTAACCACCCTGGCTGGCACCGCTCCAACAGTAACCACCCTGGCTGGCACCGCTCCAACAGTAACCACCCTGGCTGGCACCGCTCCAAGAGTAACCACCCTGGCTGGCACCGCTCCAACAGTAACCATCCTGGCTGGCACCGCTCCAACAGTAACCACCCTGGCTGGCACCGCTCCAAGAGTAACCACCCTGGCTGGCACCGCTCCAACAGTAACCACCCTGGCTGGCACCGCTCCAACAGTAACCACCCTGGCTGGCACCGCTCCAACAGTAACCACCCTGGCTGGCACCGCTCCAACAGTAACCACCCTGGCTGGCACCGCTCCAAGAGTAACCACCCTGGCTGGCACCGCTCCAAGAGTAACCACCCTGGCCGGCACCGCTCCCACAGTAACCACCCTGGCTGGCACCGCTCCCACAGTAACCACCCTGGTTGGCCCCCGCTCTGGAACCATCGGCACCATCCATGCTGGAACAACCCCCACTAGAACGTTTCCTGCTGGATTGGGCTTAGTGATAGGGCTAGTGTTAAGGTGCAATACTATAACCACCACTGCTGCCCCCACCACCGATGCCACAACCACCGCTGTCACCACCACCACCACTGCTGCCACCACCACCGCTGCCACCACCACCACCATCGCTGCCAACACCACTGCTGCCACCACCACCGCTGCAACCACCACCGCTGCCACCACCACTGCTGCCACCACCACTGCTGCCACCTTCACTGCTCCCACCACCACCACCAATGCTGCCACCACCACTGCTCCCATCACCACCGCTGCAACCACCACCGCTACCACCACCACCGCTCCCACCACCACTGCTCCCACCATCACCACTGCCATCACCACCACTGCTGCTGCTGCTGCTACATACGTACAAACTAGAGGTAAGTGTCTGTTATCCTCCGCTGAAAATGCCCAACTTTCTCATTCCAGTACAAATACAAAATTATTCAGTTTTTTTCCCCATTTAGTTTTGTTGCTATCATCCATTGCCATTCCAAAAGCCGCTACCATATGAAAGAGAATTTGAGGAAATTAATATCTTGTAGCGGGTGGACATGCAGTGGGTAGAGGGTGGACATGCAGGGCCCCCCCCCTGCCTCCGCCCTCCATGCCAAGACTTATATGACCCTGTTCCATCAATCCCCATCCCAACCATTTCTGAGAGTCAATGTATTTGAGGTACTGAAGCACGTGGCCAGTAACCATTGTCCCCATTGCTGCTAGGATATATATTAACCCAAACCCATCCCTAAACTCCCAGGACATTACACTGTATACATATCCATGACAATAACCAGACACAACCTATAGTAGAGGCCCCGCCTCCCTTATAAACCAATACTTCCCTGCAATCATTTAATTTGTTAGAATAGAAGTGGTCCGACCCCCAGAATCGTGACTGGGAGTGTAGGGCAGCGCAGAGGCTCTTGGGAGAAATGCACCGGAACAGGGGTCAGGTCAGTTTTGTTTACTCCAGGTGAAGCAACATTCAATGGACGCAGGACGGGGCCTGTTTTAAAAGTCATTTTAGCGACAGAAGGAAACAATATATCACCACCAGATTGTAGGACATATTAGAGAAGACCATCCCTTTTAATTGTGCTGTTACAGGATGTAATGCATGTTCCAGGAAATTAAAGAAATTAGACAAGCACCCATGTATGGCTGGTGTCAAACTGTTCTCCTTTCCGCACAAAACAAGGAATGCTCATCAGAGAAAAGTTTGGACTGATTTAGTTAGACATGAAAACTTTATACCCAGCAGATACACACAAGTGTGTTCCAGACACTTCAAGGATGGGCGTCCAACAGCTCAGAATCCCCATCCTATTTTATTTCCCTATAATAATTATGGAAAACAAAGACCAGAACAGGTCATCGAGCACGGCACATGGAGGAGCGGGGGATGCGGGAGAACAAGGAGATGATGCCACACAGTTCAACGGGGCAAGGGGCAAGGGTCACCGGGGAAAGATGACAGCTGTTTCGCTCCTTAGACCCCCTCAAGCCCAAGTGATACTGGTTATTCAATATCAAGGGGTGCATGCTTCGATCCCTATGGTTAAGATAAAGTTTTATATTATAGTTTTATTTCCAAAATCGTGCTTGTGAAATAATGTCCTTTAATTCTTGATTATATTATATGTGTCGAGACAGCTTATAGCTCCTAGTCTATCTAACCAACGAAAAACAAATCTTGGACCAAGGCAAGGTGTACTCCTTGATCTAAAACGAATATATTCCTAGCTGGAATAATGTATCTTATTCCTGCTCAAGTTGATATCTATCAATCTTTTTATTGTTAAGGAAATAATGTTCTTTATTTCCATACCCTGTTCGAGGAACTATATCCTCATCACTTGTTTTATTGATACTTGTATTAGTCTCATATGTAAAGACAACCCTGTCTATAGTCTAGCCTTATTATATTGTTAATTTTATTTTCTTTCTATTTTTATATTATCCCTTCATTTCATTTCTTATTCCTCTTCCAAATTCAGTAACAGCCGGAAGAGATGGTACACTAGCTGTATCATAAGGCATGTCAAACCCATTTGTCTTTATTCCCTAACTCACAGCTCTGCAATTTCAAGGACAAATAAACAACATCTTATCTTATCTTATCTTATAGGTATCTCTAATATGAAATATTTCTCCTTTAAAATTGTTTCTCCCGTTTTCAAGTTAAACCTCTTGTTCTAACAGTACATTTATTCCCCAACTACATGTAGTACTTTTACACTAAAGTATCACTCTAACATATTGTTCAGCCATAGTCATTTACGTCATATTTTACATTAATAGAGATATTGAGTTTTAATTGCCCATTAAGATCTACTCTTTGTCTCATATTCTCCATCTCAATCTGAACGGAATGTGTCAGATGGATCATGGAACTTGTCTCTTTGATTGCGTCCATTGGTGAGTGACATACTCCAGTGGATGCATGCATACACTACCGGGCCTCCCCTCCCCTCAACCCCCGTGAGCGGGTGCCGATGTTTGGGCCTACAGCTGTGGTTCTCTGAACTCAGACCTGACCCCAGTTCCGGTCCAAAAGAAGCAGCGGCGGCACCTGTTCTACCCCATTCCCCACCAGTTCGGATTACGCCTATTAGATTATCATTATCTACAAGCGATGGGGAGGCAGAGAAGTAAGATCTGGGTGCATTAGTTCTAACCCCACTCTAGATATTCCCATGTGTGATGTGTTAGAGGAAATGAGTCACAAGATCCCTTTGAAGGAATGTTCTCATATTTTGTATGCTTAACTTAATTGTATTAAATGTATCAAATTTCAAGACTTTGTATTGAGTATATCCATGCACTCTGCCACATGTGACTCATTTGTTAAAATCACTTTTACCAATTATGGATGTCTACAAAGACTCAAAAATATTACTTTAACATTGATTGCCCTTATCTCCTGTGGAAATGATACCTTTAGAAATAAATGTTAGGGGACCCCCTGAGTGTCAGGAATACAGATCGACATGTTCTGGGTTCAAGGTGTCTGATATAACAATGCTGTACAATTATTCGCATTGGCCGCCTCAAGCATGCACATCGACCTGACATCCCCAAACTCTGGGCCCACACTATGAACCCACCCAGTCTCCCCCAAGTAACTGGGAATATCCCCCCACCCTATATATAGGAGGAATGCCCAGATCCATAATCACCAGTAGGGAGGAGGATTTGGCCCAAGCACTACAATAGTGTCGCCATTCAACTTGTTTATTTTAATAATAATATGGGTCAGGTCTCCAGAAAATATACAGTTTGCCTTCATTAATCCTCTCAAATAACACAAACTTAAGGCGAAAATCAGGTTCAAAATACAGTTTAACATTTACCAAGCATGCATGTTGCCTAAGACACCTGTTGTCTAGGGCCACCTGGCTGGCCAGGAGACCCGAGATCCTCAGACTCAGGTAGGATTGGTTGAGCTGATTGCTAACCATTCTCAGAAATAAAACCCTTTTGAACAGGTTGTGCTGTCTTTGTTCCATCTGTTTTATAGAAAGAGCGGTTAAGGGATACGAATCCGAACGAGATGACTACTTCTATATATATTATATGAATTAAACTGAATTTCAAGAAATTTGCATATTAGGCCAATTTTGGAGCAAATTCCAACAGTAGAATCGACCATATAGGCCCATGTGAAAAGGGGGTCGGAAGTCGCAAAAATTATTATATTTATTATAAGTTATTTATTTACAGGGTCTCTTTTTTGGAATGTTCCCATCTTTGGAGGGTTTGGCGATTTTAGTCATATAAATATATGTACCAAATATCAGGACATTGTATTATCTAAGTCCTTGTGTTCTGAAGGTAGTCTTATGGAGTATATTTAGCTACTTTATGATAATTGCCCACTCAAAAATATTGCAAACCTTTTTTCAAACATAAATATATATGCAGGTGAACCATCACCGTATATATTGAGAGACATCGCCTTAACAACGCCACTCAGGTAACCACACCCCCCTTGGTCCCGGTTATGACGCCACCCAGTGTTTTACATATGGGGTACATTTCTCATTTGTGCTAAATTGGAGAAATGGGTGGTCATAGGGTGGCCTAAATTTGAATGTCCTAAAGCTTATTTTCTTTATTTCTATCATAATGCTCAACGATTTAGCTACATTTGACACTTTATTCCAACAAAATCAGACCAGTGGTAAAAGTTTTGGAACTTTGCAAGGATTTTCAGAATTTCACCATAACGTCCATAGGCCCTTTTTAGTTGGAATAACTATAATCCTCATTCTGTACTTTGAATATATCACATACTTTGACCATGCATATTTTTCTAAGTCTTTATATCAAGTTCTTAAGCTATGGGAAATATCATCTGTGAATAATAAACCAGTTTCATTTGGGAATCATTTATGTGGTATGGAATGTTTCTGAAAAACTGCATTTTTGCTCCATATGAAATGTACTTTCCTTTTATTTCATCTCTTGTTTTCTAATCATGATTCTATTAACTTGTATGGCTTTAATTCATTTCCTGACATGTTCCTGAGCATATATGCACCTTTTCCAATACCCTATTGTTATAATTGAGTCCACCATGCATCTTACAACTGTGTCTAAAAGGGCCTATGGACGTTATGCTGCTTTTAAGAAATCAGCGAATTTACAATATACCCTCTAAATTGATTACTTCTGCGTTTTTTTCACTACCCTTTCTTAATAATGTCATTATACCCTAGTTATACTTGTTTGAATATTCAAATTTTGGATTTACATTTTTGGGGGAGTTTGTTTTATTATTTTTTTTTATTTTTTTTTTTTTAAAACTTCAAGTTACCATTGTATAATCTTCAAGATAATAGGACAATTTGAGTAACTAAAACAATGCAGGTATCATGGCAAATGGGTTACAACAGAGGAATAGCTTTTATTTTATGCTTGCCCATGTATAATTCTTCTTACAGGCCAAGCAGTCAATGGTCCAAAAGGGGCTATGGACGTTATGCTGAAGGCTAAAAATATATGTCATCAAGTAGGACATCATTTATCTGGGAAATATTCATCAAATCACATGGAATGATCATAAATGATGGGAAACCTATTTTTAGATGTTTTTAATACCAGAAAACTTCAATACAAGAAATATTTATCTTGACTTCACATAATTTGGGGCAAAAAATTCTCATATTCGAGTGAATTTTTAAATGTTTGACCTCAAAAACATAAAAAAATTCATGTCCAATCAGATTCAAACAAGCATCTCCCCACATCTATACATGTTTCCTTGAAGTAAAACCAGTTACATTCAATATCAAATACAATATAAAGGTACCAGACCACTCAATGTTATCCCCACATGAGGGCCTATGGACGTTAGGCGTAACCCTAACGTCCTCACATAGGCCCTCATATAGGCCCTCATATAGCCAATAATTGGCCACTCTAGTGGCAACACAAACTTGCCACTACTTCCCGATAGTAGAGGCCTCCTATTATATAACACCTTCATAACGGAAATAATGATAGTGAATGGATAATATTATAAAAGTACTGAAAGTCACCCAAAAAGTATTTTTGTTCTGGGCCAGACATTAATTTTCAAAGATCACAGTTTTGGCTTTGAACAGGATAATCAATGGATCATTTTTGTGCATGAAAGGTCTTATATGTTAGGCCCAATGTGTGAATATGGCTGTCAAAATAAGTAATACAAGTATTTCGGGATTTGTGCTCCAAAACATACCAAAAGATACCAAATGACTCGGCCTAATGTCCATAGCCCCTAGGTTTAGACCAAGTCATAATCAATATTATTTTCGTTAACTATCCCAGATAGCAAAGATTCATTCAATATATATTAACAAGGAATAGTTTGCCTGATATTACACCTAATATGAACAAATATGTCATAATTTAATCTTTGTTAACTTGGAAAGTAAATACGGCCCTAACGTCCATAGGCCCTAGATTCAGACCCAGTCTTAATCAAAAGATCTTTCATTAATTATCCCAGATAGCAAAGAGTTATTCCATACATATTAACAAGGAATAGTTTGCCTCAGATTACACCTAATATAAACAACATGTCATAATTTAATCTTTGTTAAGTTTGAAAGTAAATACGGCCCTAACGTCCATAGGCCCTAGATTCAAACCCAGTCTTAATCAATAGTTTTTTCATTAATTATCCCAGATAGCAAAGATTTGTTCAATACATATTAACAAGGAATAGTTTGCCTCAGATTACACCTAATATGAACAACATGTCATAATTTAATTTTTGTTAACTTGGAAAATAAATACGGCCCTAACATCCATAGGCCCTTTGACTTGGGTCAGTACCGAGTCAATGCCTAACCACAATATAGTGTACCTACGATGACTTTTGAAACTATTTTTCATAATATTTGATCGATATAATGTATAAACAATGCATGTTGTCTGCTAGCAAAAGTTTTGAGCATAGGAGTAGGGACTTTAAAAGACTGACATTTTTTTTAAAAGGGGCTATGGATGTTATGTTAGGTAATTTTGCTAATTATTTTGAAAAATATTCGATTCACAATTTTTAACTTTTACAAGCCCAAAGATATGTACTGATGCAATGCTTGTAGGGATATTCCAACCAATAATTAACATTTCCCTTTTGAAGATGATTAATTTAGATGCCCTAACGTCCATAGGCCTGAAAAGTTGGAATTTTGGAGTAAAAGACATGACCAGGCATTATCACAAAACTTGTGAATCTTTTTAAAAGAAATTTGGGGTGTGTGTTGATAAGACATACTGGTTTAAATTCAATGGGAATTTAGCCACTTACATTTAATATTCATGACCCGAGCATGGGTATCAATAAAGGGCCTATGGACGTTATGCTGATAGTTGGAAAATTTAAAGTGGTCAGTGGACAGGAAAAAAAATTCCAACTTGTGCCAAAATAAATGTTGGGGAATAGATTAAGTCATAAGGTAATGGATAAAACCATCAAGACTAACATAGAGAAAGGTTAGAAGAAAATAACAAATGTTAAATTTAGATTTTGTTTGTTTCATAGTCAAAAACAGGACAAAAACAGCATTTTTGGACTTAAAAATGTAAAAAATATTGATTCCACATACATTAAAGTATGGTTGGAATGAAAGCTGAGGTGGAGAGGAATCCAATGAGATGTACCAATATTAGAGTCTAGCTACATTGAATAGTATAATGTACATAAACCTCTATTTTTGCAATTTAGCACAAATGAAAAATCTACCCCATATGATGTCATAATATCCTCCGTTCCATGCCCACCTATTCCTTTGACTCCTTAACGCTCCTCCGCTCTTGCTGCACATACAAATTTGTTCTTTATTGATATGTATCTGTATGATTATGGGAAATGAAACCTCCTGAAACAGGTTTCAAGGCCATCGCCTCTCTTGTGTCATCTATATGTTAATTACCAGGCGTGCAAATCATATATTAAACATAAAATATAGAACCACTTTTTAGATTTCCTTAATGTTTACCATCCTTGGAATTCACTTTTCTCATCTTTTCAAATATAATAGTATAAAAAAATCCATTTTTTGCGACTTGTGACTCATTTTGAAAATAGCGTTTTCTGAGAAAAAAATATTCAGAATCCACTGTTTATGTGATCTAGTCCAGGTAAATAATGTTTAAAAAGATTAAATAAATTCCATATCGTTGATGTCCAATAAAATATAACAACTCATAAAAATATTTTTCCCAAGTTATTGGTCTAAGGTGTTGTGCTAATAAACACAAGGTCAACCAAATAAAAAAAATCACCATATGAGTGCGTGTTAGTGTGGGTTTATATGATTTACACAAACACACACACATAGACACATGGGTCAGAAAATGTACAATCGGCAGATCTACACATTTAGGAAATTATGTTGAACTGTATTACTGCCAATCGTAATTTTCTGAAAATGTGACGCTTGTAAATGTTAAACTGTATTTTGAACCTCACTTTTGGCTTAAATATGTAATGTATGTCCTTTGAGAGGATTGGTGAAGATAAATTGTACATTTTCTGAAGATTTCACCCACATGCACTAAGTACAACATGAAAAAGTAAATAACTCCATGTGACATTTGTTGTATATTTGCAGGTGACAACATCACCCAGTGTGACGTGCCAGCAGGATCAGGTGAATATAAGGATATACGGGACATGTGTTGGGTGGATGCCACCACCCTGGTGGCTGTACAGTTCAATGGTAGTCAGGTGTTAAGGTTTAATGTAAGTGGGGAGGGCTGCACACACAGTGTGGTGGACAGAGGGTACAAAGCTCTACGTGTGGCATGTGATACCAGCACCGGCACTGTTTACATTATAGATGGTACTAATCATAGAGTAGTGATGTACAACATCACTAACCCTGGTGCTGGTGTTGAGGTATGGCAGCCAGAGGGTGTGCGGGGGCCATGGCATGTAAGAGTCAATGATAAGTTTATAGTTGTAGGTGACTCGGGTGATATAACCCATGTGTCTGTGTATAACAAGCAGCGGGCCCTGCTCCACCAGGCTCAGGTGATTACTACTGGTGTTAATCCACACTACACCTACCTGACAGCTGGAGGGCTATGGATGGCAAGTACAGTGGGTCATCAGTTAGTTATACACAGCACACTCAGCAATATATCACACATAGTGGGAGGGCAGGGGCGGGAAGATGGAAAGTTAGATAGACCACGTGGAGTGAGTGGTGGCCCTAATGATGGGTCACTGCTAGTATGTGACAATCATAATGACAGGATCAGTGTGTGGAGTGTGGAAGGTGCCTTTATGTCATACCTCACCCTGGCAGGCAGCCAGGTGGTGAGGCCATATGGTATATCAGTGGTTGACAGGGCAGGAGACTCCAGCCTCATGGCTCTCAGTACATGGGATAGTGCTGAGCTACTGATATACAGCCTGCACTGAGACCAGTAATGTGGCCAGTCATTGCCCACATTGATATATTCTACCGTTACCATCTCCTACACTCTGTCAGGTTCAAAGGGTTTGGAAAATCAAAGGTGTCATTTTTTAAGGGATATTATTAGATTATATTATTAGATTATGCACAAAGGGTGCACCAGAAGGTCCGAAATGGAGGTTATTAATCCTTTTTATCTCTTGCTTAAGTGGTTATAGCACCAAGCCTTTCTGGCCGTGATTAAAAATATATATAAAGAAGGAGCGACTTTCAGTTTAATGTTTGTTTATTCATCTGCTCATGTTCAATCAGTTAAAAAAAGGCTGCACCTTTTTAAAATCTGACTATATGGCCAAATTTTATGATACATACAAAATGACACAATAACCCTTTGGGTGTTTTTGTGCATTGCCATTGATTAATATCCAGTAAATTGTACTTGTTACAAAGAGTACATTACCATAAATCTACTTATTGATAAGAAGACAACATTATTCAATGCCATGCCTAATAACTGTAGGTTCCTGATTCGTTATCATTTTCACAAATCTAATTAATGATTAGTCCTTCTTATATAATCATGTGGCTAAAGAGGGAGAATTACAAAACCGTGTACATCACCATTAATCATCTTCATGAACAGAGGAGTTTTATGTCCGCCATCTTGGATCTCGATTTGCATGGAATTATGGGAGTTGTATGTCAGTGTAAAAGCTATAGAAAACATGTTGCATTCAGCATGGATTATTTAACAATAATTTCATGTAAATAGCTACGTGTTTTACATGTTTTCACAAAGCAAGACTTCATCTTTCCCATCATGCATTAGGTTTTTATAAATGATTTACACATGTGGCATAAGTGACAACATCCATGCATTTTTAGACAAAAATGTTGCTAAATATTTGAATGTGAGATTTGGACTGAATTCATCCTAGCATGCACCATAACAAACAGACATGCGCAGTGAGACATGCAAATACCCTATTATACTCTTAAGTGTTTAGATGCCAAACACTTTGATTTTTGGCTGATAATATTGATGCCAAGGGCCAAGGACACTACTGATGATAAGTACACACAGACTGTGCTTAGATGAACAAAAGGCTGTTTGTCTTTTGCGCTGTGCTCTGTTATCCTACATCAGTAATTTCCCCCAGATTGGGAAATCTGGCAGCCACAATCCATCTCTCCCTTCAGTAGTATTAGCACCTATTACCCCATCTGTGGGCGCTGGCTGAGATTGGTATTTCTCCTCCAGGGTCTGTCACATGAAAAACAGTCTACACAAGTGTTAAAAACAACAATTTTCGATTAGATTGATTTCTTTTCATATCATGTCTCAAGTAGTAAGAATTGCGTGTATGTCAATATCAATATTTCATTCCCACAAGTCATTATTTCTTTTCAAATGCCTTTTTATCTCTTTTCAGCTATTCTTATAAGTATATCCAGGCAATTTGTTCCAGGTTACTGGTCCCTAATAGTGGGGAGGTTTCTTTATTTTCTCTGTAGACGTCTAGAACTAAACCCTCCTGAGACATACTGGTAATAAAACACCTTTCTCTTAACCAGGGTTATATAGGTGACAAGATAGCTGAAAAAAGTTGTTAATCCAATCAAAGCTACTGCTTTTTAGATTGATGAGATAACATCAATCTAAGTAGATTGGGGTGATGTCTGTCAATCATTGATAGCATCTTGGCTCCTCCCATCCTGGATATCAGCTATATTATTAGCTATATCATCAGTTATATTATTAGCTGAACCCTTTGAAAGTGCATCGGGATGGCAATGATAAAATTCCCCAAACGAAAAAAAATGAATTAAAAGAAATTAACAATATTTCCAAACACTATATTGTTTATGTATTAATAGCCAATAGATAAAAGGATTATTTCAGACACATGCTACAATCATTTGATGTTTTGTAAATGCTGAGTAAACTCTATTTGACAAAATCATTTTTTCTCTTTATAAAAGTGGGTTATTTGGGGTATTCTTCCCATAGGGCGGCCATCTTGTATTTTAGCTGTATGTTGCATGAAAGGTCTATTTAAGCTGCATCTATTAGTATAATATTCATTCATATAATATTATAATGAAAAGGTTTCTTCCATGAGGGTTTCAAAATAGCCAGTGTGCTCACTTCGTGAGAACTGACCAGATCTATTTAAGGAATAATTTTCGAGGTTTTTTCTGGTCGCGGTCTCTATAGCGTCCGGGAGTTCGAGGGCGAAGCCCGAGAATTCCCTGATGCTATAGAGACCGCGACCAGAAAAATCTGAGAGAATTATTGCTTTTAGAAGAGAATTGATGAGATTCCCTTAATGTTAGAGCAAAAAAGATAGACAAACCTTCTTTATTCCGTCCAAAAACATCCAAAAACATCCAAAATATCATGCAAAGCCATGCGAGTTGTCAGCCTTTCTATGAGACTGGAAGTGATTTCCCTATTTTACTGAAAACGATGCTTTGGATAGCAAGCAGCGGAAGCTTGTAA
Source organism: Sthenelais limicola (assembly GCA_942159475.1). NCBI lineage: Eukaryota > Metazoa > Annelida > Polychaeta > Phyllodocida > Sigalionidae > Sthenelais > Sthenelais limicola. The sequence continues at coordinate 26,560,904 of OW804100.1, forward strand.
AAACACGCCGGCTGGCTGAACGTAAACATCAGTGAATACGGACCTCTGATTGGCTGTTTCTCCGCTAAGCCCTGCCCACTTCACTTGGCCAGCCGTCGTGGTATCATACAGTTTCCGACTAACGCGGCAAGCTTATGGCGAAGCATCGGACACTTCCGGTTCTCGAATGCCGTGTTGCGTGTGTCTAGGGACTTAAAAAAGAAATAAATAAAAGATTTGAATAAGTAGAAATGATTTAAATAGTGTTTGAGCCAGATAGCGAAGATTTAGTCAACGGGAATCAAGCAATAAATGAATGGCGAGTTCAGAAGCTATACGTGTGACCGGAAGAGATGTGGAGACCCTTCGGCATAGCCACTCATGTGCACATTCACTTGGCGTTGCATTGTGTACGGTGGCCTATATAGCGCACGGAGGATTTCATTCGAAAGTGACCCGCACGTCAACAAACTGAGGCTTGCACGATGTCTACTGTCGTCATGTTATGGCGAGGCTTAGGCTGTAATTACTTTAAAATGGCTAATATTTCCATCGGAAACAGTGGAGGAATGACTTTAATATGACCAGGACTTTCTACACGTTCCAAACTGAACGCGGAATCGACAACAAACAATATTCAGCCGCGATATCTCCACCAGGTCCGTAGTCTAGTACTTAGACTGCTCGACTTCGGCGGAGAAGGTTGAGGGTTCGAGCCTCGTCAGGTCCTTTAGCTTGTTTTTCATTCTATACTTGACAGCGTTGGGTTGATCTATGGAGACGGAAGTCTTGATCTATGGAGACGGAAGTCTTGATCTGTAGAGACGGAAGTCTTGATCTATAGAGACGGAAGTCTTGATACTGATCTATAGGGACTGATCTATAGGGACGGAAGTGATTTGAGGGAATCTAGAGAGAGAAAAACCTGCCAGAATCTCATCAGATCGATTCTAAAAGTCAATGGCAATTCGGATTTCTCTAGTAAGGATATATGTTTAAGAGTGCGCTTGAAGTATCAGTGTTCAATTTCAAGTTGTCATCTAGGTTATTCCACATTGGAATTCCGTCATATGCCATTGATTTATGATAAGAAGTGTTGAGGGGTCGGGTATACCAAGATATTCTAACACTATGGGTGCATTGCACTACACGATTATCACAAATTGATATATATACATGTACACATCATGTCTCTGTCTCTGTCTCTGTCTCTGTCACACTTGTCTCTGTCTCAGTGGCTATGAACTGCTTCTCACTTTAACTAAATACTCCTAGATAAGATATTAGAAAATAGTCCTAAAGTTTATTTTTGACATAGTAATGTAAAATCAAAGTGTTTTTTCCGGTAGCAACTAGTCAGGAACCCATGCACTGGAAGAGGTTGAAGTTACCTTTCAGATACGGGTCTCCTTTTTGAAAACCTTTCTCATATAAATAAAAAATGCTTTGAATGGAATTTAATCATACAGAACACAACAATGTCTCACAACGTTAAGATACCCATAGCCACATTTTGAACAAAACCATTCTTCCCTGAAAGGATTTCTAAATGCATAGAGAAAACCACAGCCGTTAGAAACACTGTGATTCTACTCATTTGCAGACGGGTGTGATAATTACGGTAGCACTGGTTTGAAACGTTTAAATGTCTCTATAAATACCTTCTGAGAGCAAAATTAAATTAAAGTTGTATTCTCACATAAAGCTGCACTCTAAGCTAAAGGCATATAAATACATGTCCCAAATCTCAGTGGTCCTGGGTATGACCATCAAGTGCCTTTCTGTCTCTCTTTCTCTGTCTCCCTCTCCCTTCTTCTCTATCTCTATTTCCTGGGTATAAGATCTTAAACTGCCTCCCTCTCAGCTCTCCCGCCCTTGATAGAACCTTTTTATCTGTGTTGATAAGGGCGTAAAGCAACCAATCTCACTCACTCACTCACTCACTCACTCACCCAAATCTCAGGACAGTGTATTAAATGTATTCTTGCATTTCGAAGGTCATCCTTTAAATTTGGGGAAATTTAATTACTTTACCGGTAATTTTCCACCAAGAAATAGTGCAAACGTTTTTTTACAAACATAAATGTATATAGAAACGTTTATTAGATTATCTTAATGTTTACCATCAAGACAATCGGCTTCATCTCATCTTTTCAAATTATGATGATGTCTTAAAATCCATTTTTGCGACTTGTGACTCCTTTCCTGGAAAGCATCACATTTTGTAAGATTAATTGTGTCATTATCATTGAAAAAGCAGCATTAATACCAGACGTGGAGCACATGTCCCTGACATTCATGATCTTACAGGAACGTTGGGTGAGGAATTATAGGCCACAAAATAACAGAAATGTAATTCTACATGAATTTACCTGAAAATGCTGCTTTAATGGAATCCTTGATAGTAATTTCATAACACTGGTTGCCATGGCAATCCTTAGCCTCGCTCTGAGATAATGGGCATTTTGTGGAATGTCGGGAAGCATAATGACAAAACACACCATAAAGGAAATCGTTCTCCCTACTTGAGAAAGACGCAGAAAGTGTGTTTTGTTATTTTGAGGGAGATTCGATTTAAAATGCGATCAACTTATATTTTAGAACATCTGTGGTTATGCAATTTAGAGATGACTTCAGGACTTTGAATTATTGTTCCTAAATAGTTTTCTTTGCAAGAAATTGGTGCCATTGTTCCCGATCTCCTTGAAAAGGAAATGAGACTCTTTCTCTGGCGGTTTTTACAACCAAAAACATTACTACAGGAACGAGACGGTCTGGTTGGTTCAGGCAAAGTAGTTTATTAGTATTAAACCTGCCTCCTCAGCTGTTAGGACAAGGACAATCATACTAAATTTACTCATATTATGACTGACGTTAGCTGAAAGTGAAGCATTAACAATAAAAAACATTTAAAAAAGTAATACTTAATATTAATATAAGACAGAAATGATGAATATCTGCGGCCTCGAAAGAAATGTAACCATTGAATACATTTGTGCCGCAAATTATGTATATGAAATAGATATTTGAAGCAATCTTCTACGAGTGATTCTTCTTCATAAGATAAGGATATCTCAGATATTCTCGCTGGATGTAATCTTAAACGGCCACAGAACGATGCTCCTGACTCAGGAACTTTACAGCATCACTCAAAAGCTGTCTCGAAGGACTCTTCCCAAAAGAAGAGATGATGTTACTGTCTAGGCCTGATAGAGTTTAAAAATATATATGATATAGTAACGGGATATCTGTCATTATAACTTATCATTTATTAATGCCTGTCTATGATTCAATTGCCATTTCATGGAAGATTGGCTGTAAAAAACTAAAAGAAAATGTATTGAGGACTGAGTAAAAACTAGAATGTTGATGAATGGGAAGAGGAAATACTGAATAGGGGAAATTGCATAACTTCCATCTTGGATCCTGATTCATATAGATCATTCAAAAGCAGTGATATTCGTTAGAATATTCTAGCAATTTCCAATAAGAATAACCTATACACATAATGATAAACATGGTTCATGGCATGATACACTGGGGTTAGTAGGTAATCTAGGTACAACTAAACTCATCAAATAATTAAGGTAACTCATGACAAAGTGCACGTTACCCCAAATATGATAACATTCAAACAAAGGAAACTTGTGAATAAATCCCTTTGGGAAATATCAAGTTTGTGACTTGTTACATATTCTGCTGCATCACATCATAATTATTAGTGAAATTGCATGAGGCCCTTGTCTGCTTGATATAAAACATAACAGGTAATACATGACCGGGATATTCTTTATTTTCAGCGATTTTCATCAAATAAATGTTTATTCACAGGAATTTAATAATCTCCCCACTCAGTCAGTGACGATTTGTGTTTTCCAATAATTGGCACAGAGACTTTGAGGTAAGGCCACTTAGTGGGCACTGGGCTTTACTATTAGACCTGTCTTAGATTCCCTTGAGGTTTGTAATAATCCTGTTCACCCTACTGTCAACTCTCGTTATAATATAACGAGGGTTGACAGTAGGGTGATACTTATATGTGATATGTCATAGACAAATACGTTGTAAAGAAAAAAAGTAACTTTTCTAAACAGATTGTTCCGAAGAAGCTCTTTGTGGGAACGTTCCAGTCTTTGGATTGTTTTTTTTAAGATTTTATTTATACTGGGCGTCGAAGGTCCCCTAACGGGGTTTTTCGCCTGCCCCAGTCTTTCTTAAGACGACTGAGCAGGGAAAATAGATAGTAGACACAAAACAGTAGTTATAGCAACAAATATACAAGGTTACTTCATCGGATCTTCCGTTGTATATAATATATTCATGTTTCATCCTTAGTTGGATATTTGCTTATGCATGAAAAGGGGAGTTTTATATTTATGGTCACTCACTATAGTAAAGTGATTAAATATACTCCTGAGGTTAACATCAGATATGATATATAGCTTTGATATGTTCAATATATAACGAGTCCAGTATGTGAAGATATGAACATATGAACATTTCCATTGAGTTCCGGGTAGCTCCGGATCCGGGCACCTCCGTCTTCGTCTACCTCCGGGTAGTTCCTCCGAATTCCACCAGGATATTTATTGCAACCCATGACGATATTTGCAGTTTATATTATGCGATTAATTTATCATTAATTAACCATCGATATTATTTCATCCGGACTTTAACCATGATGGTTATTACATATTCCACTATTTATGTGCAAGTTTGTACTTATTTCATTATTATAGTTATTTAGTTATTCCTGTTTTGTATTGCAAACATTGTTGTTGAAAATCATTCATTATCTCGATGTACCTGTTCATAAATCGGGTTGAGGAGCAAAGGCTTCAACCCAGCACACAAGGAGGAATAAAGGGAATATATGACAGAAGTATTTCACTCTTGATGTTCTATCTCGGCGCTGCGTTTTGAACATAGAATAATTCCACCCTTGGTCCTTTAATGTTATCCAGTCGCTTTAGTTCATTTCCTCCCATCTCCTGCTATCGATATTCATAATATATTTATTCCTGCAGAAGTAAACCTATACGATCACGAAATATCATTATTTAATATCGATTGATATTAAGCCGGAGCTGAAACACAGATGTGCAACGATGGCCACTCAAACATTGGAAAGAACATAGGCAAGAATCGCAACAAATACGCAGACTTGAAATTTAGTATATATTCATGCTATTAGCAGCACTAAATATCCCCAACAAAGAAATTTTTGGAATAGATGTGACTCATAAATGTGACTCATTTTGCTGTAACACATCAAATTTATTCTGCACACATCCTTAGAACACAATATATATATATATTGTATTTTTATTCTGATTTCATCAATATACATTTACATTTACATCGCTCAGAACCTGGCTTGCAGCCTCTGATATTTCAGATCTTCCTGGTGCGGCCAGCTAGTTCATTAGATTATTTTACCTTTACGAACGTCATTAAATTGCAAATGGTACATCTCCGGATCATTATTACAATACAATATACAAAATGTAAATGGGAAACGTGAAGTTAATAATACCCTTTCCCCCCCCACCCCGGCTCGAGTTGGAGTCTTTACTTTCTTCTTATAGGATTCACTGTTCCTCACTGTCCTGTGTTCTTATAAAATATTAAAATTTTATCGACAAAGTTCATTGTTCGTTTTCATTGAAGTTTTTGTTGTGTCGATATTCGTATCTTGTCTCATTTATGTTATTTCTCCTTCAATTGAGCCAACCCCAATCCCAAATTCTTAATTCTAACACATTCAGTATACATAAACATGCAATGATCAATAAAATGATATATTCTGCAGTTTTGTTGTTATTGCTACCGTTGTATCGGTCTTTTACTGTAAGGACTTATGCGCCTCATATACAGGCTGGTTGTAATGCCAAGCCTGGTAATACTACTTCATTCATAATCTAGTAATTTTCTAATTTTTATACAGTCTTAACACTTTCTATGTTTGGTAATAACTAGTATGTCTGTGATAATAATTATTATCCATACCTCTCTCCATACTACTAATTCTATTTACTATGTAAGATCAAATGTTATGCAATTCAAATTCTCCTTTCATTCTTGATCAGACAGATAAATGTCATGGTCTAACAGGTATTTTGTCCTAAGGTAATGCTTTAGTTGCATCCTCGTCTTAGTTAACTGAACTTCACTCGGTAATTTATTCCAGAGTTCCGTCATTTTAAATAAGTAGGACCTCTTAAATATTTCGTTCTTAGGGTGCGGCACAATCAGTTTCCTTCCTGTAGATAATCCCCATAAATTAATACTCCTGTTATCAACGTTTGTTTCTATTCTACTCCTCATAAAAGCGAGATCCAGAAGATGGCTATTTCTTCTGGTCTCTAAAGTTGGCATCTCCAACGTTTGATGTATTTCCCTTGTGCTTGTAAGTTTGGGAAGTTTCAGAATTATTTTCATAGCTGTATTCTGTAAGGATTGCAGTTTTTGAAGGTGGATGCGTGCCGCGGACCCATAGAAAAGATCACCGTAATCCATTAATGGTAGTACCATCATCTTATACAGAAGTAATAACGTACTCTTGTCGCAAATATTTAACAACTTAGACATTGAGTGTATTTTTTACCTTACTCCGAATAGTTTCTTTCTGAGGAAAACATTAAAGTTTAGTCGATAATCTCCATACCTAAGTATTTGTATTCTGTAACATTTTCTAACCTCTGTCCATCTATTTTATAATTTACAATATTCTTCTGATCGTTTTTAGATCTAATAGTCAAAGCTTTACATTTATTTATATTTAGGGAGATTTTGTTTACCTTACACCAGTATACAATATTGTCTAGATCATTTTGCAGTTTGTCATTCTCTTTCTCTCCCAATTTCCTTTCTTTATATAATACTGTGTCGTCCGCAAACAATGAAGGCGGAAATACTATCTGAGAGCCTCAGGATCTATGCAGACCGGTTGAACGACTATAATATAAGGATACTCCACTCTATGGTACATGCATGGGGAATATACTATATACAGTTGCTTCACCTATGTGTCACATTTTATTCAATTCAATTCAATTCAAGAATTCTTTATTGCTGATGTTAATACAATAAGGTAGTCCAACTATCTAGATAAACATGTGTTCAAATAGTTCTTCCATTGGGTGCCTGATTCCTGTTTTTGAGCTTTCTTTTGTTACTCTAATCTTGGTACGATTTCTAATTCTAACATGGAGGTTTTGATGAGATGATACAATACAATGGTTTTCTGGTGTGAAACATTGATGGGAGCTTTACAATGACAATCTGGTGATATGCAAGAGTTTTACATGTTGTAACATCGGTAGAGGTTATATATTGTTCTGACAGGTGAGACTTTGTTCCAAGAGACAGTAGCATTTGCAGGCAGGGTACAGCTTATAATACTTGGTTCGGAGGTTTGAATATAGGGGGGGGGGGGTGGCTGCGGCAGGGTAGGGCACTCAGACAAGTTACCCTCCCATGTTCGCAGTCACCCTGAGTGGGCACGGTCACCAAGCGCAGACAGTTACTAGTTTTTGTTTTATTTATGTAGGCCTAAAGGGTGATAGGCACTTTTCCGTGTATTTTTTGAAAGTATGTTTGTCTAGAATTTTGTGGGCATCAGTGTGCAGTTCATTCCACCTTTTTTGACATTTGTGGATCATTGAGTTGTTAATTTTTGTTAATTTTGAAGAGAGGACCGAGAGGTTTTTCCTGCCAGGGGCATGGCTCCTGGTGGTGAGATTTCTGTTATCGAGATTCTGTGGATTTTGAGCAAGGTAGAAAGACATGTCCAATATATGTTTGTCCCTACGTGCCTGAAGGGGCCAGATATTTAATGTTTTATGTTCTTGATCTACGTTTTCATATTTTGATTTGTTGAAGATTATTCTAAGGGCTCTATTTTGTTGTGATTGCAATTTCTGTAATATTGATTTGGGGGCAGAGTCATATATAAAATCACAGAAGTCTAGATTTGGAAGAATGGCCATTTTATATAAGTCGTGTTTGGCTTTGGTCGTTAGTGATTCTCTGGCCCTGTAGAGCAGCCTGATTTTGGCATTGACTAGATTTAGTGTGTTTTGAGTGTGAGTTTTAAAGGTAAGAAGGTTGTCTAGTGTGAAGCCTAGGTATTTGTATTCATTTACCTGTTCTAGGATTGTGTGGCCTAAATTTAGGTCTCGGTTGAGGGTTATTTGTTTTTTCAGTGCTGCAGGGGTGAGAGCGAAAGTCATGATTTTACATTTTTTGGTATTGAGAGATAATTTATTCGCTGTGCACCATGAGTGTACATCGTTCAGGTCTTGTTGTAGGTTAGTGTGTAAGTCATGGGTGTCTTTGTTGTTGTAGAATAGTACTGTATCGTCTGCATAGTGTTGGATATGTGCATGTTTGACTACTGAGTGTAGGTCATTTATGTAGATTGTGAATAGTATCGGGCCTAGTATTGTGCCCTGGGGCACTCCGTAGGTGACCGTGCCCTCCTCCGATTTTAGACCATTAAGCTGGACTACCTGCCTCCTGTCCGCTAGATAGTTCTTAAACCAGAGCTGTTCCATACCCTGTATTCCGTATACTGCCAGTTTGTCCAAGAGTGTTTGGTGGTGAACCGTGTCGAATGCTTTACTGAAATCTAAAAATACTGTCTTATTCATAGAGTTGTTATTTAGGTCTGTGTAAATTTTGTGCAAAAAGTCAGTTTGGGCTTGCTGTATTGAGCGTTCTGTTCTGAATCCATATTGCGTTTTATTAAAGAGTAAGTTTGTTTCGAAATGGTTATTTATCTGCTTTTGTACTGTTTTTTCTAGAATTTTGGCTGGCATGGAGATACAGGATATGGGCCTGTAGTTGTTACATGACATCTTCTCGCCCGATTTATATATGGGGGAGACTCGTGCTTTTATCTGCTGTATGTAATGAAACGACAATTGCAGATCCATTTAGCTGGCAAGGGAAGCCTTTCTCTCAGTAGATACGTCCGCCAATCTTTCTTTATATATCAGACCATAGAATAGGGAATGTGTACACATGTCTGTCACCTTGAATCCTGATTCGTATGCAATAATGGGAGTTGTATTTTTGCATACAATCTATGAAATTATGGTATCCTCAGCTGGGAATATTTAAGATGCCTCTACACCAGTCCCAATTGTGCATCGCTGACAGTTGTCGATACTTGCCGATGCTTTTATCGGCTAACTGTAGGGAGTAATGTAGAGGCTTTCCCGACAGCCTCCCAACACTAGTAGCTATCAGTCGGTGACAGTCGCCGACGATTTCAAACATGTTTGAATTTATATGTGCGTCACCAACGTTTCGCCATTTGTAATCGCCAATGTAGAGGCATTGCCGATACTCAGGACAGATGGCGACGATATCTGGTTGCATCGCTACCATTGGAAACTTTTGCTATCGGCTAGTATCACGAGTATCGTGAGACAGAATAGGGACTGGTGTAGAGACAGCTTTAACAGTGATCTTAATAATTTGATCTTTTGCATCATGCAATTGGTTTGTAGGCTTTGTATATACACCATCTACACAAAATTTCCAATCGATGAAAATATCCTTGCCGTTTTTGACACAAATTATGATAAATATTGGTATGTCAAATTTTAAATAAACCATCCCAACATGCACTGTAATCTAGACATGCGTAGTGAAGCATAGCCCAGATGAGCGATAATAATTTAAGTGAAGCTATCATAGAAAAGGATTGCAGCGGGTCCTCGAAATGGACTTTTCTGAAGCCCCCAAATACAACTTAACAAAGTCCTCCACAATTTTGGTCAAATTAGTTTTAGATGTGTCGGAAAAAGAACAAAAAATAAGTAGAAAATCGTTGGTTCTTCACCGATATGTTCTAAAGTATTGTAACAGTTTTTTGTAACATCAGGCAATTCTGAGAATAGCATCAGTGATGCAATGTCCTTAGTCCTGAATAAAGATATTTTTCAAATCAAGATATTAGCTGAGAGTGAAGATTTCATTCCCGATAGTTTAAATAATAGTATAAATATGTTGACGAGAATAGCTTGTATTTTAGATGAGCACTATACTGCTTTGTTAACACATACATCTATGTGAAATGAAATGAGATTAAATGTTACTATACTGAACAACCCTAAAGTGAAACAACTGAGGCAGCATGAAATTAAAATCGAAAGGAATAACTATGAACTTTGAGAAATACCAATTGACGGCAAACATATGAACACTGACCAACACCATGACAATCATCTGTAGCGTTGTGAAAACTAAATGAAAATACGTGAACTTTAGAAAAACCAAAAATCTTACGAAATGCTTAAACAATGAGCAAATTACGAAACCGATCGAATAAGCAATATTATTATTATTAACATTATAATACATCTATAGATGACATAAAGCAGTGAATAACGTGTTGGTGCAACAAGTGCTTATCTTAGAAATTCCTTAAGGGTGCACCATGTTGATCATGCATCTAGAACGGGATACCGTCAAGATAGGGGCTATTAATTCTGAGATATAATTAAACCTACTTCTCATGCAAGCCATTTCCCGAAGAAAATTAGGTTTCGCTGTGATGGAAAATGACTCCATTTACTCTGATGCATGTCGGGAATGATTAAATGTGATGTGTTACAGGAGGAAAATGAGTCACAAGTCGCGAAACACGATGGTAAACATGAGGACAGAAAATTCCTGCAAAGATATCTTGTAAATAAATCACTTTGAAAAATATCCATTTTGCGAATTGTGACTCATTTTACTGTAGCACATCACGAATAGGTGACCTGAAATACACCGAACCAGGTCACGTGTCACTTGAGCTCTCAAGATCCTTGTCCATATAAATGAAGTGGCTTTTTTCGTGTTTTATTATTGTTTTATTTTACCAGGCGTCATACATGTATAATGATGGCCTTTGCCAGTATGTTCAATGCGGTCAGGTGAGGGTTCCTGTTTTTCATTCAGTTCCTGGCCTAGAGATCTAATTAGAGAACATTAAATGGTTTTAGATCGAGTTGAGATTGAATTAGATTAAATAAGACGGCAATATACTTTCTCTATATGGGTCAGTTTTTCAGGAAATGTACAATTGGCGGCTGTACAAATTTAGTAGATTCTGCATTATATAGGCTGTAATTTGGTCAATACTAGGTAAATTCGAGAATATTCGGCTTTGCATTGATTCTAACAATCTGTTAAGTTAGGTTGAACTGTATTTTTACATTTATTTTTGTCTGAAATTGGGGTTATTTGAGATGATTGGCGAAGACGAATTGTACATTTTCTAACAATCTTATCCATATGCACTGATACTCAGCCATTAGAATGCTTGCCACGAAATTCCCTTGCACTCATCTTGTGATATGCATGGGGTTATTTTGTAATCTTAACAGGAATATATTACCATATTGCTCACCATTCACCATCACCATTTTAAATTGGAGGGGTTGGGGGATGGAGGAATAATGGGGGAGGGGGAAGGAAGCGTGAGGGAGAGGGTGGGGGTGAATATCTCTAGATACAAAATGTCTAATCAAACACGTAATGTGTTGATTTTGAGATACAATCATACTTGGAAAGATGGGATCAAGGGGATTCCAACGATGGTAAACAGCAAGACATCTAATATGTATTTCTGGGTTTCTGAGTTTGATATTTTTAGTTTTGAACATTTTGTTGTAATATTTTTGGGTGGACATTTACTAGTATTAAACTATCTAAATATACTGTCTTGAATTTAGTACATGTATTCATGCTACAAACAGCACTAACCATCCCAAAAATGAAAACATTACCACAAATACATCTTGCGAATAAATCACTTTGAAAAGTAGCAGTTTTGCAACTTGTGACTCATTTATCTATGACACAACAAATATAATCTGATAAGTAGCATATATACAGACGACGGTGTGGACAGAGAAGGACAGAAGGGGAGAGAAAATATAGGCAATCATAACAGGACTGGCTAAGGGCAATACGGTGATGTCTTCACCAATATAAATGGTTCTGCAAATCAGTTCCCATCTGTTTCTCTCATTTGATTTTTTGTAAACGTTTATTGATCGAAATCCAAGGTCAAACATCTGTTTCATGTAACATATTTTGCCAGTAATATATTGTCTTACGTTTCATCTTTTTTTCATCAGGCAGTTGCAGTCTTCCTGCTGCCTGCCTTATTAACAAATGCTAGGGCTTCACATTTGACGCCCTTGCAGCTGATGCGACTCTCTTCTGACCCTCTATTCCAGCTGTTTTTTCTCCAGTTTTTGGAGTAGTTTTGGAAGGGACACATATGGCGCACTAGTAGTGTTGAAGTGTGATATAAGCAAACACTATATATGATTCGCAAATCAAAATTCTCACTTCCATATAGTCTCTGGCACCTCCGATAGTCTAGCTTCACGGCTAATACTAGATACTAGACACCAAATTGTTCGTCCTTGCTAGAGCTACACCAATTTAAGGTTTTCGTCCTTGCGGCAGATATGGTTCTCTAATCCGGCACCATTGGTCATTAGCCGTAATATAAGGTGAAAACCGGATTGGCCGTAATGAAAAATCTCTTGGTGAAGTTACACCTCAAGCTGCTAAAGTCGAGCCATAAGGTGGAAACTGGATTAGTGAAGTTACTACTTAACTCCGATCCCGACGTGAGAGTCATTGGCCTAAACATTTCATATGACAATATCAACAGATTTTGACATTTTTGTGGTGGGCCAAAAGGCTTACAATTGTTGCGGTGCTCCCTAGAACTGTCAAACTTGATAGCTTAACAGATGAGTTGCAATGACAAATTTCTTGGTAAGGTTACACTATAAACAATGGGATCATAATCTACAGCCCACTCTGCATCAGTCCCAATAGTAGCATCGCCAACAGTCGCGCAACTGTCTGGAGTGATGTAGAGGCTATCATGCCTATTCCCGATGGCCTCCCTCGTCCGGAGTGTCTATTGTAATATTGTATTACCTTATATAATTGTCAGACTAAAATGTGTTTTTAATGCATTTTCTAATGGAATGATGTCCATGTTTCGTAGATTGGATCGACGTTGTTCCAAATGAACCCCATCTGATATCGTAATGATTTTCTGAACTTTTCGGTATAAGTAAAGTAATAAGAGAGCTGTTCCTTTTTGCAACATGATTGCTTTTACATCGAAAGGTTCTGGTGTTGTTTTAAACAAATTGATACTCATTTCTTTATGGTCTTCATTTTGACAATTCTTTTCTTCAAAAGCCTCTGGTCATTGTATGTACGGTAATTGCTGTATATTTGAAGCGTTTTTTCACGAGCTCAACTTAGGGTAATATATTTCTGACACTATCTTTAGAGTTATTTCCTGTATTTGGGCAGCGACTTATATATAACTGCACCTCACAATTTCGGAACATCCCCTGTACCCAATCCCAGTTATGGGTCAGGTTTTCAGAAACTGTACAACTCACCTTCACAAATTCTCTGAAATATACCAAATTTCAGACGAAAATAAAGTACAAAACACAGTTCAATCTAACCAAACAGAATGCTAGAATCAATGGAATGTAGAATATACTCGAATTTACCTAGTATTGACCAAATTGCAGCCTCATTTAGCAGAAATGTGTACAGCTGCAAATTGTACATATTCTGAAAATATGACCTTTACGTCTAGTAAACTCGAGCCTGGTTGACCTGCCCTAAGAGTTCAAGGACGTTGCCATAACGACCTAGTAACAACCTATTACACGCCTTCTCCATAACGCGCACTATCGCCGTCACAAGAAACCTCCCAATTATGTGATAAAACCAACCAAGTCATGCTCCCAGGCACAGAACTAAATCATCTTAACAACTCCTTCAACATCGTGTGCTCGAAAACTTTATGTCCCTCGAAAAGAACTTTTGATCATCATTCATAACAGCAGGCATAAAAATCCACAGCCTTGAGTGGGTGGATATCAAAGAAGGGGTCAAGGTTGTGATTGGAGCTACTTTATCACCAGTTTTATTGGCTTTCCTTCAAGGAGGTGGTCATAAAGGCTGGAGTTTGAGGCCAACAAGTATCAACACAATTCTCTTTATTTGATTATTAATTCAGATAAATAATTGAAGGTAATTGTCTTTCCCGGACAACGCAAAATAGCTCTTTGTGATGTAATGTGTGCAAGGAGAATGTTAATTAACCAATTGGCTGCGGGTGAATGCCTCAAGGCATTCAATGCAAGGTGGCCTGGTGGACGGGTGAATGCCTCAAGGCATTCCTGTTTGATATTGATAGAAGGGGTCATAACTTAATGCAAAATGAACGGATTTTCCTGAAATCTAAAATATCTGTGCTTATGGCAACCGATTGGGACACATTATTTTAATCATCAAAGACCAAATTCTAGTCACTATGGAGAAAAAAATATTATGAATATATATAGCCTGAATGCCAATCTCTACGACCCGGCCACACTAATTAACTCTAGCTGCCCGCTTGGGTAATGACGAGGTAATTAATCTCCCTATTTACTCCCTGTCATTATTACTGTACTATGGTCCATGCATGCACACCACGTGTAGTGCATGCCTCCCACCGATGTGCAGAACAAAGATATTATGTTGCCCATATCATATATGATCTGGATTCTGGTTAATTAGTTCTAATTATTAGCAATTCCATAAGGTTGCGTTAGCACCCGATGAAATTGATAGCCCAGGGCTGGGGCAAGTGCATATAACCAAAGTCATGCAACTCCCACATTGTCATATATTCGAAATCGATATTCAGCTTAATTCAGTTTTATTGCATCACTAATGCAGAATGTAATAACTAATAGGAAGGTTCAGCTAGTTTAACCTATATGTAAACGTCAAACGTAACGTAACACATGAAGCAAAAAGTTTCCTCTCACAATTCTTTCATACTCAAAATGCGATGTAATTGACAACAAAGATACAGATACGGTTACGTAATTGAGATAGGTTTGCTTGCGGAACCTCCCGGATATGTGACTATCGTGTGATGGCATGGACAGGTATCAATAAAGTCTTTCTAGAAAAAGTAAAAACATGCAAGTGGCAAACTCTCAGTGCCGCACTGAAGACATTCCAGTCTTTGAGGGCACACTTCTTACATGGACACTGGAGTCAATGAATGATACTGTAAACGTATTTATTTTCGCGCAGATACATTTTCGCGCACTACGTACTTTGACACCTTTTTGCGTAGATTGAAATTCGCGCAGCAAGGAAGTCTCACACATTGTTTATTCAATAATTATACCGTTCGCAAAGAATTTATTTTCACGCAGAAAGGTGAATAGCGAAAATAAATACTGCACAAACATTAATACGTTTACAGTAATTAATATTCGCCCACTAATTGATAGAACTTCAAGTTGAAATAGACATCGTTAATTGACGTCCTGATCACGATGACGCACTTCAAGTGGTATTAATTGTCCACTGTTACAGTCAGTGGTTGATTATTATAACATCTTTCCTGGAAACTGTCACTATTTGTGATGTGCTACAGACAAATGGGCTATAATTCACAGAACTGATATTTTCAAAGTGTTTTGTTCATAAGATCTCTTTCTAGGAATGTTTTATTTTGATTTTTCTAAATTTTGATTTCAGGAAGACCTGCTTAGGCAGAGAGTTGTATCCAATTTCGGA
Organism: Sthenelais limicola; assembly: GCA_942159475.1. Taxonomy (NCBI): domain Eukaryota; kingdom Metazoa; phylum Annelida; class Polychaeta; order Phyllodocida; family Sigalionidae; genus Sthenelais; species Sthenelais limicola. Next base: position 26,576,525 of record OW804100.1, read on the forward strand.
ATGTTATTGTCTGTTCTGAATAAAAACGCAATATATATAGGAATGTTTTCATCATTTAAGTATCCAGCACTTTAAGGCATATGAATACTCGTGAGTACCATATTTCAAGACTGTATTAAGAATATTCCCGCATTTCTATAAGGTCATCATGTATGGAGTATAGCTCTATACTTACTAATAATTTTCGAAGCAGAACTTAATTAAACAAAATAATTATAGAAATAATTATAGAAATACATTTTATGTAGTAAATTTAGCTATTTTACTGGTATAGTTAAACACCCAGAAAAACTTATTTTTAAACTTGAATATGTCAAACTCAAAATATAGAAATACTTCTAAGATGTTCTTCATGTTTACCATCATTTTGCAGAAAGATCTCCCAGCCTTAAAAAAAGGCCTTAAAAAAAGCCTTAATAATATTAGTACCCCAATGCAAACCCCCCAAGCTGGCGGAAAAATGCCTTCTCATTGAAATCAATATTGAATAATAAACCGTTTAAATACAAATACATTAATTGCATAATTTAGGTCGTCAATCTCATATGAGCAAGCAGAAGTCGAGTGGTAGATTGATCTTAATGAGAGAAGCACTCCTCACTGACGTTTCTGGTTTGCTGTAACTCGAATAAGCACAATTTTGACAAAAATGATTTCTTTTGCATGTCTTTCTACTTCATGCATAGTAATGAAACTTTTGCAATGACCACACACAGTCTCGGAGTTTAACATATGTAATTCATATTACTAACAGCAATAAACGTGTTGTGGGTTTGAACCCGGGCGCAGCTACAATTTCACCTCCTACCCCAGGGACTAGAGGAAGAACATTGCAGTGATCTAGACCTGGTAAAAACTATAAAAATGAAAAAAAACAACACCCAAAACGCATCTGAAGCGATAGGACCGTAGGCTGGTGTTGATTGGTTGGATAATTAGCCTAGCACACGCACTGAGCGAAGTTTAATCACATTTTGCAGTTGGTTGGTTAGATCACGAACAATAAGTTGACAAAACTGAAGGAGATTCAGTATTTTCCTGTTGCATGCTGCATTTCTTGCAGTATTCATCTGATATCGTCCCCGGAATTAAAAATAGTAACAAATTAAGTTCGTCATTGAAGATAAAGTGTTGGATAGAATAGGGAGATCAAGTGGATTCCAATGGTGGTAGACATTAGGGTGTAAAATTCGGGACTCCTCTTTGAGTTGTCTTGAATCTTTATTTTAAGTTCTTATTCAGAAATGTATCTGCCCCCACCCCACCCCCCACCCCCTACCAGCTCAGAGGCCTAACCACCTCCCTTCCCACCACACACTCATGAACTTCTTTTTCGTCCCCCAAAACATGTGCCCAGGGCCCCATCACTGTTATCTTAAATTCTAATCATGTGTGTGTGTGGGGGGGGGGGGGGGGTGAAGGAAGGGAAATGGCCAGCAGATCAGCAAGGGGAGGGGGTACTGATTAAGAGTGGGAGGGAGAGGGGAGGGGAGATAACAGACTGACCAGGACACGGTGACAAGGTGTGGATTGGGATTGGTCAGGCCTGATGCTGGTCACTCTGGCCTTGTATCCAACTCATTTAATTAATGTTAACCTGTGGCTGATTGGATCCTTCATCCATCAAGGTAATTAATTGGTCCCGTCAGGATTAGCCAATCAGCCCAGGCCCAGTGTAATGGCAGTAATCTGTCTAGTATTTAAGCAATAAAATGATATTAGCCGATCTCTTCTACTTGGTTCTGTTCTGGCTTTGAAACATACTTCTCTGTGTGTTGCATTGATTCATTTCTCGCTCAACTGCTGACCCTAAATTTATATTGAAGAATGACCCTTAATTCTTCAAGGGCATTAAATAAGTATATAATTATCAGTTTGATATTTTTATTTTTTTAATAAAAGGTTGGGTATACTTTTGGGTGGAAAATTACTAGTAATGTAGCTAAGTGTATCCTATAGGATGATCTTAGTAATGCCTTGATATAATAAACACACTGAAACTCGCTACATGTATTCATGCGACACCAAGGACTAGACATTCCAGAAATGGAAACGTTTCAGCTAAGAGATCGTGTGAATAAATCACTTTGAAAGATTTTCCATTTCCCTGTAACACATCACACACATATAACACATGAGATCCCTTGGCGGGTATGTTATTCACCAAAATTAGATAAACTCAAGGTAAATATACCAGCCTGTCAGCATAGACTACATCTAAATGACTTTATCAGAATCACTGTTTAAAATGGTTATTTACTCCACTCTTTATTTTGGTCTCTTACAGATGAAACAAACGTTTGTCTCTTTTCCTACCCCTACATAGGCAGGACAAGTACAATGTACCATTAAGTCGATATATAGGTCAGATTGTCAGAAAATGTACAATTGGCAGCTGTACACATTTAGGAAATTCTGCTAAATTAGGCTGCAATGTGGTCAATACTAGGTAAATTCGAGTATATTCGGCATTACACTGATTCTAGCAATCTGTGTGGTTAGGTTGAACTGTATTTTGAACTTTATTTTCGTCTGAAATTTGGGTTATTTGAGAGGATTGGTGAAGGCGAATTGTACATTTTCTAAAAATCTGACCCATATGTGAAGCCTCTTTAGGAGGCTACTTTTAAGTGACTTAGAATTCACTGTTTGAAATGGTTGATACCTCCACTATTTCAATATTGATGTTTGCAGAGAGTAGCCTAATCCCCTTGCCAGTTTCCATTCCCCTCATGTCCTGCATTAATGCCCAACATTATGTCTGAATAATGAGACATCGATTATCTCAAACACAGCAGTGACTCAAATAAACAGATCGTAGATCACTCTAACGTTATTCCAATAATGAGCGGTGGACCACATGGGTAAAATGTGATGTGTTGCAGGAAAATGAGTCACAAGTTGCGAAGAAAAATATATTTCAAGTGTGTTTTTTACAGAAACCCTTTGTCACAATGTTTTCATTTTTGAGGTGTTTATCGCTGATAGAAGCATTAAAACATGTACCAAATTGCTAGATTGTACATATAGAAGATATTTATTCATATCTAAGGTTATACTAAGGAGTATATTACTATTCTAAAGAGTATAGTGATTGACCATCAATAAATATCGTTAACTTCATGCCTAGAAAATACAGTTCTCTGTTTAAGATGTCCTAATGTTTACCATCATTGGAATTAGCTTGATGTCCTCTTTTCATATATTTTCATATATCCATCTTGTGTGACTTGTGACTCATTTTCCTGTAACACATCCCACATATATATTATATATATATATAGTAGGCAATGGGAAACACTCTCTGAATATCAATATGCTGAAATAAGTGTCGTTGCTGACCATTGATTTGCATTGTCAATTTAACGTTTTAGCTTTGCCTGTTTTTTTACATTATACACGATTTACCACGTAACAAATCAAAACACAAATACTATCACATTATCCTGAATTGGGCATACTTGTGGGGTAGGGAGAAACTGGACTGAGTAGAATTCGCTTATCCTTTCAGATAAATCAACTCTTTTTCTCTGTTGAAAATCAATGTTCATCGCAATAAAACAATGTTTATTGAGATCAAACAATTGTAAACATCATTGCGAATAGAAAACCAGCAAACAGAATAACAACAAGAACAAGTTGATATTTTACTATTCTATTATTGTTTTGCTTTTTTAAAGTATTCACATGTTGTGTCAGCTTCATTAGATTAACATGAAACGTTGGCAAATTCCAGTTATATGTCACCCATGGTCAAGTGACAATTATTATCATGTATAAGAATATGATATCCTGACTCTTATTGATGTAGCACTTTTATTGGAGGTTATACGGTAATCAGACAGACCGTTGACAGTAATATGGGCAGAGGTGGGCAGAGGTGTTACTTTCTTTAATTGTTTTATTCAAATAAAGCATCAGTTACAATCTCACAAATTCATGTGATTTTCGTTTTGCCCTGATGCATATTTCTTTTCATAATTGCATTGAAGGGAGATGCTTATTGAGATAATGATATATAATCAGAGATTTGATCTTTTAAAGCCACACTGTCCAGCTGATCTGTCCTGCTGATTTATCTGAGATTAACACCATCTGCAATGATATCAGATGCCACATGGACGGGTTCACTGTCCAGGGAGTAATGATCTTCAAAGAATATCTGAAACTAGATTGAAAGCAAGACACAAACTCTATGTATATATTTCACAATTTATTTAATAATTATTTTTTTTCATCGACAGACACTAAAGAGTATAGGCCTATTACCAGACTAGGTAATAATTTCATATTATATACGTAAAATGTAAACCTCCAATGTTGAATGTGACTTATCACATGCTGTGAAACTTTGCTCAATAAAATTTATTCAAAAGTATCCTTAAGTAATGGTGAGTGGGTGAGTATTCGGTTTGGGTTTATTGGGGTCCGACGTCTCGGGCTCATTTGCCCTTTATCAAGGATCATTCAAAAGAATGTTCTCACTGTACAGAGCTTTAAACTACCTGTAGAATAAAACTCCACCTGACTAGATATCCACATTATTAGCTGAGCTATGTACGATTCAAATTTAACCAATCAGAATGCTGCTTTTAAAATTGTTGATTGTCTCCATGGTAACACAAGTTACACAACTTTGATATAACCCCTATAACTTCATACAAATCTGGTTTGGGTGACCTATCAATTCATAAAATCATTGTAAAAATTATTTATCTTGCCATATATATGTACAAATTGTCTTGTCATCAAAAAGCAATAACAAAATTGAATTAATTAATTTCAACATAATTTCCTTTGGGAACAAGAGGAATAACAGGTTCTATTTTACTTGAAAGTGAATTATAGCTAACAATCACCATAAACGTGACAGTATTAGCTCACAAATGTCAAAGTCGATGCGTTTAATGATAACACCAAAAACAATTATTTTTAGTTGACTTGTCTATTACAAAACAGTAAGATGATCAATTGCCCAACTTCCACCATGAAATCTTCAAAACGGCAACAATGTGAGACCCAAGGAGTTATGTTGGGAAAACCCTGTGGTGCTCCAAAAAGAAACTCAACAATATACTGTTTACATTGTCATTGAACATTTTGGGTTTCGTATCTATAAGGAATTCGAGAGTATAATAAGGTTTTATGAGGCAAATAATATAAAGCAAATTAATGCTAAACCCTATAAAGCAAATTAATGCTAAACCCTATTCTCTTAAAAGAGAATCCAAAGATCATTAAAACCACAAGACATCTTAACTCTCTATAAGGTGGCTGTAAGGCCTCTTTTTGACTATGGAGACTTTGTTTATATGGGAGCACCAAAGTATCTTCTTGATAAGCTTCAGGTTTTACAAAATTCCTTTGTTAGAGTTGCATTTGGTTTAAATAGAAGAATAAATGTAATTGAGTTACAACAAACCAATGATATACAAATCTTAATTGATAGAAGAGAACAACACATTCTTGAAATAGCATATGACTTAGTGAAAAAGCACCTTTTTATAGATGATAGAAACCTAAACCTCAGATCCCACAGTAGAGGGACAAAAATGATAGTACCTCTACCACGCACAGAGAAGATAAAGAAATCATTTTACTACTTACTACCACTTTCTTGGAATAATTTACCCAAAGAGGGGAAAGATTGTAATTCTAAAGGAGAGTTTAAACTCTTTTTAGAAAGAAAAGAAGGCCCTGATAACGGAGATAAATGAGATACTGGATTGTAAAAGAATTGAAGAAGAGTATTGAGTAGAAAAGACGAAATATTAAGAAAATCAGTATCTGATTATTGAACGAATAATAAGCACTGTATAGTGAATATTCATATTTTTAACTCAATTAAATTGAGTGTACATTTTATTATATAACTTCAAATAGCAAATTTATGGTATGTAAATCCGTATACATTTCCTATGATACCGTTAGTAAAATCAATGTAAATTTCGGAGGTCTATGAAATAGGAACCTGGTCAAAACCAGCATATAAATGTAAATATACTGCCAGTCTTAAATATTAATATCGATTTTGACATTCTCCTCTCGAAGAATGTTGCTGATGATGTCTAAATAAAATTGTTAATTTTACTGTTACCACAAACTCCAGATTATACTCTGGATTGTATTGTATTGATTGAATAATTGTATGTCTTTTTATGTACACTTTTGAAGCTCAAATCACCAAATAACTGCAAGCATAACGTATTATTAAATCCACCCTTGCTATGGGATACCTGGAAGAGCTGCGGGACTTTTATGTTTCTCAGAAGGAGCTAAAGAGATGGCTGTGTGTAGCTTCTCCCCTTTTTCCTTGAAATGTAAATGTTTGAATGGAAATAAAAGTAATACATACATACATAAACACCAACATTGGTTCAGTACGTCCAGAAATCGTTAATAATTTAAGGCCACAACGTAAAGCCGGGGCCACACATTCAAGAACTCAGAGCCGAATTGGGCCTTAAGGCAAGTCATACAAATTCAAAATTATTCTTTAGGGAACATTCTTGAGTTCGGTAATGTGTGGGCTTTCTTATGAATGAACCTCCAATTCGTATGACAAATTGTGGGTCCTTAAGACAATTTGTAGGCAAATTTTTTGCCCACACTGTACCAAATTCAGAGCCGAATTGGTCCCTCGATCATTCTAAGAGCACTTCCCAATTCGTACAAATTAGAGTGAAGTCCTAAGATGTTTTTTTCTGAGACCACTCTACATTGTTCTACGACAGTTCTTAAGGCCCTTAAAACAATTGAATATATCCGAAAGTCTTAAGAGATTCTACAATTTGACCATAAAATTTGTTAGTAATTCTGAGTAGCAGGTAACTTTGAAAGTCTGTAACTTCACTATTTTTTTTTGAGTATCAACAATTTTTTCCCACTTATATAATGCTCATTTCCCCTTCTGTACATCCCCGTTATTTTCTTCTTTTTTGATATGTGATGTGTCACAGGAAAATGAGTCCACGAAATCGTAATTCCTTCAGAAAAATGCAAAGACAATTCGTAAGGCAATTCGGGAATGTGTGGGCCATGTGTGGGCCACGAAAAACTAACAAGTGTTCGTACGAATTGGCCAATTTTGTTAAGAATTCGTCCAAGAATTGTCGTAAGAACCTAATTTGTATGAATTGTGAGTTCTTGAATGTGTGGGCCCAGCAAAAGTATTACACCAAATGTAACGTTTCCCTGCTTCCCAATTAACATTTTTTTAAACAGTAACATGTTCCGAAATTCATGTTTGGGCACCACATTTCTCATTCATGTCAGGGTGTCCATATTACATGGGAATTACGGCCGGGCGGGAGGGACGGTGGTTGGGTTGTGATGGAGCAGGGGGGGAGATGAGTTGTAGGTTTATATAGGACTTAAAGCCGCCGCTAGATGGATAATAAATGTAGTTAGTAGAACCTGGGTAATACGTGGAAACAATCGGGACATATTTTACAAAAATAAAGGGAGTTAAACAACTGTCAGATTCCACGCATTATTCTCCCACATAAGATCGAATGGCCTATACCACATTCCCACCCATACACAAGCCCAGTATACACACTTCAGCAGTAAATATAAGTAGTAAATATAATAATCTATATAACACAAGGGCCAACTGTAAACGCGTCGATTCTATTATGAAAAGGTCATCTACTAACTAATAATGGTGAAGGAATTCGGGTCTATTGTGTTTTCTCCAGCTGGGAGAGAGAAAGGGCAATGCAACAAATATGTGGTGCTTCAGTCTAGAGCAAACAAGGCTTGACCATTTTATTTGAGCTATATTTATACATATAGACAGAACAACCATCAGCAAACTGTCCCTGGTTGGGTTATGCAAGCTGACCACTGGTCAGTCATTATACAGATGGGATCTAATCAGGGATCCAGATACAAACAGATAAAATAGTGAATATGAGGCAGAAACTTTAATTAATTATGGCTGTCCAATGCCTAAGTGATATATGTCAGGTGTTCTTAACCTGGTCACTTCCCTTCCCCCCTGTCCCATAATCATGTCCCCCTCCTCACCTGCCTTTCCACCCTCTCCCGGATAACACAGATAACAACTCAGGTAGTATATTATATTAAGAGGTGGCATAATAAGTGTATCGCCCCGTCTTGTGTGATAATTAATGTCCCAAAGATAATTAAATTTGTACATAACATTCTACAATCCAATACAAAAATTATCCAATTGAAGTTGTCAATGGACAATAATTGACACGCCCCTCTCTAGCCACACCGCCCCCCCCCCCCCCCCCATTCAAACTGCTTAGTTCTCAGCTAGTGTAAACCAGACACAACTACGTTTTTGTGGCCTTAGTGAGAAACACAGCTACATTTGTGTGGCCTAATGCAGTGCTTCTTCTTGATGAGAATAACTGGCACCCGAGGGCGTTGCTAATGTCATCCCGGTTTCCCCTGTAAATTAATTTTGATGAAACCAAATAATTAACTTGGTTTAGAATGAAATCATTTTCTTGGTGGATATGAGTTGATTTCCATAAGACATGCACACGTGGCATGGAGACAGTGGTTCTAATCAATGATGTTCAGATCGTGGGTGTTCAATGTAGTTTAAATCCGGATAAGCTTGGAACAGCATCTTGAATCTTAATCCGAATGGAATTATGGGCGTTGTATGTCAGTGTAAACATGTTATGTTCAGCGTGGGATATTTAAACGTGAGCTGATGTAAATAGTCATAGTTACATGTAACCAGACTTCATCTTTCCCATCAAGTATTTGGTGTTTAGATCATTAAATTTTACACAAGCTATGGTTTTCGTACCTTTGTAATTTTCGATATTTGAATGTCAGATTTGAACTGAATCTATCCCAGCTTGCACTGTTATAGACATGTGCAAGCTAGTGAATTATTTTCTGTGTGGTGGGGTGGGTGGGGGATGGAGGGCTCAACCACCGACTTTGGCATCGTATAGTCCAGCCTCTAATATCAGATAATGTCAGAGGTATACTAGTGATTACTAAAAGACACACCAAAAATAAAAAAGATAGGTAAACTTATGCAACTGTCTCATTATGATTGATATGACTGAATTTATTAATATTTGTTAAAATTACATTCAGGAATAGTGAAGAAGAAGTCAAAGTAGAGTATGAGGATTCTTGTATTCTTTCCAGCACATATACAGGTTAGATGGCGAGTTCAAAATACAGTTTGGCACAACGAAGGTGACACGTTTTTATCAACACAATGCAAAAGATACCTTGACATACCCATTTTTCCTATTTGTTCAGTCTAATTTAGCAGAAGTTAGCAAATTTGTAGATCTGCCAAATGTACATATTGTGACAATCTGACCCAATAGGGTGGGGGGGGCCCTATACAGGCTCTTGTACTTCTGTGACGAAACTGGATTTATTTGTGAGACTTTTTTATATTATTGCTATTGTTCTTGGATCGAGTCCCCTGCGCTGAGTCAGGTACACACCCAGTGCTCTCAGTGGTAGATATGTAGGCAATAAGCCAGTGGTGGAGATTAGTGAGAGGAGGGCCATGCTGTACAGCACTGACCACTGGTGGAGATAAAGGTTGCAAGGAGACATGAGCAGCGAGGCATGACATGACGTAACACTCTCGCCACTCTCCCCTGATGCGACAGCTGGACAAACCCGGGACCAGTGTACTACCCTCTACGCTTGTCTCTCCTCTAGCCTCAGTAGATAGACAGGGTCCGGCCATGTACGGGGACCCTGTCTATCGTGCTGAGAGTCTCCGCAAGGAGCTGAGACTCGACAGAGGGACGCTTTCTATATGGGAGTTATACAGTCGTATCCATACTAGACAATCGTATGGATGTGTTGTAAATGGTTGTCAATTACCATTTTGAATTTAGTATAACAATTGGAAAGAATTTGGAAAGAATCTCTCTCCTCTCTGTCTCCACTCTCTGTCTCCCGCTTTCACACAGCATGCACAGCACTGACCACTGAGTCCCCTGCGCTGAGTCAGGTACACACCCAGTGCTCTCAGTGGTAGATATGTAGGCAATAAGCTAGTGGTGGAGATTAGTGAGAGGAGGGCCATGCTGTACAGCACTGACCACTGGTGGAGATAAAGGTTGCAAGGAGACATGAGCAGCGAGGCATGACGTGACGTAACACTCTCGCCACTCTCCCCTGATGCGACAGCTGGACAATCCCGGGACCAGTGTACTACCCTCTACGCTTGCCTCTCCTCTAGCCTCAGTAGATAGACAGGGTCCGGGCCATTTACGGGGACCCTGTCTATCGTGCTGCGAGTCTCCTCAAGGAGCTGAGACTCGACGGAGGGACGCTTTCTATATGGGAGTTACCATCGTTGCGCAATGCATGCATTACATAACGTGGTGCCTTCGGGCATTGTTCTGTGCTGCAGGTACTGGTAGGTTTGAGGTGCGTTTGTATATTAGGGAGGCTTCTATGTTACATGTTGGGGGCACAGTGGCGCCATATCTCAAGGGATTTCGATGATTCCAAATTCTCTTTGATGCTGACATTTTTGTGATTCATTTATGTATAATATATTCATGCCAATCATGGTGTCTTTCTCATCTCTCCTATCCCTCTCTTCTTCTCTCCCCTCTCCTCAATTGTTTTCTCTCTCTCCTCCCTTCTTTATCTATGCTCTCCTTTATTTTTTTGCTCCTAAAATTCTTAGTTCTAAAATTCTTAAAATGCTAATCTTAATCCTCATTATTTCTGTTTTCAAATAGGTTTCCAGTGTTGAATTTGGCAAGTCTAACATTCAAAATAATGAAGGTATCGTTCCATTTCTTTCTCAGGATATACCCAGAGAAAGAAGGGGAGGGGAAAGTGAAGAGAAGAGGGGACAAAAAGAGAATTGCAGACTTAACCTGCAATATTCCAAGTGCCGAAGGCGCTTGTTTGCATGAAAGTACCGATAGATATTCCATGCTGAACATGGTAAGTTTGCTGTAGTGCTGACAAGTACACAATAGCTATAATTCCATGCGAATCATGGATTCCAGGAAGCATACATGTATGTGCATGCATGACACTCCTTGCATATTGCACCAGGTGTAGTGATGTTCGCAAAAGATGGCAATATGTAATATGCAATATGAAAATGAGTCACAAGTCGCATTATTTCTGGGTGGGCAATTATTAGAAATGTAGCTAAGTATACTCAATGGGATATTCCTGATAAACTAATTCCATGCAAATCCAGATTCAAAATGGCGGCTATGCAAATCCCATATTCATGCGTTTCAAAGGATGAAGAATCAATATAAAACAAAAGTTATGTTAGATGCCAAACTATAACCTCAAGCTTGAAAGGAGTATAATTACTGCAATCATTCAATTCTCAGTGCTTAATCCTATTACTATAACTATAACTATTACTATAAGCATGGCCCACGGTATAACAAGTAAAAGTACTATTTCAGAGCGAACGTGTTGCCAACTAAAATATTTCTAAAAAACCCATCAGTTTCCATCCACCTATAACCTCCAATCCATAACAGACCTATTCAACAATTAATTAATGAAGTTAATCGTTAAACATGTAAATACCTTGATTGGAGATGAGACATATCACATTGTGAAAATCTGCCAAATAAAAATGTTTAAAAAAACCACAAACTACATTCTTATGTTCAGAAAATTCATTTGAGGCCTATATAATATTTAAACATTTCACTCGCTGTCGACCATGGACGTATTGTGGCGTTGCCTTGGCTTTAAAATTAAATTCCAGTATTTCTCTCTGTCAACTACAATTTACATCGAAAGATGCATTCAACCATCAACTTGCTAGTAAAGCTAGCATATTGGACTGCCTTATTTTATATCTTTTTATTTACCTGCCTTTGTCCAATATATACCATACAGAAAAACTACCCATCACATAGTTCACAGAATGTTCACATATATTACATGATTCCACTCAAAACTATTTAGAACCGTTCAAAACCAATCATCAATACTATACAAACAATGAAAAGGTCATGCATTGTACTCAGAGACTAAACAAGAAGTAGTTAACAGTGATCAGTTTACATTTATTTATTTATTTCCGGTTCATGTAGAAGATTGCGTTTCCAAGGGAAACGGAGATTGATGTCAGTTAAATGTAAAGTTCGAGAGGGAGGGATAGTAGGAGGGAGAGGAAGTGGAGACAGAAAACATGAAATCCCTATCCCATATATGACTGGTCATTCCATGTGATTCTGTTGGTCCCTTTAACACCTTTGCATATGAGGCATCTTATTTCGCAACTTGCCACTTTAATTCACACATGGTCTACCCTTTAATTCACACCTAAACGCCATCCCCTCCCCCTCCCAGCCATTACCAGCATGATTCTGATCCCATCTGCTGATATCAGAATCAACAGATTCTTCACACTGATATCCAGGATGGGAGGAGCCAAGATGCTATCAATGATTGACAGATCTCACCCCAATCCATTTAGATTGATGATAACATCAATCTAAAAATCACTCAGCTTCTTTTTGGTAAACTTTCTCTATCCAAGTTTTTAGTTTCAACACAAAATTATCTAAATCCTCTTTCATTCTTAAATCCAAGTCCATTCCACATAACTTTCCCTATATGAAAAACACTTCTTCTCCTTCTTTCAGTTTTCGATCTATGTACCTGTAAAATTGGTCCTACTCAATTTCTAAGATTAACATCATCATCCACAAGGTCAAACCTGTTTCGTCTTTTATGAATCAAATTCAAGCATGTTATTTCAGATTTTTCAGAGATGAGTCCTGATCTAGCAGTCAGTTCATTATTATTTAGCTCTCTACCTACGGCTAGACAAAGTGTCCTATTCCTGGTCTTCAGGACTTTTCTCCTCATTCCTACTCACATATTTCGGAGTAGGAAGTTGGAGAATTCCAGCAGAGGGAGGACATAGGACTTGACCAGCCCCAGGCATATCTCAACCCCAGGCATCTCTCAGAAGATCTCCCATTGAGCCGTCCGGACCTGTTTACAAACATGGTCTTTGAATGACAGTGATTCACTTATAGTAGTACCGAGATATGTGAAGTTTCTCTCTCTACAGACTGCAGAACCAAGGCAAGAAACATTCCCAAAATTTGTTATTATACCTTGATGTCCAAAGCATTGAATTTTCGTTTTTTTTCATTCGGAGTTAGGTTGAAATGACCAGTGGTTGAAATGACCAGTGGTTGAAATGACCAGCTGTTGAAATGATCTGGGTTGAAAAGACCGGTGGGGTTGAAATGACCAGCTGTTGAAATGACCAAGGGTTGAAATGACCACTTTTTGAAATGACTAGTGGTTGAAATGACCAGGGGTTGAAATGACCTGGGTTGAAAAGACCAGGAGTTGAAATGACCAGCTCTTGAAATGATCAAGGGTTGAAATGACTAAGTGTTGAAATGACCAGTGGAGAAAATGTACTGAGGTTGAAAAGTCGGACAAGACCAGGGATTGAAAGTTCTAGGAACCATATATGCTATTGGAGAATACCATGTCATTCTCTCGGTAGAGGGCGTGGCAGATGGTTTCGGTGTCCATAAAACCTAACTAATTAAAAATCTTGGGAAAGACAAGGCCCCACTTTAACACTGATATACGTCTGGATTGCCGATGTCACCTTATCACAGACACAAGAGATTTCTCTGTAATTATAATAAGAGACAGAAGGCAAAAGGCATGTCTAGGAAACAAGGTTGAAAGACTCTTCCGTGTCAACAGTAGCATGAGAACAGAAAAACAACCTGGGTGAACGACCGGGCATTAGGCCACATCCAACAGCAAACACACATTCATAATTCATCCCATCTTAACATTAATATTTCTTACCAGCTGGCAACAGGAAAACCATCATCGGAACGATGTTGTGATAAGACGTACACGGCTTAAACAAATCTTTTTTTAGAAATTTAAAAAAAAGACCACAGCTGTGATCCATTATATTTAAGTTAATTGCGTAAGGTCTGGCAGAGCCATTAGCCTTTTTTATTTGTTCACATTTGTCCAGAAATGCACGGGTGATCACATTGGTTATTTAATATGTTTGTCATATGTGACGAGTTACATGAAAATGAGTCACAGGTCGCAAGAATGGATTTTGGACATCATTATATCTAAAAGGATTAGATTAAGCCGAGTCCAATTATAGTAAAAATTGGGACATATTTCTATATTTTAAGTTTGATATTTCTATTTTGGAAACAAATGTTGGCAATATTTCTGGGTGGATATTTACTAGCAAAGTACGTAGCTACATATACTGAAGAGATACCCTTCGAAAGATGACCATAGAAATGCATGGATACATAAACTGTCTTGAAATTTGCTACATGTATTGGTACAAACCACATTAATTAAGATAAAAGCACCCTACAAATGAAAATATTCCCAGACAGACATCATGCTCATTTTCTATAACACATCACAAATATGAGACTATAAGTGGTGGGCTAAACAGGCAGTAATAAGGCATAATGATAGCGAGAGTTGTTGCTATTTCTAGCTGTATTAATTTGGTTCAATCAGGATGGATGAATCAGTTTAATGCTTGAGATGATACAGACCGTGATTAGGCATGCACAGATGAGGCTAATGTATTACTAGACGCGGAAATGTGTATCACTCGGCTTTTGTATGGGTGGGAATGTGGTATAGGCCATGCCTTCTTATGTGGGAGATCAAACGCCTGGAATCTGACAGTTGTTTACACTCTAAAGGGTCTAATCCACCAAGCCGATTCCCATGCGATTTTACACCGCAGAGGACTCCTTTGCACTAAATTCTGTGAGAATCGTATGAGAATCTGTTTAGTGGACTAGGCCCTTAACAGATTATTGTAGATATGTGATGGAATAGGGTAACAAATGTATGTTCATAGCATACTATCAATTGTACGGCAACAAGGCATGGGAAGCACGATATGCGCGGATTACAAAATCATTCAAGGGCCCACAAAATCTTTTGGAAGCTTACCTGCTGAACTGACCATTTGATGCAGCACAACCACGGCTTCCCCTCGCTCATTACCGGGCCCAACGCAAACTAGGAAAGAGCCAGTTTGCCAGGCATTTAACAAACTATCAAAACATAGGAGGAAACTTCACACTGCCATTAGAAACCTAAGCGATTAATTTAGTACATGTTTATAAACTTGTGTAATCTTGGGTATCAACCCCACACCATCATAGGCACTCTATAAATTACTCTCAAATATAACATTCATTTCATACACCCAAATCATGGCTGATATGTACATGCACTATTGTTTATTAAGAAAATACCAGCATGCTTTTAACCAGAAGTCAAAATGACATTATCACATTATCTCTACTTTTCAGAAAACGCACAAAGATGAGAAGAGGGTACGATGTATATAAAAAATGATGTAATCAACCCCGAGTTTGAGAAAGGCTTCTTGTTGACTGACTGAATAAAAGTGTTTTTAAAAACAAAAAACATCAAAAACATCAAAACATGTATAGCCAACTAATGTGATTGTTTTCCTGCGTTGTCATATCCTAGAGAATTACACACAAGATTTATTTCATCATACACAGCTCTTTCCTTTCCCTCGTCCATTTATACAATGAAATTGTGTTATTATTCTCTTGTATTATTGTATTTATTTCTGCGGGATCCTATTCCTTGAAACTTTTGTTTTACTGACCCAAAGTCCTATGCCGTCAGCCGCTGGGAAAGTTCCCAAAATCGCTGCTAGGGGCACACGTTTCACCTTTTTGTGAATAACTCCGGAAAGAGCATTGGACGGCTGTATTAACATCAGCAATCTAGAATTGTTTAATTGAATTTAATTAAAAGACCAGTTTTAGAGGTCATATCATAGATTGACTGGACTAATTCAAGTCATTGATCCAGTGTCTACAACTAGACTCGTCAATCCCAAGTTTTAGAATCAGTACTTTACAGGAGTCAGCGATGATAACAGCCCTAGTTCATGGCCAATCTTGAAGGCAGTAATATGAGGAAGTCACTGTCTCATCGCCCCCTACCATGTTGCAATCTCTCCTTATCTAAGGAGAACGGGTTCTCTCACTATCATCCCTCGCCAGAATCCAGAATCACTTGATTTGACGCTTATTCTCAACATTCTAAATCCTTGGAGGACTTACTTGTTTGAGCTGCCAAGTTTCGGGCAACATTTAATGTCTAATATTTTGTTAAAAAGGAAAACCACCCACTAATTAAAGTTAGATTTCAAAATGTGAGCTTTAATTTAAACATAGTTGTCAAGTGTGGTTAGTCGGCATATCCCAATAAAAACTACACAAAATATTAATGTTTTAGTTATTAAAACTACTTGATTTGATGCTTATCTTAATTAAAATTTCTGAATATTTGAAGGACTTACTTGTTTGGATTGCCAAGCCTAGGGGAACATGAATGTAATGTCTATAAAGAGAAATCTAGACACTAATTGAAGTTAGAATCCTAAGTGTGAGCTTTAATCTGAATGTAGTGGTGAACTTTGTTACTTGGCATATCCCAATAAAGACAACACAAATATTTAAGTTGTAATTATTAAATCATCGTGGGAAGACATTTGAGTTTCACCTCCTTATTGAACTAATTAATTATCAATTCAATTCAGCATATTGTTTATTTGTGCCTAACAGCATTGTGCACAATAGGAGGCATAGATGTGAACAGATCTGACAATTCCAGGTGACTGCACAGAGTATTGAAGATATATACAAATCATGGACATCAAGTACACTCTAAACGCCGATTGCGTATTTTGAAGAGGGATTGCTGGAAATATCCCTCCAAAATATCGTATCCCGTAGTACTCAATCGCGTAATTGGAATCCCAGACAAAGCTAATAAATTCCCTAATCCCCTGCCTGTGTGACAGAGCGTGAAGCGGTGGCGCGACTAGTGCGTGAAGGCGTGTGCACTCACCCATGACGGTGTGAGAAAGCAGAGAAAATAAACCTGAACATGCTTAGGTTCGATCTAACAACCTTGTGATTAACAAGCCAGTGTCTTAACCATTACACCACTGCAACAGCTATCAACATGGCCTCAACTAATCAATCTGAATGTTAATAGTATGTGTGAGAGAGAGGGAGAGAGAGAGAGAGAGAGAAACAGAGACAGAACACAGACAGAGAAAGAGGGGGAGAGGCAGACAGGGAGATTGCAATTGAAAGAAAGTAAGAAAGAGATGGGCGGGAAAGGAGAGGAAGAGCAGGGAGTATTTTTTTTCAGGAATATATATTGAATATATCCAGGTATATGTGTGATGAGTTACAGGAAAATTTGTCACAATATAAAAGAAAACTCAAGAATATTGCTTTCAGCTTTAGATAGCTCATAACTCCCTCAAAATGCATCCGATCTGAATATAAAAATTATCCTATGAACCCCATGAATGTCAGGAAGACAGCCATGCTGATGCCATGCTAATCGGACGATTAGTTTCTTCGTAATAAATTAATTTCGTCGGCCGCATCAAGTTGTTCGAATCGATATAAAATGTATTTTATATCATTATTATAGAATAAATATTTTTTTATAAGAATCCATGATTTGTCATATGAATTGGAGGTTTCTTTCTAAGAAAGCCCACACATTACCAAACTCAAGTATGTTTCTTAAGAATGATTTTGAATTCATACGAATTGTCTTAAGGCCAATTCAGCTCTGAGTTCTTGAATGTGTGGCCCCGGCCTAAGAGTAGAATAACTCCCAAACTAACATCATGATCTCGAGGTACCCTAAACTATATCATGAGGTACCCCAATTACCCTATGCCTTCAGTAGCTTTACTGCCAGGGTCTACCCCCTGGAATGTGCTAAAAAAAAATAATAAACTTATATCGACGCCAAATAAAGGTGACCAACCCTTTTCCTCCAGAACCCTGCCACTCCAAAACCTTTTTCCCCATTCATCACTTCCCCCCTATACTTTTTCGCCCCACCTGCAATTCACACACACACATGTATACTCATGAACCTGTTCGCCCCACACCTATAGCACACTCCGTTTTTCCCCGTGCTTGTCCCTCGGGCAGCACTGCTTTGTATGGCCGGCACCCAGGCCCATAAAAAGGCGTCCTCTCCCTTGGGCGAAACAGTGTTCGGAGTACCGCTCACCACTGGCCCAATTAACGGCCTCCGTCACCCTGTAGGGACAGTGTTGCATGGTAGACATGCAGGCACAATTAGCGCCCAATGCAGGCCTTCCCGCTCCCTACATTGCCGCACCAAGTGAACCTTACTTTCCCCCGCTTCTCCCCCTAATAGTTCCGTCACAAACTGGCGACGTCATTAGATGAAATCTCTACATTTATGGGTCCAAATGAGAAAATGGTGTACACATGAACTTTTGAAAGTTTGAACAGAGTAACTTGAATATGTCTTATATTTCTAATAATAAGGCAGTATATACTTTGGTATATCTCTCTTACCCTGCCCTGGTCGAAGTACACTTACTGACTAGTGTGAACTTTTTTTGACTGGAATTTTTTGACTGTAAATGGAATAAAAAAAAAGGATGTTTTCGGTAACATTTGCTGAAAGAAACTGAGTAATTCTCCCAAACGGGCAGCATTTGATTTCAGGAGACCATTTTTTTTAGAAAAATAAGATTGGTTGAATCTCTACAATCTTTGGTGTACATATAGCAGGGAATATCAGCATAATGCAGGTGAAGTTTGGGAAGGCTGGGGCAAATATTTCGATTCCTACACCTATGATTCAGATAGCTATATTTTCCCTATCATTTTGCCTTATTTTGGCCTCATTAAACCCGATTGATCAAAATTAATGATTTATTGTAAAAATGAGATATATTTCTCACTAATTTGGCTAGCAAAATTAAATGAAAAATGAAACCTAGAGAATGAATGTTGACCGGCAAACAAGTACCTGGTTCTAACCAGAAGTTTGACTTAATTTTAATAATATTATATCCATTTTCTTATTATCAAACCACTGTGTTTAATAGGAGGGTCTCTTTATTTATAATAATTATGGCGTAACAGCAACACTATGGTGTAACGGCGACATTGGTACACAAACACTCCTGAATTTAACAACATCAATATTCTTCCGTCCATCAATACTAAATGCAAGTTAATATCAATGGTGAATCTTATATATTTCATTATTTTGAAGCTAATATATGTTGTAACGTGACACAATTATTCCAAAATGATATTTTCATTGTCTATATCAGTTTAGACAAGAGATTCCCTAAATATTATGTTTTTCATAATAATCAACATGTGTGCATGTGTTGGAACCATTTTTCGTCAGCAGAAGTGTGTAAATGCGCCTGTGTATTATATTCAAATTCCATAATTATTACTTATTTTTTAGCCTGAAAAAACACTTATATTGCAATAGCGGCGAAGATTTTGGCATAGGAACCATGAAACTAGGCTTCCCACAGCCTCATTTCGGCCAAGGAATTCAAATAAAATGGTTATAATCGTGTGTGATCATCAATATTAATACTGACGTCTTTAAAAATTATGTTATTGTATATGACAATCCAAGCAATTATCTGTGCGACATTGTCTAACCACCAATCACTTCAAAGAACAAGAGGACAACCGGTGGGGGTGCGACTCAAAATTGATTGACACCTTTTCTGCTCAAAAGCCCATGTGAGAAGCAGTTCGCACCGCGCGCCCCTCAGAACTCGACCTTGGCCGTTGGGTGGGAGGGCGGCTATCGGGGAAGCGACTCAAAACTGTATCACACATTTTCTGCTCAAAAACGAATGTGTGGAGCAGTTCCAACATATATATACCCCCTGCTTGGGATGAGAGAGCCAGAACACTTCCTGCTGCGCTAAAGTAAAGACACAATGCATTCGTGCAGCCAATGTAAAAAGGCTATACACCAACGGCAGCAGTACCTGACTTGCTCTAAATGCCAAGAGCATCGTCACAGAACATGTGGCACTGGATTTTCTACCACTCAGTTCTATAAACTCACCAACACACTACTTGATTGGGTATGTCCAGAGTGTATATGACTCCAACAAATTGTTCAAAAACAGAATGAAAGTTCGACTTCTATTTGCTGTTCACCTATTGAAAGACATGCAGCTGATCAGTACCACCATACATCCGATGTGAGTGATGCTAGAGGGGCATCAACACCGATCCCTTCTATTCAGGATTTGGTTCAGGACTATGATCCACCCAAGACATTGGGAAGTTACCTGGACTACTTCCCCAGAACTCAAGTACCCACTTTGGAAGCAAGGTAAGTCACAACATATGATACTTCTATGCTTGTATAGATAGATATTTTAGATGATAGGTAGTCATTTGCTGGGGAAATGTGTACATAGTTATCTCTAAAAATCTTACTTGTTGTAACTATTTCTATTTGGGCCAACAAAATGTTAAGCCATAAATGTGTGGAAATGATATGTGATCCGTTTTAGGAAAATAAGTCATAAGTCGCAAAATATGGACTTTGAGATATCACCATATTTAAAAAGAGGGGATCAACGCGATTCTTATGATAGTAAACACTAGGACACCCAATATGTATTTCTATATTTTAAATTTGATAATTTTATTTAAAAAAAAAAAATGTTTCTGGATGGGTACTTACCAGTAAAGTAACTTAATATACTCCATACGATGGCCTTTAAAATGCAAGGATATATTTGATACAATTTCTTGCTATTTGTTATACAGATTCATCTGACTATAAGTGTTAAACCCCCTAAATATCAGAACATTTCAATAACGAGATCTTGTGATAAAAACACTTTGAAAAATATCAATTCTGCGACTTGTGACTCATTCTCCTGAATCACATCACATACATATGTATTATGTTGTATGGTATGAATAGATCCTAAAGCCCAACAAATATAAGTTCTCTCTGTTTTTGCTTACATTTAGTGCATCTAGCATTGGCTGAAATAGGAACCAGTCGGATACCAGGCTATTTTTTTCTAAATCACTCATTATAATGAAATACAGGTCCAGGGGCAGTTCATAAGAAGTGCCCATGCATTGAAATTTAATGACAAATTATCCTACAAGATTGAATAAGCATATAGATGATTACGGGCATTTGTTATCAAGCGATTTCAATGAAATTTGGGACACACTTTACTAACTGCCATAGCCATAACATATACCAAATTCAGTTCGTTTACTTAGTAACTTATTATTTTATCGCGCGATGAAAATTTGGTGAAATTTGGGCAAAATACATTTCTAGGAGACTTTTGTGGGATTTATGTCGGACGCGTCGTCATGCAAAATGACCAGTTTATATGATTGGATTTTTCTCAGATTTGGGGCAGGTATTATAGACTAGTAGGGCCACAATATATACAAAAATCAGTGCATTTCATTTAATATTTTTTATTTTATTACCCTGTTAACATGAGTATAATAATTTTGTACAAAATTCTTCGGTGCAGTGCTTGCAATATATACATGATAACACACCTATTCATTCTAACAAAACAAAATGTACAACAGTATTCACCAGTAATAAAATCAGTAATAAAATCAGTAATAAAATCAATAAAATAGCAGTCAGCCCCTACCCCTACCCCTACCCCTCCCCCTCCCTTTACCCCTCCCTGGCCGGCGTTGCTCAACATTTCCCCTCCCCCTCCCCCTACCTCTCTTTGCTGGAGGAGGTGCAACCTCCCCATCCGAAGAAGATTCTGAAGATTCCCTTACCCTGCCCCTTCCCCTTACTGTTTCCATTGTACTAATTTGTCTGTACATTTATTAAACATCTGACAATCATTTTTGCAGACAAGCCCCACAGATTGAGGATGGTTCTCAACTTGACCAACGACCTATGTCCCCTATCCTTCTGCCCCCCGATTTGAATGATGACATGCCATCCAACCAGTCCAACATCCTACCTGAGATTCATGATGGAAATCATGGCCTACATGTTGAGCCACACATGGAAATCCTACCTAATTCAGATGATGAGGATGTGCCACCCAACCAGGAGAATAACCCACCCAGTCAGGATAACATCTCTGACATGGGATCCATGTATGGGGATTCTGACAGCGATGCAGATGAGGAAGTGGAGGACACCTATGGTGCTGGGGTTGAGTACTTCCTACTGAGAGGAGGGTCTAAACGTGGGAAAGACCTGCTTGTTGATAGTGTTGGATTTACTTACTCTGTGAAGGTAAATATCCATTGAGTAAATATTAAGTTATCCATGTCATTTCTAATTTGCACACTTGTTGGGATGCAAAAATAAAAGGCCAAATATATAGGGTAAAAGAAGTGTGTTTCATTCAAACCCAATTGGTGATGTATGCAACAGAGAACCTTTTGAAATATATTTGAGCCCTTGCATGTAACAAGACACATTTGTGGTTAAAATAAGGATATTATCAAAAAGGTATACATAGCACTAGTAATAAATTTGGTTTTCAGTGTCCTTCAATTGAACATGTTTTTCAACCAATATTTGACTGTATATAATATTGACTGTAGAAAACTATAGAATTATTCATATTATTATCTTATCAGCTGTCACTTATTATGTGGAATCCTTATTTGCTTGCAGCGCAAAACCTGTGGCAAGACACACTGGGAGTGTTCCAATCGCAAGAGAGGCCAACGGTGCAACGCTACAGTTCTTGACGTCTCAGGTGCTTATACACGGGGAAAGAACGCTCATAACCATGAAGGCAAGCCTGGCGTCCATTACAAGCTCCAGATGCAAAAGCAAGTGAGGGCCCTAGCAGTTAGTCACATGGAGGAGCGACCAGGCTCTATAGCTGGCCGTGTGTGGCGACAGGGCACAGATCTGGAGAGTGCCCTCATCACCAAGACATCACTCAAGCGGATCGTGTACAGAGTGCGCCAAGGCCTCAGACCCACCGAACCTAAGGAACCAGACTTAACTAAACTAGTTATAAACCCAAACTAAAAAAGTGTTAATTATCAATCAACATCAAATATAATGCAGAACTCTTTCGTCTAAAATTGACAAGTTGTTGTCAGCGTACTGTGTATAGGGTATTGATACAGGATCGCCAAATAAAATTTAAACTCATTACACGGAATTACGGTCATCTTAGACTGGTCACAGCTCATTTACACAAATATGTTATTACACCATCGGCAAGCAGAGAAAACGAGCTTTAAAACCATGCATGTATTATATGTGAATGTGCAAAAGATATAACTATTCATTTGTAAGGTGAGAAATCTACGGGACAGCAAATCATTTTCAGTCTTTTCCTATTACCAACCAGATATTCCTATTTTTGGAACAGATATTCCTATTTTTGGTTTCATGGCATCGGCCATTTCTTCAATACCAAAATCTTTTTTCCCATTACCAACCACCACAACATGATAACAAGGCTCCCCTATTACCTATGTTCTGTGTCATCTGCTGTTATGACAGATCTTTGCTGCTCCTTTTCAACTATTACGATTAGGATTGGTCCCTTTTTCGCCTCTTTCCTAATGGTAATGGATAGAGATGCGCACCTTGATTATCTCTATAATCTAAAAAACATCAACATTATAAGAAATGCAATTCATCCACACACAACCACTATTTCGTGGGCATTACCTACAAAACAATTGTTGAACTAATTAGTCTTTAACAAAAATGAAATGTATTATATAATAACCAATTTCGCTTTGGTCGGATTTCTGGTCTATGAGAATAGCCTAAGGGACTTAGTGCTAGTCTACTGGCTACTACTCAGACACCACTTAGTAGTATATGAAAATGAGTAAGTGACTCAGGCACCAAATAAAGTAACATTTGAGATATCTCTGTGACACAAACAATAACCAAAATCCAAAATAGTTTCTCTTGATAATAAAATATCCATTAGTTCCCTTGAAAATGTGTTGAAATATCTTTAAAAAAGGAAATAGATATTTTAAAAAGAATATGTGGGTATTTCCTATTACATATAAATATCCTTACCTATTTGGTACCAAACAACACGTGACGCATTTGTGCGTCCTTGATAACCATTTTCTATGGAATAACTATGGAAGCATAGACTATAACCTGAGGTACAGTCAATGCTATTGAAGGGGCTAAAGGGAGATCTTTTTTAAGGTTTAACTTTTAATAACAATTAAAGACATAAAAATAATTGCTTAGATGTAGTCACTTCGAATATTGCATACTATTCACGCTCCTTCTTTAGTTAACCTGTATTTAGTTTTACCACAAGCAACAGGAGCCTTCATACCAGGCCACACTGTGTGGCTGTATTATAAATAGTTGAGTTTTACAACTGATCATACATGATGCCTTTCCATAAACCATCAGAGATAGTGTTTCTAAGAGAAGTTCCATCACACTACACCCAAACTAATCCCAGCCAATGGCAATACAGGATCCGTATCAGCCATTACTGTGGCTTCACCACAGGCGTGATGGGATGGAATATAAATGTGGGAATATGGTAACCACTGCTTTACACTGTATATACTAGTAAGCCTTTAAGTCTCACACTGTAAAAATTGAGGGCTTGTACAATGTAGTGTTCTATGTGTTGGATAGAAGAAGTGATATATACAAATAAACTAGATGTATACAAATAAGTATTTTTATATATCAAGTATATGATATTTCTAATTTTGAAAAAAAGTTTGCAATATTTCTTGGTGCATAATTACAAGTAAAATAACTAAATGTATTGAGTTATCTTACATGATCTATTTGGTGACCTAAGAAATACATATATCTATTTATTACACGTCTTGTAATTTGGTACATGTGTGTATTCATGCTACCAAAAGCGCTAAGCACCCCAAAAATAGCCATAATATAGGAAGTACCAAAAATGTATTTTCAAACGCAACTTAACTTTACTATAAAGGTGGATGCAAATAGCATTACAGCGGATGTATGACTGTAAAAGGGAATGTCTTGGAGTACACCACAGACTTAGAATAGAATAGAATAGAATAATCTTTTATTTGTCCAAGTATTTCAACAATTACAGACAAATAGGTCCACAGGCCTCTGGGAAGATCCCAGCTCTTCCAGCCGTTACCTTAAATACTTTCAGTCGAAGAAATGAGTAAACGACTCACAAATAGAATGATATTGTATTGCAACAATTTTCAAATGAATCACTAAGTCGATAACCCAAGCTGTTAAAGTACCTTTCCTAGTATGAATAATTGTAGACTAATGGAACACATGAATGTTATGATGTAAGAAAATATAAGCATACATTGTATCGTAAATTAATTTCATTTCATCTAGGACGCAATGGAAGACCTACTTTATAGAATTGTATGCCCTATCCGTGCTTATGTTATTGTTTATTGAAACATAGATAAAGATTCAATATATATAATATATATATATAAAAGTATTCTGATAGAGAGATCTAGTTAATAAACCACTGAAAGATATCCATTTTGCGATTTGCGACTCCTTTTCCTGTAACACATCCCATATTGTCACGATTGTGTAAACTTTGCTATATAAAGTAGTTTGACTTTATTACAAGTCATCTAATAAACGTATCTCACCACTCAAGTCAGTTCATAGACCACATGTCTATCCAATAGGGGATTTGCATAGCCGCCATTTTGAATCTTGATTCGCATGGAATTATGGGACTAATGCATGGTACAGTATAAAATCTATATAAAAAAACCATGCCACGTTCAGCATGCATGGACTATTTATCAATGCTCTAATGTCAAGATTCATGTGTTATACATGTTTCTATGAGTCTGCATCTTTCCCATCATGTATTTGGTTTTCATAGATCATTTATACATGCTATGATGTTGGTGAAAACATTCTTGCAATTATCGATAAAAATGTTGAATATAGATATTATCTTAAAAAAAATATCAAACTAAGCACCGACAAGTTTGGACATGTTTTTTTTATTGAGCCGTGCCCTCAAATAACTGGGATGACAACAAAAAGTATTGTATTTTACAATCAGTTACTTAGTATATAACACCATGTTCAGTAAAATAATGTTCAAACGATCGTACAGGTTGGGTGTCCTACGCCTCATCCACCTATTATAACAAAATGTATTGTTTTAACTTACCAACATAAATGCCAACACAGATGAGAACCATCAAAAACGACCAATTAGGAGTCTAAAAATATATCAAAGAACATTTGTCTACATGATTCAATACTAAAATGTGACTTGAATACCAAAATTAATCTAAGAAACAGTACCTTCACTCCTACAAACATTGTGTTCCTGCGTTTAGTCACTAGTATTTGTAACTAATTGTTTAACTACTTTTGGATCACCTGGAATACCTGCGCAGTCGAAGGTGTTTCCGACTTTTGGTTGTATTATTGGGAATCAGGATACAAATCTGATATATGAGGTGTTACAGAAAAGTTAGTCACAAGTTGAAAAGTTGTTATTTTTTAAAGTGTTTTGTTCACAAGATGTATTATGGCAATGTTTTTCTCGGGAATCGAAACTCATGCGCTAAATTTCAAGACAATTAATATATTCATGCATTTCGAAGGTAATCTCATAGAGTGTATATACTTTACTGATAATTGTGTTCCCAGAATTATTGCAAACTTTGTTTTTCAAAATTAAAAGCATCAGACATAACATATAGAAACACCATCATTGGAATCCAATTTCCGCTTTTCAATTATGATATCGCGGAATTTATTTTCTCAGACTTGTGACTCATTTCCCAGTAAGACATCACATAATATTATTATATACATTTATATTGCGTTTAGCTATTGGAAATCTAATATAAAAACGAATGTACCAGACATGGATTCAATAAAAGAGGAGAAATGCTTATTCCTGCCTGACTGTCCTACTATGAACGACTACATGTGTGCCTGTGGCTCTAATGACATCAATTAATATCGGGAAATAAACATTCCCTCGTCATCAAACCCTGCTAAGCACACTCTCAGGACAAACAACCCGGAACTAGAGGACCCATCCATCTACATGAGCAGAATACCCACTAACAAGCAGAGAAACATTCTGTGGGTTGCATCTAAAGGTTGACTCCACTGAAGTTTTTTCTCTCTGCTGCGGTGGTTGCGGTTTCATTTTTTTTATTTAGTATGTTTATACAGCAATCAATACACAGATATTACAATAAGGCATATATGGTGTTGTACATTGTCAGTTATAATCCAGTTGAGGTCATTGAGACATGTGCTTACGGTAGTATATTCGGTAAGAAATATCCATGGTCTTCCGGCCACTGCTGTGTCTATCTAATGCTACGGAAATAATAGGCTACATTTAATACTTCTACTTGTACTTCTACATCAGTGCATTCTCAATCCTAATATAATAACACACGGAGCTGGTCGGAGTCGGAGGTTATGCAATATAGTTTCTATACAATTCCTAATATGTGATATGCTATAGAGAAGAATGAGTCATACGTTGCAAACAATTTTGTGATATCATCATATTTGAAAGGATGAGATCAAGTGGATTCCAATGATAGTAAACATGAGGGCACAGGTAATAAATACCTCTATATATATTCATGAAAAAAATGTTTCTCGAGGGTCAATCACTAGTAAATTAGTTTAATACACTCCTTAGGATAACCTCTTATGCATGAATCACTTTGGAAAATATCAATTTGGCGACGTGTGACTGTTTTTCCTGTGATACATCACATATGAGAATATCCATCAAACCGCTGCAATAAACGTACGGTTTGGTAGAGGGATGCCTTAAGCGCTCAAACATCAATCCCTATTAGGACTGGCTCCAACGTACTTAAGCCTAATCGTAAAGAACAAGAAACAAGAAATACACAGCCATTAGGCGACAACGATGTATGAAGAAAGACTGATTGTGTCCAGAGAAACCTAAGCGCATGACTATTATCCAAGGAGTATTTTCTACCACAAGTAAAGTGAATGTAAATTTAAATGTAAACATACTTCAGATGAGTAACCAACAAAACTAAGTCATGGATGAGTTAGTGTGTGTGTATGTCTATGAGGGCTCTATATATGTGTGTGTTTTATATAATTTTATATGATTTTATAAAAAAATACACACGTTCATACGTAGGTCCCAAATATTTATATGTGAGTCTGTATGGGTTTTTATACATGTGTCTTTATAAGTTCTATAGAAAGATGGACACCTTCATACCTAGGTCACACATAATTATTCTGTAAGTTTAACTACAAACCGGTGCTACTGCCCCAAACCCTGTCAATGTATACTATATTGTTAATACTATGAAACCTATATTGTTATATCCTGTGGGGGGATAACTCTATACTGACAGACATGCCTGACAGTGTTGAATTAGAAGCCCTACAATTGCGAAGGGAAAAAGGGGTAACCCTCATATCCTGGAATGTCAGGAGTGCCCTACCCAAACTTAGTCACATATGTGATCTCTTGCTTACAATGGGGGCTGATCTGTTGGCTATACAGGAGACATGGCTAAACAGCCAGGTCCTAGATGGGCAGGTCGTAGCATCCCTCGTAGCAGCTATTCACAACTGACAGAACGGTCAAAAGGAAGGGAGGTGGCCTGATGGTCTAAATAAAAGATAAATATGGGGTAGATGATCAAACATTATTGCATCTAAATGAACAGACTAAAGTGGCTGAATTAAAAATAACCAAATGTTGGAAATCATTGGTTGTCATGACTACCACACATAACTCCCTAGTGAAATACGTACTGTGCATAACTCACTCAAGATATATATGCAGTCTCAGAGCAATGCATATAATATAATGTAGTTTAATCCGGATAAGCTGGGAACAGCAACCTATCGTTGTAATGCTTTTTGCTAATTATCTGAAACTTAACATCAAGAGAGAAAAAACCTATTGAAGCCACAATGAAAGGCGGATTAACCGACATTTCTAGGAGCAAGAGTACTATATATGATCTTGTGTGAGATCTCACAGAAGTGAGCAGCATGTATCCGTTTCGCTACCATGCAAACGTCCTCCCCCTCCTCTTGCCATGCTGTTACACACCATCGGACTGAAACCTTGGAGGGAGTTATTCACTTCGGGACCACAGATCAATGTGGCGGGTCCTTTCGGTGAAGCAAGGCAAATACACTGTTTGTTTTATTTTATTTTTGTTTATCTTATTTCAAAATATTTTATCATGATATAAGAATAGGATGTTATCGTGGTATTAAAATAGGATGCAACTTGGGGGTATGTGATTTACCATATACATTGCCTGCTTATTTTTTTCTGGGATTCATCTAGGATTTTGGCCAGCGATGAAGCGAGAAGCTGCTGTGATTTTCCTCATCAACGAATACTTGCGGGCATTGTATAACTAAGTTAGATGCCCACCTCATTACATCCTATCTTAATGTTTGATTTCGTAATCTTAATTTCTTAATGTTTGATTTCTTAATGTTTGATATCTCAAAATAATCGTATAAACTACTCTATAATTTCTTTGCAATATTATGTGTACTTTACTTTAGTATCAGCCATGAATGGTCCAGGGGCTAAAATCGCCACTTAAAGGGCCTAGTACACTTAGCCGATTCTCATGCGATTCTTACATAAGTTGGTTAAAAGAGTCATCTGCGGCGCAAAATCGCATGAGGATCGGCTTGGTGGACTAGGCCCTTTTATGTAGAGACTAAAACGATTGATAACTCCATTTCAGGCCTGTTGGTGCATTATTCCTTAGCTTCTGTTCATTCTGTATTATGGAACCACAGTGGTGTCAGGACAGCTACCGCCGGACATATCCCCCCCCCCCCCCCCCGCCCGACCTTTAAATTTTACCAAAAATGTTACCATCTTTGACATTTCTCCCTTTAGATTTTACATATTTAGTGGATCAGTTGAGAAAGGCCCTGCATTTTTATTCTGATTAATTGTTAATCTCAATCAGCATTCATGTTGAATGACATCAATTTCTGGTGTGTTACAGGAAAATGAGTCACAAGTCGCTGAAGGGATATGTTTAAAAGTATTTTATTCACAAGATCTCTTTGGAAAATGTTCTCATTATTGAGATATCTAACGCTCCAAGTCATATGAATACATATATATACCAAATTTCAGGACAGTATATTAACATGTACATGAATACATTATAATGTTGCTCTGCTAACTCATAACTCGCCTTTCTAAGGTAGCACCACTTCACATCCTTGACTAATACCATGTCCGATAACTAGGCTATGAGCAATATTTCATGGTGGCTGATTTTCTAGCCTGCGACCTTGATGTATCTATATAGTTGGTACTGGTGCTAGTAACCCGACCCTAGCGCCCCCTAGGTAAATGACTATGAATAATTTTGAAAAACTGTAGGTGATTCCTATGATCTAATTTAAAGGGTCTAAGGTATAGATGAGATTAGAATTATAGAAAAAAGCTTGATGAATAATAATATCTACTTGTACGACGACTGTAAAACTGGTAATTTGGATAATGTATTGGAACAATATAGAACAATCAATATTAATACATTTCTGTGGAAATCTATTTACATTGCCATCGCAACGCTCGAAATATAACTGCATCTTCTCAGTCATGCGTCTTCTTTTTATATCAACAACAATTGTTAAACTGTTTCAGCCAATAAAATATTAAGAAATATAAAAATAAATGAACAGTATATTCGATATGTTCCAGTAAAGTCACAAGTCACAAAATGATATTTTTCAAACTGATTTATTCACAACTTCTCCTTGTTGGAATCTTCTCCTTTCTCAAGGGCTTAGCAAGCTCTCCACGTCATATGAATACGTCTACATGAACCAGATTTCAAGATTACATTAAATGTATCCCTGCATTTCGAAGGTCATTTGATGGAGTACATTTAATTGCTTTGCTGGTAAATTGCCCACCCAGAAATATTGCAAACCTTTTTTCAAACATGAAAATAGCAAACATAAACTATAGAAATACTTCTTAGATGTTCTTAATTTTCACCATCATTAGAATCAGCTTGATCTCATCTTTTCAAATATTTTTATTTGGTGACTTATGGCACATGACACATAATTTATGTAATGTAGCCTGAGAAGAGCAACGCTTTCCATATACTACTCTCCTCTATTATGTTCATATACCTTGCCTGGCAAGATATCCGATTCCCGTAGCTGTTTGTTTTGTTTTTGCAAAATCTTTATTTTCCTGTTCATGTTATCTTGGCTTTTACATACTAAGATATCTAATGCAATGTAATCGAGGTAATACAAGATAAACAGCTCCATGTTTGTGATAAAGGAATACACATCCCATTGCCATAACACACCTCGCGCCAGGAGCGGTTGGTTGTGGACATTGAACATAGTTACCACACATTAGGGAATCAAATACTCAGCGGATTCGAGCTCATTTCGTCACTTTAGCCATAAGGCAGGCTCAATGACGAAAGATGTTTACATAATTCAAAGGTTAGGTTTTTAGTAAGTTGATGAGATCAATCATGTCATCATTTTGTTCTTTTTCTAATTATTAAATACTTGGCATAATTTGTTAAATATAATCTCTTGCTGCCCTGAAATAATTGTCTACTAGGTCAGGGCACAACGAAAACCACAAATATAATTAACTTTTTGTGAGAGTGTAACTGTCTGATTAATCCCGAATAAAATGTTGTCCAAAAAAAAATCTTTTGCTCCCCTCCAAAGCTTATTCTCATTTTGTGACCACCTTACAGATTCTATGTGTGTTACTACAGAGGCTCTCATTTTTAGGTCGCACATTAAATATAGCATAGAAAGAAAGCATAGAAAGTTCTTGCCAATGTTTAAACGCCTTGGTCTGCAAAAGCAGCCAATTTATTATTTTTGTATTAAAGTTAACTAGTTAACATAATTTGAGTTTTATTGATAACGACCTTTCCTCCCACTGTGTAAATTATTTTCTCTACACCTTTTCCCTCATTTAAGTAACCAACATCTCTTATCTACTCAATCACACACTCCCATCCTCATAGCTGTTGACAAAAAGAATCTGGCATGTCTGGATGAAAGCTATGCCAGAAGGACTAATAATACGAATTGAAAACACAGATTTTTTAGCAAATGGGACAAATGATACAGTCTAAAATCTATAGAAAACAAATCGTGCATCGTGCATTTGGCTTTCATGGATCATTTACACAAGCTATGATATTGGTGAAAACATTCTTGCAATTTTCGATAACAATGTTGCTAAATATGTGTATGTCAGATTTCAACAGAATCCATCACAGCTTGCACTGCAGTAGACATACGCAGTGAGATATGCATATCCCATATTGTGCGCCTACTTGCAATTGTATCCAAATAGTTTGGCAGAGTTGGGTTCCAATGTCTCTCATGGCCATTCATCAACAAAAGGGACAAAACCGGACCGGAGACCACTAATAGCCTATTTATAAGTAGGTAGAAGGTTATTTTAGAAGGCGGGGGTGGGGGTGGGGGCGGTATTGGGGAAGGAAGGGAGGGAGAGAAGGACTGGTTTAAACTGCTTATGTGTATTGGTGCACCAATGCATGATATACGGCTATCTCAATGGTAACCCATACATTTAACACTACACTGCAAAGGCACCGTTTACCACAATGTATTCAATCTAAACGTTGTTGAACATGCAAACATGTTCAACAACGTTTACAACACAGTGGTGTAGATGCTTTTTGCACTGATTACGATTTTACTATCAAGCCCCGCGCTCCCGTCCACTGTGCTAAACGTTCTGCTACATGCTTTTAACTGTTGAAGACGTTCTTCAAGACATACCATCTTCAGTATTGTTCAGTCCAGGTTGCCATTTCCAAATGAAAAATATTTTCCCTTCATAAATCAGGTTGTTTGGTTGCAAGGGAAATGATAAAGAGAAACACTGTGATATACATATTTAGCAGTATGAAGCTTGTATAAACGGGGGAAATAATGTTACTTACTCGAATTCCCAACCTAACATGGGTAAACAGGTTCATCTTATTTTTCTAATTCCATCTAATCTCAATGTACTACCAAACTTAACAACTTTTCTAAATAAGACCCACCTTGAATAATTCATCAACCTCTCTGAAATTACTAACCTCCGTTTTGGGTTTCACATTAGCTTCTAAAGCTGTTACAATGAGTCCACACTCCTTGTGGTATATGGTGAGCGAAATCTAAGTGTTAAAGCTAGTGTCATGTGCGACATTGCTGCTTTACCTGCTATACTGACTATGTGGATTCACAAAGGCCAGAATTTTCGCACAGAGAAATGGCTACTATATGTCAAGATTAAATCATAAAATGTTAGTCACTTTTATAGTGTCTAATGAGGCATTATGCCCTTATTATAATAATTGGCCCTTTGTCTTGACTGGTCAAAGAACGTTTTTCTATTCATGACTGTTTCTAATAATATTGAAGGGCCTCGATCCCTTTACATTAAAGTTAAAATCTAAAATTGATTATAAAATATGCAGGGGGAAAGAGAGAGATGGGAGAGGAGAGAGGTATAATTTTAATGGTTGGCATGAATCCGTCATAGACATGAATTGATGAAAACGCTATGAACAAAACGACGTTCAAACATAAGTAACTACAACTAGATCTTGGAGAGGAGTTTCATCGTGGATAGCAAACGATTTGGCATGGTATAACGATTCCAAAAACATTTATTGCGTGAAAATCGAAGCATAACTCACTGCTCTGTGAGCATTTTCATATGAATGGGTAGGCTACTTGCACTGGGTTAGCTTATACAGTTTGTGTGCGACCTGAGCTTTGCGCGTTGCTACATGAAAACGCTATGAACAAAACGTTCCTTTAATTATAGCATGAATGCAAACTATACTTTATAATAATTCTTTGACATTTACCTGATGCCTTTAAGCGATTTTGAAATATAAATGAATATAGTTTATGTGTACAAATTCCTCCCGTCCTTAACTGCCAGCAGTGAGAACTGGAGATTGATAGGGGGCGGGGCTTTTTCTTAGGTTCAATTGTACAATCTTGTGGTATTTAACCACTTATTGATGTGAAAATGAATCATTCTTGATCAATATCGTCTCCATTTGACTGCTTGTCTTAACGTATACTTTACCAAAATGTGTAATAGGCATATGTGCACGTTTTTTTAACTGACTATACTATAGGCCTATAGGCTATAGGCTACAATATACATCCACTTTACTTGTTTGTTTATGTTACATCGACCGGCCGCCGACCAGCTGTTCTAAAATGCGCATGCGCAGAGCCACTGGACAAAATGGCGGATTGTTTAAACTGTTTGTTTGCAGCGACTGTTCATATTTCCACCCGATTTTCATGTTTCTACCACTATACCACTACAAAAGTGCAGTGGAGTTGCCCACTGTGTAACAGAAAATATCAGGTAAGTTAAATCATCTAATGCACTAGAACTGAGTTAATATTTAGTATGTTCTGCCTGTAGCTAGGCCGGGTAGCTAGGCCAGTTGTACCATAGACGTTTATATGGTCTATGATTGTACGGGAGGCAGTAGGATAGTAGTTTGGTCATGCCTCATGGGTCCCGCTCACCACAATACCCGGCGCAAGTGATTACTCCCGTCACATTATTATATGACGATGTATTGTCTTATGAGAAGGCAAAATTTCACTTTGGGAACTATAGGTGGTGACCCGTTGTCTCCCCTAATCCTGCCGCTCAAACAGCCGTCACTGGCCGGTAGTTTCACGGGGAGCACACAGTCTCTACTAGGCCTACTACAGAAAGCGTTGTTTTTGTTTTCTCATATCAAGAACATTGTTTTCCCCTCGCCTCGTTTTAGTGTTACGTTGACTTGTTTTGGTTGTTTATGAAGGTAAATATTTTGATATTTAGAGGTAAAATATATTAGTAGGGGAAAATTTTAATAGCATAAATGGCGAACCCTGTGTATTGACAATGACATGTGTAGGCATAATGGGGCTTTTGAATGGCCTTTTGAATGGCCTTGGAATGTTCGAAGATTCTCAGTTTCTTACAGAGGGGATGGGAGGGGGTGTAGATAGGTTATGAAATAGTTCGATTATAGTTGATGACATAAATCCACCTTCAATTATCAAAATATATACCTATAACACAAACTATTTCATGAAACCCTAATGTATAGCTATAGCACCGACTTTCAGATATGTACTACCATACAACTTAAATAGTTTTCAACTTTTATGTGTAATTCATGCTCCACATAGATCTGTTGACCCTAGAGATTCATCAAAATATTATTGTAGGCACAACATACCTATAAACCTTATTGATTATTATCCTTAACTTGGTTTATTTTGGGGTGAATAAAGCATATGGTAAGGTATCATTTGTTTTAGTGTTTTGCACTGACAAATGAATATTAATATTTCTCTAATCGGGGAGGTATAGCAATAATGTCTGATTCGGTAGTTGAAGATCTGGTGAACAATATAAAACAAGTAACAGCAAATACAATATAACTCACACAACATATCCAATAACTTGAAGCCAACGTCCATTCGAGCTGCATTAATTATTCAGGTTAATGTGTCAAATCGTGCTATGTTGTAAGAAAACTTCCCATAGCTATTACTATAACATTTAGGCTACTTCATCTCTAAGTTCGGTCACTAGTACAAGCTTTGTTTTACTTAGGGATTAATCATAATTCACTTGCTTCAGTGTAACATATACTAACATACCTTATTATACGATAGAACTCTAGTCGTTACATGTTATACTCATTAATTAACGATCTCTGTAATAGGTATGAAGACTAGAGAAGTCATAGTAGTTGATGATTCTGTAGTTTATTGTAGAATGAAGTGTAGTAAGTACCAGCCTACATAAGGTTGACACGATATGATATATTAAAGAATTAATCAAACCGTTACCTTTGTTATCATTAGTTATTCATAATCATAAATCATATTAATTAATGTTATGCCTTGTTTCATACAAGGCCAGATATTTGACAATGTCATATCTTCAAAATTAGGGTAACAGCAGGAAGAAATGTGCTGAATTGTCAGTTTGGCCCATAGGCATGTCGACCCATCTGTCTCACCTTTTGTAAACTAACTTGGACAGGTCTCTATTCTATTCTATATATGATTACATATTAGAGATCTAAAATAAGAATCTTAATAATTAGAATAAACCTAATGATGATAGGGCTGTCACCAACTGATCACATCATCTTTGAATTGTGTGTGCTCTTTCCATTTCAGGATCTTTGGCGCTAAGCAACAATATAATTCATGATGTCAACCACAACAGACTTGTATATTATGGCCATTCATCTTCATTCATTATGGCCATTCATCTCGATCCACACCGAAGATGGTTCAAAATCCAGTGAAGGAGAATGACAATAGCAACAAGATGGACCATCATATCACTAGAAGTGGATCTGATCTTGGCTTCTGCATCTGACTCGACTTTGTATATATTAATTGTGTGGTATATAATATAAATATGAGAAACTGAAATTCATTTATATGTATGTCTATTGAGAGCACAGATGATTACTTTCTAGAGTGCATCTCACCTCCCTCCCCCTCCTCAACTAACCCCCTCTCATACCCTCGCCCCATCTCACCTCTCTCCCCTCCTCCACTAACTCCCTCTCATACCCTCGCCCCATCTCATCTCTCTCCCCCCTCCACCAACCCCCTCTCATACCCTCGCCCCATCTCACCTCTCTCCCCCTCCTCCACTAACCCCCTCTCATACCCTCGCCCCATCTCACCTCTCGACCCCCCTCCACTAACCCCCTCTCATACCCTCGCCCCATCTCACCTCTCGACCCCCCTCCACTAACCCCCTCTCATACCCTCGCCCCATCTCACCTCTCTCCCCTCCTCCACTTACCCCCTCTCATACCCTCGCCCCATCTCACCTATCTCCCCCTCCTCCACCAACCCCTCTCATACCCTTGCCGCATCTCACCTCTCTCCCCCTCCTCCACCAACCCCTCTCATACCCTTGCCGCATCTCACCTCTCTCCCCCTCCTCCACCAACCCCTCTCATACCCTTGCCGCATCTCACCTATCTCCCCCTCCTCCACTAACCCCCTCTCATACCCTCGCCCCTTCTCACCTCTCTCCCCCTCCTCCACTAACCCCCCCTCATACCCTCGCCCCTTCTCACCTCTCTCCCCTCCTCCACTAACCCCCTCTCATACCCTCGCCCCATCTCACCTCTCTCCCCCCTTCAGTAACCCCCTCTCATACCCTCGCCCCATCTCACCTC
Source organism: Sthenelais limicola (assembly GCA_942159475.1). Taxonomy (NCBI): domain Eukaryota; kingdom Metazoa; phylum Annelida; class Polychaeta; order Phyllodocida; family Sigalionidae; genus Sthenelais; species Sthenelais limicola. The sequence goes on from OW804100.1 coordinate 26,613,670, forward strand.
TCTCCCCCTTCTCCACTAACCCCCTCTCATACCCTCGCCCCATCTCACCCCTCGACCCCCCTCCACTAACCCCCTCTCATACCCTCGCCCCATCTCCCCTCTCTCCCCCCTCCACTAACCCCCTCTCATACCCTTGCCCCATCTCACTTCTCTCCCCCTCATCTCTCTCCCCCCCTCCACCAACCCGCACCAACCCCCTCTCATACCCTCACCCCATCTCACCTCTCTCCCCTCCTCCACTAACCCCTCTCATACCCTCGCCCCACCTCACCTCTCGACCCCTCCTCCACTAACCCCCTCTCATACCCTCACCCCATCTCACCTCTCTCCCCTCCTCCACTAACCCCCTCTCATACCCTCACCCCATCTCACCTCTCTCCCCCACCTCCACTAACCCCCTCTCATACCCCCGCCCCATCTCACCTCTCTCCCCCTCCTCCACTAACCCCCTCTCATACCCTCACCCAATCTCACCTCTCTCCCCCTCCTCCACTAACCCCCTCTCATACCCTCACCCCATCTCACCTCTCTCCCCCACCTCCACTAACCCCCTCTCATACCTTCGCCCCATCTCACCTCTCTCCCCTCCTCCAACAACCCCTCTCATACCCTAGCCCCATCTCACCTCTCTCCCCCTTCTCCACTAACCCCCTCTCATACCCTCGCCCCATCTCATCTCTCTCCCCTCCTCCACCAACCCCTCTCATACCCTTGCCCCATCTCATCTCTCTCCCCTCCTCCACCAACCCCTCTCATACCCTTGCCCCATCTCACCTCTCTCCCCCTCCTCCACTAACCCCCTCTCATACCCTCACCCCATCTCACCTCTCTCCCCCACCTCCACTAACCCCCTCTCATACCCCCGCCCCATCTCACCTCTCTCCCCCCACTCCACTAATCCCCTCTCATACCCTCGCCCCATCTCATCTCTCTCCCCTCCTCCACTAACCCCCTCTCATACCCTCGCCCCACCTCACCTCTCAACCCCACTCCACTAATCCCCTCTCATACCCTCGCCCCATCTCACCTCTCTCCCCCTCCTCCACTAACCCCCTCTCATACCCTCGCCCCATCTCATCTCTCTCCCCTCCTCCACCAACCCCTCTCATACCTTCGCCCCATATCACCTCTCTCCCCTCCTCCAACAACCCCTCTCATACCCTAGCCCCATCTCACCTCTCTCCCCCCCTCCACTAACCCCCTCTCATACCCTTGCCCCATCTCACTTCTCTCCCCCTCATCTCTCTCCCCCCTCCACCAACCCGCACCAACCCCCTCTCATACCCTCACCCCATCTCACCTCTCTCCCCTCCTCCACTAACCCCTCTCATACCCTCGCCTCTCTCCCCCTCCTCCACTAACCCCCTCTCATACCCTCACCCCATCTCACCTCTCTCCCCCACCTCCACTAACCCCCTCTCATACCCCCGCCCCATCTCACCTCTCTCCCCCCACTCCACTAACCCCCTCTCATACCCTCGCCCCATCTCATCTCTCTCCCCTCCTCCACCAACCCCTCTCATACCCTTGCCCCATCTCACCTCTCTCCCCCTCCTCCACTAACCCCCTCTCATACCCTCACCCCATCTCACCTCTCTCCCCTCCTCCACTAACCCCTCTCATACCCTCGCCCCATCTCACCTATCTCCCCCTCCTCCACTAACCCCCTCTCATACCCCCGCCCCATCTCCCCTCTCTCCCCCCACTCCACTAATCCCCTCTCATACCCTCGCCCCATCTCATCTCTCTCCCCTCCTCCACCGACCCCCTCTCATACCCTCGCCCCACCTCACCTCTCGACCCCACTCCACTAACCCCCTCTCATACCCTCGCCCCATCTCACCTCTCTCCCCCTCCTCCACTAACCCCCTCTCATACCCTCGACCCATCTCCCCTCTCTCCCCTCCTCCACTAACCCCCTCTCATACCCTCGCCCCATCTCACCTCTCTCCCCCTCCTCCACTAACCCCTTCTCATACCCTCGCCCCATCTCACCTCCCCCCCCCCCCCCCCTCTCCATGCTTTTTTGATCTCTGAGCAGAATCCATTCTTCAGAGAGTTATTTTTCCACTTGGAATTGTGTGAAGTAATATTAGGATGTTACAATCTGTGACGTGTACAGCTGCCAATTGTACATTTTCTGAAAATCTGACCCATATATCCTTGCTGGCCATGATATCTGAAACTTTTGTTATGTGTAAATAATTTAAACAATGATTTCTCATGTTTAGTTCATAGAGATCTCTTCGTTCCAGTAGTGGCATTATATTAAATATTGTGTGTTGATTATCCATGTTATCATACTTTGATTTATTTAAGATAATTCTTAGGACTGAATTTTGTAGTGTTTGTAATTTAGTTATTGGTGTTGATTATTAATTTATATCATTATGAGTAGATATTTTATAGGAGAAGACAAAAACAAATTCAGAATAAGAACCAAATGACCATTTTTTATTTACAGTTGAGTACTTTTATTTTCTCCAATAAATAATACTACGACGTCACATATTAGAGTTCTTTGACTGACTTTAGTGGTAGCACGGGACGCCAACACCTCGTTTCTATTTCCAAATGACCATTTTTGAGGTTCCTGATCATGTAGGTTTATTTGCTATTTGACGAACGTTTTGGTGTCATAAGACCTTCATCAGGGTTATCACTTGACACTATGATTAGTTTTGGTAATATTATGTAAAGTTACAACAAGTTACAACATCTATATATGAATGCATATTTTCTCAATGTTTAGATTTAAAGTAATATGTTTTCACTTTGGCGGCAGTGTTAGGCCTGGCCTGCTTTTACTGAGTGTGGTTTTACAGTGATGCGCTTTTAAGAACCAGGGTAATTATTTATCAGTGTGTATTAAATAGATCTGATGTGTTTTGGAGAGGTGCTGCCCACCTTCTCTCAAACCCTCACCCCATCTCGCCCCTGTCGTCCTCCACTCATCCCAACTCATCCCCCAGCCAAACTTGCCCTTCCCATCCACAACTCACCTCCTCTTATACCCTCACCCCATCTATCCCCTCCACTCCCCGCTCACACCCTCAGTCCCTCTCGTTTCTCCCCTCCTCTACTGACTACTAATGTTGTCATTTCTTAATGGTATTGAGAGGTTAGCTATCTCTGTGAAATGTATTGATACTTGGTCTTAAGGTAGTGAAATCTAACAATAAGGAGTTAGTTTCTACCCTTCTGTGTTTCTTGCATTATGTAACATCCTTATATAATAAAGAACTGGTTAAAATACTCAATTTGCATTTCTCTTCATTTGTTTGCAAATGAAGTGGCTCAGCTGACCACATGTATTTAGTAGTGAAATACATGTGATTGTTCAATATCAATTCCACCCTCCCCTATATATCCCCTAAACAATTCTCTAGACCAAAGCAATCCTATAAATGGTCATGTATATCACAATACATATTCTCTTCAATTTCAACCCATTTTTAAGCAATTTTCAATCATTTTTTATCCTCCCCTATTTGATTTTGTGGACGGTTATCTAAACGTTTTCTGATACGCTATTGAAGACGGTTTTTAATGCCTAGACGGTAAAATAGTAGCTAAACGTTTTTGAACATGGTAACGGAAAAAAACCGTCTTCTAAAAGGGGACAAAAAAACCGTCTTCAAAAACGTTTAGTACGAAGACGTTTTCACTTGCAGTGTACTCGGGTGGAGGTATTTGACTTATATTCCCATTTGAACTCATTATTTTCTACTGTAATTTCAACAGGTAATTATAAGTGCACAAATACTTATTTATCGATAGTCGTATTTTGTGTGTTATCAGCTTGTACTGAGAAAAATGTAATATGCATAATGTCATAGCTAACAAAAACATTTAAACAACAATGACAATTTCTATGACATTGGGACAGGATAGATCAAACAATTTTAAAATACAGTTTTGGGTAGTTGACATTCAGGTGGCTGTGAAGTGGCAAAGGCAAATCTCCTATTGGATGCTGCTGTGTTTTGAGGGATGTTTTATCCTTTTTTGTTCAAAAATATTTATTCAGGTAAATCAAGCAGATAGACGCTTTTTAGGATCTGAACTTTATAAAACAGATCCACCCTTCGTTAACCCAGCCCTCAACCTAGCCCTCCGCCACATATCAACCACATCCAAAGTATGGCTACTGCAGTTCGATTTTGATTTTGATTTGATTTTTAAATTATGTTTATTCAGGACAACAGAAATACATTTCAGCGACAGGTGTTGATATTCTCAGAAGTTGCCTGATTGCATAAGGCAAAGGCGTTAAGTTATTCGATTAAGTCATAGGCCATCATGAGAAAATTTGATATAAAAAATAAACATTTCTAGATATAAGGACTTAGACATGGTGGAAACATCAAGATCCTTTTCACTATATTCAGTACCATTTTTGCTTCAGGTCGTATTCTAAAAACATATATGGGTCAGATTTTCAGAAAATGTACAATTGGCAGCTGTACACATTTAATAAATTCTGCTAAATTAGGCTGCAATTTGGTCAATACTAGGTAAATTCGAGTATATTTGGCATTGCATTGATTCTAGCAATCTATTTGGTTAGGTTGAACTGTATTTTGAACTTTATTTTCGTCTGAAATCTGGGTATTTTGAGAAGATTGGTGAAAGTGAATTATACATTTTCCGAAAATCCGACCCATATAAAAACAAATGAGAAGAATATCGAGATAATTCGCGTCGTGCTCTTACATATATGCCATTGAGTATTGCACTTTGAATGTAATACAGTAATGCCCCTAGGAGCACAATTTCAACCATTATACAATATTTTCCAGCAATATGTCACAAGCATACCATAGGTCTTATTGCATAACAAGGTGTCAGGTGTCTTTAACACTAAGTGGATCTCCATCCCTACATCTATCAATGTCAAGGTCAGGTAGGAGCTTGTTAGAAGCTCTACAAAGCCATAGTAAGAGCACCAGAGTCTGTCCTTGTATATGATGTGTCGCATGAAAATGAGTCACAAGTTGAACAAAGAAGGGATTTCGAGATACTATCCTATTTGAAAAGATGAAATTAAGTGGATTCCAATTATGGTAAGCATGAAGGCTATCTAAGAAGTATTTCTATCATTTTTATGTTTGATATATTTAGTTTTGGAAAAAAAAGTTTGCGATATTTCTGGTTGGACATTTACTAGCAAAGTTGCTAAATTTACTCTATAAGATGACCTTTGAAATGCATGAATATATTTTCAAAACTGTGCATCATTAATCACTGGTTTCATGTGGAAATCAGAACTAAAATGACGTATCTGATGTTGCCATTGTTTCCAGATTACTAGGATCAATTGAATATCATCCTATGTCTCATGTGCTTGATCTCAAAGAAAGAATAATTTTGTGTCCTTATTGGATGAAATGAATCGGATGATAGTCATACATAGGCATTTTTAAAAGAGCAAAAGTCTATGTCTGGGAGGCGACCATTTTTGATTTAGGAATTTGTTCTGGTATACAGTAGATTTGAATTCAGCATGCCCAGAAATTATCTAATGGGTGGTACCACCGATTGGAGACTTTCTGGTGGTGTGACCCGGTAAGTCCATGACATTAATTCTCTAAGTGTCAATCACTCCATCAAGAAACTCAGTATGTGCCCAAGGTACATGAAGGCCAATGTCTGTGAAAGCACACCCCTTTTCCGAGAAACCAAGTCAACGATGTTATTCCTTCCAATATTCTCCTTAAAAATGGAGTTTCTCACGAAACTGTTATCTATAAAATCAGTTTATTGTAATTATTATGTTGAATATTTTTTTATAATTTGTATCATGGCAAACAGGGAATCATTGTTGAAATGTTGGGTAATGTAACAATCTGGTGGGTGAATTCATGAAGCACTTTCCATGACATCCGGGTCCTAAGCTGTGGTTAGTTATTTCCTAGGGGTCCCTCGATTAAAAACCTCCATTTTTGGCAACCAGTTTGGGATGCCAAACTGTAATTGCAAAACGTTTGATCTCATCCAGTAGGAAAGTGGTATGAGGAGTACCGCAGAGGACTACCCTTAGGCCGTTAATGTTTCTGGCCTACAGTAAATCTGCACTCTCAGTTATAGTTGGTCAAGAACTGAACATTTCCTACTCTTTCAAACCATCTAAAAGTGATTTGATCAACATTTTGGAGATTTTGTCCAGTTGTCATAACCCCATGGCTTCTAAAACGTCCCCATTTGTATCTGGACGACCCACCCAAATAATTTCCAGTGAATATTTCACTTATTATCGCTCACCGGTTTTGCTCGGTTAATTCAACCTATTAAAGCAGAAGAAAGTTGATGAATTCAGTTTTGTAAGTTATAATAATGTGTAAATTTGGTCAGATTTGCTTTTGTCATAATAGCTGAGAATGCAGCTTTAACTCAGGCAACACCAAATATATTCAGATACAGATTATATTTATCATTTCTGAGCCTTATTTGACAGCATTGACTTCATGTGTGGAGCTGCCCATTGTGCCATTTCTGACGATCTTACCCATAGAGTTGCGACTGATTTAACACTATGGGTAATGGAAGTAATGAAGCCCAATGGGGGCCGCCATCTTGTACGTGAAATCACGTGAGATCTCATCTCGTTTTAAGTATCTTTCTTAGCTTTTCATTTACATTTCAAAATGGAAATGAAAACGCACTTGAAGGTTCTCGCGAAAAAATCAAATTTAAAACGGAAATGAAAACGTCTGTGTATTTGAAATTTGGATTTTGGAAGTAAAAATGATTTTCTATTTAAAAAAATGAAACAAAAAGTCACCTTCCATGCGTAAGCACTTTCATCTTCCATAGTATAGATAGATAGTTAAGATGATATTTTATCCCTGATATATCATTGGGTAAAAACATAGGTCCATAGTTAGTATACTGCAGATGGAAGATTTCCCATTTCCCATCATGCATTTGGTTTTTATACGTCATTTTCACGTGCTACAATATCAGTGAAAAAATCCTTGCAATTTTCTACAAAAATGTTGCTAAATATTTGTATGTGAGATTTGAACTGAATTCATCCCAGAGGTTGAACTGAGTTCATCCCACTGTAATAGACATGCGCAGTGAGACATGCAATTCCCCTATTACACATGATGTAATGCTTCCAAGAGAACCAAGGTCCTCATATTAGACGATGTCCTTGGATATATTCCAGTTTGCTAGACATTATTCATGATATGCCAGGCGCCTTGTCACTCGATATGGCAGAATATAGAGCCAGAAAAGTTTTTTAGAGAGAAGTTTTCTTTTCCCAGAGCGTAAACATATTATATATATAAAGTGACCGATGCAACCTAATGGCATTCATTACCTGTGATCAGAAAAACAAAATGGAATATCAGTTTATTGGCAACGTGTTTAGATAGTTTCTTACCTTATTTGTACAGTGGAACCTCTCTATGAGATCACACTTGGGACTGAACGATTTGTGGTCTCATAGCGAGGTGGTCTCATTAGAGGGGCTAATCTAATTACAGGAAAGCAATTCGGATCTGAGAGAAACTGGGCGGAATAGAGGGATGGTCTCCAAAGTGAGGTGACCTTTATGACAGGTTCCACTGTATTCTAAATTGAATCTCTTGATATTTTCTAGGAAGCAGCTTTAGCCATGGTTTTGGTTTGACACTAGGCTGCATGATTTCTGTCTTTTGTTTCATAAACAGTTAAATTTGTATGATTTGTCATTATATAATGAAACGATGATATCAAATAAATGTTGACTGATGTGTGAAATGTCATCAGAGGTATTATTTTTCTGGTATTTATGCATGAATAACTTTGTATCCTATCATTCTGTTATCTATTTATTCTGTATAATTATGGATAAACAGTTTTTGTCTAAAATCGGGTATTACTGAAAATATTGTTTGAAACTAACTTTCAGGCCTGTGATATTTGTAGATAATTATGTTATGTGTTACAGGAAAATGAGCCACACGTCGCAAAATATGGATTCTGAGATATCATTATATTCGAAAACATGAAATCAGGCCGATTCTAATAATGGTAAACATTAGAAAATTTAATAAATAATTTCTATATTTCAAAAAGTTAGCAATATCACTGGGTGGACAATTACTACTAAAAGTAGCCAAATATACTTTACAGGATGACCTTAGAGATGTATGGATATATGTTATACTCGGTCCTGAAATTTAATACACGTATTACACACTAAAATTTTTAAAAAAATAATATACTTATTCATACGACTCAGAGCATTATATAACATAAGAATGAGAACATTCATACAAAAAGATACCTGTACTTTGAAAAATATCAATTGTGTGACTTGACTTGATCTTTTCTGTAAGTTGTAACGAATCACATATAAATATATATACGTTGATACACAGTTTAATGGAAGAGGATTCCACCAAGCATTTGGAAGATTGTGGTTGATTGGCCATGAATGGTGGATCCGCTGTTTAACTTTCCTGAAATCAGCTATTCATTTAAGAAAAATGTTTGGTCTTTCCACAGAAATGAGAGATCAGTTTCTTTCCCGCCCTATCAGCTTCAAGGGGTCAATCATGCGGTCAGCCCCATTAACCCAGGATTTTTCCTGAATATTGAGTGTCTATTTCCACACGGAAAACCTAATTGAACCATTTATAATGTGTCAGAGAAAGCAATTGGATTTTGAGATACCGTCATATTTAAAAAGATGAGATTAAGTTAATTCCAACGATGAACATTTTCTCTATTTTATGTTTGATGTTGTTATGTTTGTTATGGCTGTCTTTAATGGCGGACACCCATTCCAAGAAGTAAAGTTCTACGCTATTCTTTGGAATTTAACCGAAGATAAACAATATAATTATTATATATATGGCCTTCATCCCTTCTTTCCTCCTCTCGCTCGTTTCCGATTTAACCTCCTCTACATTCTTGTTTTCCCTCTAGTGATGTGTCACAGGAAAGCGAGTCGCAAGAAATATTTAAAATAAAAAATTATTATATTTTATAGGGTAAGGTTAGGTGGATTCCAACTATATTAACCATTAATTAGCACAAGTAAGAAGTACTTTTATATCGTTTGTGACTTATACTTATGTGTCAAGAATGTTTTTCTTACCAATATCATAGCTTGTATAAATGGTCCATGTTAACCAAATGAATGATGGAAAGATGGGGTGTTATGGGAGCATGTAGATAAGACATGGCTATTGATATGGGAGCATTGATAAATAGTTCATGCTGAACATGACATGTTTTCTATAGCTATAATACTGTACCAACTAATTCCATGCGAATCTCGATACAAAATGGCGGCTATGCAAACCCCCTATTGAATTGAATTCCTCTATAACCATTTCCATTTCCTACAACTTCTCCTACAGCCCTGTTCTTCCTCCATCAGCTCCTCCTACGCACCGCTTACTTCTAGCTTCCCCCGCTACGTGTCGCCTCAGTGCTCCCCCTGCTCCAGCTCCAGCAGAGAGCTTCAGCCAATGAGTGAACAGAACTGGACAGCGATCTACGTCACTCCGCGTCTATCTACGTTCTCCAGGCTCTGGGCCCAAACTAAGCTTATCAGGCTTTGCATTGTTACCAAGGAAACAAACCCCAGATACCAGCACCTGGAGGAGGAGTACGTATAGAGGCAAAAAGGATCTAGCTATCTCTACTATCTCTCCCTTACAGAAAACTCAAGCTTAGGATATTGTGGCAACGGCAGCTCTATTAGAAACAAAGGGTGTAAGACATTCGGGAGACTTGGGAGGATTTATAAGTAACTTACGAAGGAGTTTTTAAACACGGAGACATTGCCCAGAGATATTTTAAGGTAAGGGTATATATTTTCATTTATTTTTTTAATTTTGTTTACAGCTATCAGTACTTGTTTATCGTTGTTAATAGAAGATTTCAGTTTCAGTGGAACCCCAACAACTTCTTTTATTAAACATTCTTAACAATTACAGAATGATCTTCAGATTCAGTTTCAAAATGATACCATCCAATTTAGGTCCAAACCTTCAAATAAGAATGGTAATGTTAGTGATTGGACTCCTACTTCGATAATCGGTCCTCTGGCCTAGGACTCGGTTTTCTCATGGAAATATAATGTGTGGTCTTAATGGAATTATAATGGCACTTGACGGTTGAGGCGAGAGGCTTTTCCTCCATTTGAAGGCACTCTCCCAACTTTAGACTGCATCTGTCTATTCAAAGTTGACACTGTACTTGCTACGTGTGAACATGATTATATGTACAAATTTTATGTTGATACGCTGTAAACATATTCTTAATAACAGTTCTTTTAAAATGGCTAAACATTTTCATCTATGTTAGCAATATAGGGATGAAACAGGTTAAACAAGTTGAGCTTTAAAGAAGGGCCGTGTACTTTGGTCTCTTTAAGAACACAATAAAAAGGTTTCTTCCTTTTTCTTACCCTACATAGGCATGCACCATTAACTGTCAAGCTCCTTAACTACTTTTTGAAGATTTTATTTCCACTGGGTTAGCATTATCCCAGTTGTCTGGCTTCTTCTAATGCGCCCAGCTATACCTATTAAACCCAATAAAAGCTATGGTCACAACACTGCACGACATACCTATTTTTGTATTGCAATTAACGGCTATGTTTTAATTACATTAATCCATGACAAATTGGAAAAGACGCAATATCCTTTTAGGGATGTTCTCTCTCATGCGTTGCCGATAAAAAGATGGTATATAATGGTATTGATACAGTTGTATTGAGAAAATGTATATTGATAGTAATACAACATAGTCCAGTATTACTATCAATATATTATTCCAATTTGTATCTTAGTGTTCTTGATTTCATGCTCTATGATGAACCGTTTAACCATGGACAATTCTCTTTTTATCTAATCAGAGAACCAATTTTTTAAGAACTTGTATCAATCGAAGGACGACCGTCTGGAATATGAGTGTTATATATATATGATCCTGACAGAACTATACATATTGCACAATCAGCCTGCAGTTCTGCATTGTTTCATGCAGTAGGATTCAAAGATGCTATAAAGCAAATGCATTGATTTGAACTTGTAGAAGAAAACCCTGTATAGTATAATTCCTGACACTGGCTCAATGTCTGATTCCTTAATATAGGTTCTAACTCATTAATTAGTAACATAAAGTTCATGAATAGTTCCTGAAAAACAATCTGCTCAAAGAATTATGAGGCTGAATTATTTATAATCAAATTGCAGTGGTTGTTGGTCCAAGTTGTCATGAACGATGCAGACCATAGTGCCAATTCCCTGGTGTAGTGTACAAGAACTACCAGCTGGCCTTCATGAAGAGAATTCCCCTGATGGTTCATATTGTATTGACAACAAATGTGATGTAGTACAGGAAAACGAAATCAAATTAAAAACTGAAAAATGATACATACAAGTATCGCTGATTATATGTGATGTGTTTCCTCATTTTACTGTAACAGATCACATATTTATATCAATCAAAGTTTCCCATTGCACAAATGACTTGATTGATAAGTTGCAGATAGGTTGGATCACACAACGTATCACCTTACATGATTGATTGCATACATGAATATTGCTTTAGTGTAATAAAGGGAGCGGAATGAAATGAAATCCTCTCCGATACAGTCCCCTTGCCACTAGGGATAGGTACACACGCTTATAATCAGTCCGGGACAGACCGTCGGAAAACGTACAATCCACAGCTCTTCGCAGAAAAGTAAATTCTGCTAAAGTAGGCTAAAAATAAAATAAATTGTGATGTGTATACACATCACACCTATACTGGAGAACCTCTGGAATTGTGGAGTTTGGGATAGGGGGGTAGGACTGATTAGATGTCATAAAGTTTACTACCATTGGAATCCACATGATGCCATTTTTTCAAATATGATAATATATCAAAATTATTCTTTTGTGACATGTGACCCATTTTCCTGTAACACATCACAAAATCAAGAGGTCGGAGGGTAGGGTTTTTTTTCTTTTTTTTTAAAACATTTTATTTATCCAGGAGGTTATAAAGGTGTTATGGCATTTGCCAGCCCAGATTTATCGAGGATCATGCTAATTGCTTGATTTTCACCTCGAGCCTGTCATTTCACTTTCGCGTGGGGATATGGATATATATAAAGAACAAAAAGGTTTCTAGGTGGTGATGGAATGAGATGGGATGAGATGGAAGTTATACATATGAGTAGTGGTGAATTTAATCAAGTACAAGAATAGATAAGCTGGTAACAATAAATTCAACTTATGTTAATATCATAAAGATATTAACAATGATTACAACTTTAGAGATATGTGTTTTTGAGTTGCCGTTTAAAGGCAGTTGGGTCCTGGGTCCTCCTGATTTCAGGTGGAAGTATCACCTTAGTGGCATGAACATGTGGGTTCGACCCCAGGTGTGGCTACAGTTTCGCCTCCTCCCCACAGGTAAGACCACCATTGCGGTGATCTAGACCTGGTAGGAAAAATAAAAACAAATCGATTATGTGGAACAAAATTTTGAACCTCATTTCTGTCTTAGATTGGTGTTATTTGAGTTATTTAATACAAAGTCCAACATATCACAAAAGATCCTTTGAAACATTGGAATACCAAATATACAAGCAGAGCCAGTACTTCTGAACTCTCAGCATAATTTACTAAATGCGCAGAACTGCCGAGTGTACATTTTCCTACGACCCGACCCATGTATCCGATAGGATTGCTTTGAGACATGTTAACACAGCCTCAGGGATCAGGAATACCCATGAGTACTGATCAGCAGGCATACTTGCTGGTAGTAAAAGGAATTTATTCATTAAAGCAATCAAAGTATCACATGTTGACTTTTGGAAAACATCCAACAGATTTCTCAAATGTTTTCCACGGGAACCCTCTCACCCGGAAAGCTTTCACTTATGGGGTATTTTGAGCTGTGCATAGCATAACATGTGCCAGATTTCCTGACTGTGTATTGAATATAGCCATGCATATCCGAGGTTATCCTATAAGGAGTATATATATGTAACTGATTTGATTTTGATTTAAAAATATCATATTCAGGACTTCAACATTTTCATAAATAAAGCACAAATATTCTCAGGACAGCCTGAATTATTAGAAAAATATTTTTTACATAATACAGCGAGATGAAAGTTCATTTACAAAAGTTTAATATGATAATATAGTAACTATGTGACTCTATCGAACATAGAAAAGATAGGTAAATTAAGCTTATTTTATAAACATATGTATACATAAGTCAATGCAATAATATAAGAACAGTGTCCATACTCCTGGTACATTAGGTAATGCAAAGTTGTAGGATGATCAAAATACATATGGGTCAGATCTTCAGAAAATGTGCAATTCACCTTCACCAATCCCCTCAAATAATCCTAATTTCAAGACAGGAATGAGATTCAAAAAGCAGTTTAACATGACAAAACAGATATTTTAAATCAATTTGATACCAAATATACTCAAGTCTTCCCAGTATTCATTATTCCTCAGCCAAATTTAGCAGAATTTACTTAATGTGTAGATCTGCCAATTGTACATTTTCTGAAAATCTGACCCATATATTACAGTTGTGTCGACGCCGCGCTCTTTTCTAGTGATTGACCATTAACCAAGATTGCTAATATTTTGTAACGCATAAAATAATATAAAAGCACTTATTGTCCTGATGTTTACCCCAATTGGAATCGGCTTGATCCCATCCTTTCAAATATGATGATATCTTAAAATCCAACTTTTGCGACATGAGACTCATTTCTCTGAAGCACATCCCCCCCCCCCCCTCTTTCCCTTTCCTTAGCTTATACAAAAAGCCCCTGAACAACAAGAGCCACTGATTCCAGTGCGGCCCTATGTCACTTAGGCAATGTTGGAGACAGTTGAGTCGGAGCATCAGTATCTAGAAGGGAACTCACAGGTAGAAACAGTATTTATGGGTTTGTTTGTCGCTTGTTTTTCCCTGTAGTCCATCTAAGTACATCATGATAGATTGTTGTTGTTGAAAAGTTTTCATTGGAGATAGTTACTATGAGCTTCGTTGATCCGATGGTCTCCCAGCTGTCTGCCTTAATCAATTGGTCTTAATATGCAACTTTATAAAAAATATTATTGGCCAGACATTTAACAGGATAACCAGAAAATACGCATAACCAGCTAATGTGGTTGTTTTCATGTGTTGCCAACGTTGAACATACAAGTATCAATGATACTCAAGTTATATTTAAGATATCAAGACATCAAGACATCTATTATCATGGATTACAATTGATGAGTTGTAACAAATATGATCCCAGTACACTGGTCAAGGGGCAGGGTAGAGTGGTGTGCGTCATTACGGTATCATTATACGACAGACAACAGCGTTAGAGTGGTTGAAAAGCATTTTTGAAACAGCATATAGCACACCTGTTATCCATAACATATACGGGAAGAGCGATTTCTACGAAAAGAGGTAGAAAAGAGGGGTTTCTTTAGGTAGAAAAAAGGGGTTTTGTTGTCTCACATGTTCTCGGAATTTGTTGTTTTACAAACGGCTTTATTCATCTGTAGAGTTCTGTCCACTCTCTCTGGAGGACGTTGTATGTGGTTTGTGAAGGTATCTGGGGTGGAAATGTGATTTTGAAGTCTTTTTTAAATTGGGATCTACACACTCTATTTGTAACCTGGGAAAGCCTCTGTGAGATACTACATCATTTCCCATAAGCTACTACCTCCCTTTCAGGCAGGGGGACACAACTACATGCAGAGGAGTGGGAGAGCATGGGGGTATTGGAGTGGGGGAGGTGAGAGAGAAGGTGTAGAAGGGGAGAGTGAAGACAAGGGAGAGGGTGGGGAAATAGGTGTGGGGAGGAGGAGGGAAAGAAAAGGGGGAATGACAAGAGGGGAGGGAGAAGATGTAGGGGAAGGGAGAGAGGGGAGGGAGACAAAGCAAGAAGGGGGAGCATGAGGAAGAGGGGAGGGAGAGGGGGGGAATCGGAGATGGGGTTGGGATAGAAAAACAGGTATGAGTATGAGAGACAGAGAATAGGCGGAGGGAAAAGAGGGAGAGGGGGAAGTGTGGGGAGAGAGGGTGACCGTCCGGATGACGGGTACTTTGCTAGTATATATATAACAGTGGTCAGGTGAGTGGAGTATTTGCTGCGCATAATGACAGGTCATGAACTATGACCCCACCACCTCTAGTTTCCAATTGTTGTTTTAGTTGTTTCAGATCTATGTTCCAGAGATTAGGAGGTAGTTTATGTATTCCATTCCCCAGCCATTTGATAGCAAATACTGTTCCTATCTCATTCGGTCTTTGGTCTAAATTGTTTCAGGATAATAGTCACTTCTAGTGACTCTAGGGGGTGCTGCTAGTTTTTTACACAGTGATTTCTTTTTACCTTGGATTATTAGAATACATTTTCTGATGGTTATGTCTCTACTTCTCTCATGAATCACAGTGCATGGTTCCAGATGCACACATTGTGATGCAACCCTTATTGCTCTATTTTGTATTCTTTGTGTAATTTCTTTATCTTTCTGGTCCTAAAACAGTTCAGAAAGGTAAACTGTAGTATCAGGATCAGTATAGTTTGGAGGTAACAGGTAGAAACAGTAAATATCGGTGTCTCTGTCTGTTTGCTCTCCCCGTATTCCATTTAAGTATTATGGCTCAAACAGCCCCTGCTGTGGTATGGGAAGACCCATTAGTGGTATCATATTATCACATATATCCCACTATATACGATTGTGTGATACACCACTCTTAGAGGCCTCACAACTCCCTCTTATCGTAACTTGCATTGCACTCTATACGATTATTCTCTTACACTAGTCTGCAAGCACGCTCTGAGAGACCATTTACCTCGCTCAAATGCATGAGCTTCAATGCAACAACCCTGGTATCATAAAGTCCTCGTAGTCGTAAGTTTAAGAGAGTGCTATAAGGCCTATAAGATACGATCTTTACGTAGCACTTCAGGTCATATGAATACATGTACTAAATTTCAAGACAGTGCATAAAATATTCCCTTGCTCTTCGAAGGTCATCCTATGAAGTACATTTAATTACTTAACTGGTAATTGCCCACCCAGAAATATTGCAAACGTTTTCTCAAACATAGATAACATAAAACATAAAATATAGAAACACTTCTTAGATGTCATTAATGTTTACCATCATTGGAATCAGCTTGATCTGATCTTTTCAAATATGATGATATCTCAACATCCTCTCATGCCACTTGTGACTCATTTTCCTCTGACACAGTTAACACAATTGTAGTGTACAAGTAGCGGTAGGGGGAGCCAGGAGAGTGTATGGAGTGGACAGTGGCCATCATCTCTTTGTAGGAATCTTCTCAATTTTGGAATACCTTTTTGTATTGTGTTAACCATAAAAGAAAATCTTATAAACACATAATACGTTTTACATTTCCTTCATATATGTTAACATGGAATAGACTGAATGTCATTTTTTCCAATAATGATGGTATACATCTCAAAATTCCTTTTTTACCCAATTTAGACTCATTTCCTTGTTACGTATCATATAATGAGCATTTACAATCAGGATTCTCATCAAGGACGTCTCTCAGAAAAAGGTAGTCCTACCACGAATAGCTTGGTATGGCCCCTCCCCTCCCCTTCTCTCCACTCCACTCTCCACCATTACAAAGTGGCAGCTTCGGCGTTATAAATTGTGCAAAATTAGTCACAAGTCGCAACATTGTTATTTTTCAAAGTACTTTATTCACAAGATCTCTTTCTTGGAATGTTTAGATTTAAGGGTGTCTAGTCCTTGAGGTCGTATGGATACATGCATCAAATTTCAAGACAGTTAATTAAATATATCCATGCATTTTTAATATCATCCTATGGAGTATATTTTTAGCCACTTTACTTGTAATTGTCCACCCAGAACTATTGCAAACTGATTACAAAAAATAAAAATATCAAGCAGAAAATATCAAAATTATGTTTAGCTTTCATAGTGTTTATACCAACGCTGGAATCGTCTTGAAATCATTATTCTAAATGTTATGCACTCTCAAAGTCCATAGTGTAGCATCTTTCCTTTAATGGTTTAATGGAGATGAGGATGAGACACAGTTAATGTATTACCAATCAGCACAGTAGAATATAGTCTAGTAACATTACTGTCAATTACCCGGCCCACAGAAGAAAGTGTCCCCTCACAGTGAAGCCTATGTAACAGACGGGTCTGCAGTACTCTCCGGTTACACCATTGTTCTGTCCAGGAAGAGTGGCATATGCTAGCGCTGGCCTGAACGCCTAATTTTTCCTTTAGTAGAATCGATAGCCCATTGATTATCGATGGGTAATTATGTGTACAACATTATATCGATATGTACTTTCTCCTGCCTTTCCCATCACCACTAAACTCACAAACCACACCATCCCACCCACCATCCCTTTTGCCACAGAACTCCAAGGTCTGTGGAGTTCTGTGGAATAACATACCATCTAGGCCTATGTGATAAAAGATAGAGTAGTTGCACTGGCCAAGGTTCGAGCTTGCAATCCTCAGCTCTCTGTGCGAGTGACTTACCACTAGACTATGAACCTTGAATGGAGGAGTGAGGGTGAATGTTGCTAGTGTAGACTAGTGGTATGAGAAGGGCCAACACACACATGGGAAGGAAAACGTTTATTACTCCTTTATTCATGCTACGATGACTGTGTAACTTTAATACATTAATCTAGAGGTGTTTAGAGGGCGTTCTGTGGCAACAGAAATGAGTAGATGTATCAGATCAGTGTAAAAAGGTGATCGTGTGCCGTTTTGAGCAAGTACCGTTTCTCCGAGGTAGAGACTGAGGGTGACACCTATGGGAATTGATATGTACCTTGTCGGCACCGTACGGTGGCCACAAACTGAGTCACCGTGGCGTCAAGATCACATTGTTGTACCTATTGGATATTACACCACTCTTGATGTAACTAGATGTATGGGTGAGGTGGCCAGAAGATGTACGATGTGTGATTTGTTGCAGGGAAATGAGTCACAAGTCGCAAACAATATTTCAAGATTGTGTATTGAATATATTCCCATGTTCTTAAGGTTATCCTGAAGAGTATATTAAACTATTTTACTTTTCTTTTTTTTGCGACATATTTATTGGTTCTTATCCTACCTTCTTGGCTTGTACACTACTAAGACATATATGTATATGGTAATTTCAAACGATCACTGGTATCCGAAAGCAAAATGTATGGATACACGCAACATTGATTTGAAACAATAGGGAAAAACATATGATATATCAAGGCAAGTGAGGCTTACATAATAATTGTTGTTTACGATCAATCTTGTGGAATCAGAATTTTGTTCACCACATACAACGAACGACACCTGGTTTATTCATCATCTATATCACCCCCCTTTCCTTAAGCCTTGCTCATATAAGAGCGAGGCTTAGGGAAAGGGGGTGTACATTAGAATTTTAAAAAGACATAGGATTTCAGCTTTTGAGCCTCAAATAGACCGCGCTTGATTTTGTGTGAGCAAAAGACCCCATAATATTATATTTCGGAGAGAAATCTTACTACGAGCCATACATCTGGGGCCATGTTTAACCCTCTGTTTTTCTATAAATTTTAATGACTTTACTACTACTATTGGACCATACAACGTATCCCGAACATTTCTTTCTTGTATAACACAATATAGATGTGCTTGATAAATGTCTTAATGTGTCACAGCGAAATGAGTCACAAATCACGGAAAAACATAATTTGTCTGTTATAAACGTGGTAATTTGAACTACAGGTAAATTTTAAGACAACTTCATCTCTATGGTATATATGATGTGTTTCAGTAAAATGAGTCACAATTTGCAAAATCATTTTGAGATTTTAACATGATATTTCCAAAGGTGAGATCAATCCGATTCCAATGATGGTAAAGAATAGAATATCTGATAAGTACTTCTTTATCTTTACATGTATGGAAACAAAAGTAGCGATATTATTTATGGCCAATCAATAGTAAATTATACTATACTACTATACTACTATACTATACTATGGTTAAATTAACTCCTTAAGATAACCTCAGATTTGTATTAATACATATTATATGTAATATATAGCCTTGAGATTTGATACATGCATTCATACCACTAACAGTTGTAAACACAAACAAATAGAACATTCTAAGCAACGGTTCCTGTAGAAAAACATTAGAAAAATATCATTCTTTGCGATTTTTTACCTTTATTTTTGTAACACATCACATCACATATACCCAATTGTACCTAGTATCTATCCCGTGTAGGCCTAATTTAGCATTATTTACTAAATGTGTAGTGTGCAAATTGTATATCATTCCATAAACAGAGCCAGTCTGGCTAGCTGTAGAGGGAGTCCTTTCAAGTGACTCTGCCATATAATACGCTGTCGCGGCTGGCACTTAATTGGAGAGCTAAGGAGGCATGTATACAGCGAACAGAGCTTACGTGGAAAATACATTAATGGGACATTTGATATATAGATAATAGATTTATAGGTTTTCTGATTTCACCGATATTATATCATTAGCTCGTGAAAGATACAGAGATGTGGATTGATTAGATTGGATTGAATCCCTCACTTCTCTCTAAAAAAAGACATGGCATTTTGAAAGATGCACACATTATATATAGCAAGCATTTCTTTTTCAAACACATCCTCCAATGCAGAGCTTTAGTCGTTGCGTTTCCTTAGTCATAGAAGCTTTGGAAGGATGTTCAAACACAGAACATATAAATACAGGTTAACTAACGAGTTGGTTGAAAGAGCATGAATAGTGCACGAGTTGGGTAGCAACGAGTGCAATATTCTAAGCGACTGAAACAAATGAGTTAGTCAACAGATTTATTATACGTGCTTTCAATCATGAAAATAGAAAAGAATTGAGTCATAAATTCTAATTTTACCTGAGAATTAACCTCCAGTCCTACGTAGAGTGGATACACTACGTCATTGGTTACAGTTACATCAATATAGCTAATACAATATCTGGAAATGGGTACCACATTCTATGCTAATCATAGCTCTACCAGGAGGTCCCTTCTACATCTAATTGCATTATTATATATATATACAATTCAACTTATTCTATTTGGTAGATTCATTCGATACATATAGTGGATACCCTACTTTATAGAGACTAGTGAGTGCCATCAATGTAATCCCATCAATGTAATCCATAACATGCAAATGGTGGTTCTCACACGTGTTAAGGCACGAGTGGATTGCTAAAGTGGGGCTGAGGGGCCTGGGCATGCACAGCCCCATTAAAACTACATTAACATCGACCACAAACTAAGGATTCGGTCTACTCTTTGTTCTATTCATTATCTACCCATTTTAGAGTGATTTGATTATAAATGTGAAAGTTTGCACCCTGTTGCAGGGCATAATAAGGGTTCATATTTATATTGCGAATGTAAAATGTGACTATCTTTTTGGTTTAGTATTTGTGCCATTGTTACTGTATGCTAATTTTACAAACGATTTTATATAACATTCACATCCATAAAAATAATGTAAAAAAAGAAATGATGTGTTCACCCAAACCTTTTTTAAAACATAAACAAAATCAAACATAACATATAGAAATGTGTCAGATTTTCAGAAAATGTACAATTCAACTTTGTCAATTTTCTCAAATAACACCAATTCAAGACAAAAATAAAGTTCAGAATTCAGTTCAACCTAGCCAAATAGATTGCTAGAATCAATGCAACGCCGAATATAACCGAATTTACCTAGTATTGACCAAATTGCAGCCAAATTTAGCAGAATTTACTAAATGTGTAGAGCTCAACTTCGTTGGAGTCCAGTTAATCCAATCTTTTCAAATATGATTGTATCTCAAAAGGTTTATTTTGCACATCACATTTATTCTCATTGCTCCGATTTATAACTCGAGGTTCACAGCCCCTATATCAGCTTGGTATACTCTAGCCCAGACGAATTAAGTGCCGGGAATATATATATATATCTTTGATGCCAATGTGTGGAAGAAGGAATGTCATTACTCCCGATTAATCTGCAACCTCCTGATAAAAACTAGAGCAGGATCATCACATTGTGTCTATCGAGTCGGGTGACACCCCGATGAGCAAAAGTTAAAAAGCAAAAAAAGCAAAAAAACCCCGCTCACTCCGAAGTTCCTTTAGGAAATACTATAGTGAGAAACCAATTAGTCTCTCATGAAGTCATCCCCCATTACAATTCTCATTCCTGCCCTCAACCACATTAAACTGGAATTAATTGCACAGAAATCTAAGATGCTGTCATCAGATTTCTGTGACGACAAACACACATTTCTAGATAGTAATTAGACACAATAGTTATAATTCAGATTAAATCTGGGCAGAGAAACAACAGTCAATTACAGAGTATGTATCTTATTCTATCCATGGTAACTTGAAACAGGTGGGGATGAATCAACAAATCTAGCTTCAACTTTATTGCCGTGATAAAATGTGTTAATAATAAAATAGTGACACTGCATAGATGACAAATGTATAATAAATACAAATGGGCATACGGGTGAAGTCACCTGACAGCACACAATTCACCTTTTTATAATTGTTTTTTTCATAAGGTGGGAAAACTATCACTATAATATTTGAGAAGCAACATTGACGAAAGTATGTTTGTAGATGGTGACTTTTTTATTTCCAACGTTTCGGACCTTAGTGGTCCTTCCTCAGGGAAAAAGTACAGAGTATTCTGTCAGCGGCTAGGTTATATTGAAAAATGTGTAACGATGGTTGTTGACATGATATCTCCTTGGGTACTGCATTCTTTGCTTGGTCATTTTCTCGCGGGGGTTCCTCGCGGTGAATTTTTATAATTTTTCTTACCACGACTAGATCACCGCGATGGTGGTCTTTCTCTAGCACCTGGGGAGAGGAAGTGAAATTGTTGCCGCACCCAAGTTCAAAGTCAAAACATGTCCAGGCCACTCGGCCAACCCAGCGTTTTATACCACTCGGCCACCCAACATCCCTCGCCAATCCTCTCAAATAACTCAAATTTAAGACAACAATAAGGTTCAACGTACAGTTTAACAAAGGGAACAGATTCTTTTCATCAATGCAATACCAACTTTAATATTGTATATATACATGTCTATTTATCATTTCTCTGCCCAAATCAGCAGAATATTACGTTAAATGTGCAAAACAGCTGATTATCCAAGTAGAATAGCTTTTATATACAGATTTGTATTCAGTAGAAATACTTTTACATGAAAACATGAAAACTTCTGCTATACAGGTATTCCCGTCTGAACGTACAAAAAATTAACATATGATAGCAAACTTCTTACAAAAAATTCATTTATTGTGTTATTGTCAATGGACATTAAAAATAAATAATGTAATAAAGATTTCTTATGCAACAAAGCCACGCTGTATGTCTGACCGACCAACACAATTGTTAGCTCAGTATGAAATAAAGCTGGATAGCAATAGTAGCATCACACATTCCTTCTATACTGGTGTAATACATAGCTAAGAGCTGCAGCTGGTTACATGTGATGGGCATGTGATGCTTTATAACATAATACAGCAGTCACAACATCTTGATGTATAGTTACTTAATGGAAGCAGTAGCTGTGGATATATGTGATGTTCCATATTGTACACCAGGGAGGTACATACAGAGGGAATAGAAACGGTCAACTGCTTTAAGCAGCAGATGCGTGTCCGCTATATGGTGTAGCCACTGCATGCCAGGTGACGCTGCAGTGCCTTTGCCAGCATTAGTACCACCTATAGCCATGGTAGCATTGATTGCCCTTTTCCAGCAACAGCATACTACCAACACACTTATAAATAGTTGGCACTAGTAGTAGTAGTGGCATTACTTCCAACTATTTGGTGGACACCACATAATCCCCGTGACCACTCCCTCTTTATAAAGCTCCCTCAATACATATGTAGTGAATACTTGAGTATTGGTTGGAGTTTGAGTGTTTGTTTACCTACTAATCAAATCTGGACAAATCATGGCCCATGCGAAAACCATTTTCGCTGAAAATAAACACAAGCTTATGACTGCCACCCTTGCCTCTATAACAGAGAACCTATGTATCCCCAAACCCCATCCAACTCACTTTTCTCACTTAATTCAATCTTAGACTCTCTGATTCTTTCAACAATCGAAAGGGAATGACATCAAAAGCTAAATCTATGAGTTTAAAAGAAAACCGAGTCCCAGATGTGGAGATATTAGCAAAACTTTAAAAAAAAAATACCCCCAAAATGAGACAAATGTAAAAAGGCTACCTGCACTGGATTCGAATTCACAATATCCTGACTGGAGGTCTTAGGTGCTAAACACTTGACCATAGGGAGCTGTAGAGATCATCTATATGAACACTAGACATAACCATTGATGCATCACATTTTAGGTTTACTTAATCCTCCATTCTCCTCATGGTGAATGAGGAGAATGGGGAAATAAATCTTGAAGGTCCCTGTGTTTGCTGCAGGTGATTTAATGATTCAAATTAATCATAAAAATATATCTTACATCTGCAATCTATTTTATAATATTGGAATGCAGGATTCTAGGCCCACACACTTCCTGGACCAGTACTAACCTGGCATGCAGTGGCTACACCATATAGTGGGCATACATCTGCTGCTTAAAGCAGTGGACCGTTTCTACTCCCTCTGTATATACCTCGCTGATGTAACCAGTAACCCCTATATTACAGGTAGTTCTTAACCATTATTATAATGTACAACTTGTATGCTGGTCCTTCCGGAAGCTCCAATGTGTATTAGAGTGGCCTCTACTCTCGATGTACCTGTACCTTGACCTTGTTACCTTTTTACGGCATTGACTGCAGCACAGGTTTGTGTGGTGGAATAAACCTTGTTAGTACTAACAGCTTTGTATATATGGTTTTACTTCCCCTTCGCTAGGACTGATAAAAACCAAACTTGGTATTAAAGTGAAGCTAGTAAGTTGCTAGGCTCGAAGTCACTACACATACAAAATATAACTGCTAAACGAGAAAAGAGCTTTGAGCCCTGGTATGGTGGATATGGTGGATGATTCCTTATAGCCAAATCTGATGATTTTAGCCGAATGTGATAATATATTACTTCTTAGCCAAATTTGATAAAATGTGATTACCGTCGAAAGGAATAATATATGGCTTTCTATAGATAAATTTGATCACATGTCATTTTAGCCCAAAATGATAATGTATGACTTCCTATAGCCAAATTTGATAATCTGATACAATATGATTTCTCATAGCTGAATATGATATGAGCGATTGTTCCAAGCTCGTTAACAACTGCTTGTATAATATGTCTTATCCTGCCTGATATAAACCTACAAAGTGACCCACCCTACACATAATACATAAATAACCTCCTGCACAAGCTTTTTAATTAAGGATTCCTTGAGATAGGAGCATAGTCTGGTAGTTTCCCTTGGCAAACATTGTAGGGAAGCCATTGTATTGTGATTTATTTGTCGGGGACAATTTGTCTGGTACATTCACCATTCCTCGTTTATCAGCATTAAAATGCAGCTAACAATGGACTCCTGTGTATATTTAGTGGTGGGTACAGGCGTGGTGTCAGGGCGCCAGCCAAAGTATATTCCACAAAGCTGTGAATTTGACATCTGTGTCAGGGAAATGAGTCACAAGTCTCAACAATGAGTTATTCCCATCATCTCTTTGTTGGATTGTTCTAATATTTGGTGTGCCTAGCGCTGTCAGTCATATTAATCCATGTACACATTTTGAAGACAGTGTATTAGATATATCATTGCGTTTCAAAGATCATTAAATATTGATTACATTTAGGTACTTTACTGGTAATTGCCCACGCAGAGATATTGCAAACTTTTTTTTAAAACGTAAATATATCAAACATGACATATAGAAACACTTTGGAGATATGCTTAATGTCTACTATTATATCATTAGAATCCGCTTGATCTCAGCTTGTTAAATATGGACATCTGTTATATCATTTTCCTATTATTCAAATGTAACTGTCCTATTGAAACTTATTATGCAACCTAGCATTTAGTGATTTTGTCAAGAGTCAAGTTGGCAGAAATGAAAGTCCCCTATTGCTTCAGTTCCATTAAGTTAAGGAGGGTCTTCTGCCCGGAGAAAGGGGTAACGATGTGACTCTATAGCAAGTTCATCTCTTCTCTTCTTCATTTTACTTTGTCTTTCCATTTAATTAAATTATGAGGGACTCTCTGGAAGAGCAATGGCTTTCACATAAGAGGCCCGTTCCCCTCTCTAGCGTAAATTGTTGCATTAAAATGTTCTTCGTACTGATTCCGGAAATAAACAATATACAAAAGAAAGTTGTTAAAGGCAGTAGACTAAAACGTGATAATGTAGCTTCAATCTCGCTCCTTCTCTAATTCTCTCCTACCTTTACCACCTCCCATTGCGGAAGCGTCTATATACTAGCCGTCAGGATGTTAATAGAGCATTGTTACCATTACGCACTGTATTTTCATGTGTTCTGTGAAGTGGAATAGGGTACATGGATGGATACTGATGCTAACTATAACCCTAAACCTAACCTTAAATGTGTGGTCCTAGGTCAGTATAGGCAGTAGTTACTCCCCACTAGCATCCTGACGGCTAGTTTTTAGTTGATTCCCATTGCTCTTCCAGTTCCTGATTCTGGCACTGTGGCAGCACTAGTGTGATCAGTATCAGTTTAAAGTTTGATAGCTCCCCCTCCGTCTGTAGCCACCACTAATAGAAGTTGACAGAGAAAATAGTGATTGCACCCGTCTAATGGCTGCCTCCATGCGGGCTTATTAATCACCTGCGTCTCTAATACAGGTCCTAATCCCTCAATGTGTCTAGGAAGCAATGCCTAGAGGAACAGATCATGCATCTTCAACGCTTGGGTTAGTGTTTGTTCTGATATTAGTTCTTGTTTAGAGAGATTTTTCCAATGATGGTAACTTTAAGGAAATATAAAATAATTGCAATATTTTATACTTGAAAAAAAGCGTGCAATCTTCCTAGGTGGATCAGTGAAGTAGCTACATATACTTCATAGGAGGACCTTAAAAACACAAGTACTTTATTTAGTACACGGTATTAACATTTTGTCATGTATTTATAGGCCTTGAATTGCCCTAAAGATGAATGACAACGTTCCTACAAAGAGAACCTGTGAATATAATAATTTGAACTCTGATTAATGCTGCATTCTCAGTTAACATCGATCAACATGTACGGATGTATTACTTTTCTGTTCTGTTCCTTTCCAACTGGATGACATTGCCTTGGTTTATGTCATGCAGTGCTTCATAAAATCTCACATATATATTTCTGTCTAAACAAACATAATATAGCAGATATTGATAACTTCAGTCTTATATGTTAAATAATGGATAACCATTAGTGCAACTTGTTTTGTTATTATAGAGGATTTGCATAGCGTCGAAAACTAGTTGTTTAGGCTGTTGATTCAGGATTTTACCACGATTTTCTCTCAATTGTCTTCTCGTCACAATCGCTTGAGGAATGGCTGCCAAACGTTCTACTGATTTCTTTAGTCTGTCGAACAATGCCAACTCAGGCGAATTTGGAACATCTTCCATTGCTTATATTCTGATGAAATGTTCAAATAATCTCTCCATATTCCAGGAAAGAACTCGCTTGTTCATGTGAGATTTTATAAGTCCAAGATCGAGCGGGTTGTCCGCCAGTGTTATGGTATGATGGAAGAATACAAACGAACGTGTGGTCTTCGTGAGAAGAACTAAGCAACTGATTTAATGAACTAGAATCTGTACACATGTTCCTTCAGGATGTGGGTAAAGAGTAGGGGGCGGAGCCCTTACGTAATACCTATGGCTTAGCATGAATAAGTAGACTTGCACAGTACTGGGTAGCTAAGTATAATTAGCGATTTTAATAATGAGGTAATATAATTAATAGGTGATAATTAGATAGATAATGAGGTTACACAATGTTACGTAATGTTACATAACATAGCCACCATTTTGAATCTTGATTTGCATGGAATTATGGGACTACTGGTACAGTGAAAAAGGTATAGAAAACATGCAATGTTCAGCATGTAATATTTATCAATGATCT
Source organism: Sthenelais limicola (assembly GCA_942159475.1). NCBI lineage: Eukaryota > Metazoa > Annelida > Polychaeta > Phyllodocida > Sigalionidae > Sthenelais > Sthenelais limicola. Next base: position 26,640,775 of record OW804100.1, read on the forward strand.
CATGTCAATATCCATGTGTTTTACATGCTTCCATAACACAGCTCTCCATCCTTCCCATCATGCATTTGGTTTTTACAGAGCATTTATAAAAACTTTGATATTGGTGAAAACGTTCTTGCAATTTCCAATAGATATGTTGCCAAACATATTATATATAATGTCAGATTTCAACTGACTCCATCCCATGATGCACTGTAATAAAGATGCGCATGCAGTGGTACATGCAAATCCCCGATAACCGAGAATGCAGCTTTAATATAGAAGGAAGCTAGTGATTGGTAACCCCATTTTTTCTCTGCCAATAACGCCAATAACCCCAATAACTACCACTCCCTGGATGTCTCAGACCTGGTCACTCCAACCCCTGGAATCCCAATCCATAGTACCAGCAACCCCTGGAGATATTACCCACATTCTTCTCCCGACACATAAATTAAGTGATACGTTGTTGGAAAATAAGTCACAAGTTGCAAATCTTTAAGTATAAAGTGAATAAAGTGCTTTATTCACAGGATATATTTGTGAGAATGTTTTCATCTTTCGGATGCTTCACGCTTCTTGTAGTAGAAATTCATGCGTCAAATGTCAAGACAGTGTATTCAATATATCTATGCAATTCGCAGAAATATTAGAAGCATTCTTTTCAAACATATATAACTTAAAATACAGAAGTACTTGTTACGTGTCCTAATGTTTATTATCAATGTTTATTATCGATCTCATATTTCAAATATATGAATCTCAAAATCCTTTTTCTGCTACTTGTGGCTCATTTTCCTGGTACACATCACAATGATCAATATCGGTAATAGAATCGTGAATTATTATCAGTTATTACAGGGTCTATTATGTTAGTTATAACAGGGAGGACATGACTTTTCGGTTACATAATAAAGGCATTAAATTCGATATTGAATGTTAGAATCTATCCCATGGTTCCGGAATCCTTAAAATATATTGCTGCTGTTCTGGTTGAAATGTGAACAAATTATTAATGTTGTAGTTCTACAGTTAGGGTCGATGCTAGTTATAAGTAATACAGAAATCATTCACTGGGACTTTAGTAAACTAACTTCCATTTCTATACCGTAATAAATATGATTAAGAAAAGATTGTTAGGTGCATTTATGCTCTCAAACTGTGCACCAGCAGGGCCGAAATGAATGTTATTAATACGTTTAGACTCTAATAAAGGTGCTTATGGGTCGGATCTCCATAGACTGTACAATCAGCAGCTCTAGGCACTTAATGAAGTCTGCTAAATAAGACTGCAGCTTGGTTAATGCTAGGTAAATCAGATAAATATTTGGCAATGCATTAGTTCAAGCAATCTGTTTGCTTGTGTTGAACTGTATTTTGAACTTTATTTTCGTCTGATATTTGGGTTATTTGAGAGGATTGTTGACGGTGAATTGTACATTTTCTGACAACTTCTTCTTATAGCCCCTTGACTATTGAAGACAGTGACTAAGAGTTGTTGTTTAAATATTTGCCGCATGTACTGAACTGTAAATGGCCTCGCTGTACCACACAAATACTGTGCCTTGCTACTCAATGTGTTCCAACGAGATTGATTGTATTTGATTACCTCAACCTTCCTCTCAACTCATCTGTTCTCATTCCAGACAATCTTCTTGAACTAATACTAACCATGCTGCCCTTTCTTACTCGTCACCCGGCCAAACAAATACGTGCAATACATAGACAAAATTGCCTGATGGCAATTCCAACGTTCCTTATTACATGTGGGCGTAGCGACTGCAGTTAGTGATCAAGCATATCGAACAAACACAACAACAGAGCCCAAGAGTATTATGGAACTTGAAGCTTTTTTACTTCATTACACTTTTTCTGATATTGATAGTGATAAGATAGTGATAATTTGATGGAAATTATTGGCCAGTGTAGTGGGTCTTACACGGTGTTTATGACAACCTGGGTTGTGTTGGAAGAACACTTCACTAATTTATACTAGCAAATACCCGTGCTATGCATGGGATTTGCTAGTGGGACAGTGGGGCCACATCCTCATCTCACCTTGTTCCCTCTCCCACTATCTTTCTCTTTCAAGTTGTCTCTATAACTTAGTATCTTCATACCACAAATGGAACCCTGTTTAGATGCTTTTTTTGGTCACTGTTCAATGTTGTGCTGTTGTTGTGTTGCCTGTCCCTGTCCCTGTCCCTGTCCTTGTCCCAATCCCTCTCCCACTCCCTCTCCTGTTCCCTCTTTCATTGTGAGGTAAATAGTGGGCGGGTTCCCCCCGCTCGACTTCAAAAACCATCACAAACAATAGTTTATGAACTGATTCAACTCTGACGATGCCCTTTTCGGTGGAAATATATCAACTCCCTTCCCGTACTGAAGCAATGATGTGCCCATCCATGATGTCATGCTTTGGGTGACCTAGAAACCTATTGTAGGGGCACTGATAGGTTTGTTTTCAGGTAGTGCTGGGGAGCCTGGATGGGGGTGCTCGATGTAAACCCATTTCTAACCCCTTTCCAACCCTAATTTGTTAATGAAACATAGTGGAATGGTTCGGCATCATTTGTGGCAATGTGCATGTGAAATATAATGGAGATCTGGCCAGCGGTTTCAGAGAAGATAGGGGTTTAAGGCTCCAAACCCTTATTTTATTAATATATAGATTGATACTATTAAATAATCATATATAACCAAATAAGGTAATAGTTTAGCATAAAATGGGTGTGACAGTATGAGCCTCAATGCTGCAGTCCATGGCGTTTGATATTACCCTTTAGACTTATAAATAGACCAGAGTGACTGAGGGGGATCACAGAGAAGCATATTGCCCAAGGGCGTAGCCATTTCAGTGAGTGCGCATGAGCGCATGAGCTGAAATCTCGTAGCCCTCGCCCTAGCCTTCACTCATGTAGATTTCCTAAGCTGCAGCGTGGATTACTACAACTATTTTCTAATCATCTTCAGACCTTTTCTCAGCTCTAAATCTTTTTAAAACAAAGTACAGGTAGACTGATGAACATAAAAAGAGCGGTATTTTAATAATCACTCAGTGGAAAAATGAAATATCATTCTTTCCTTGGGCGACAATCAGATTTTGGATTCAAGTGGTGGATATTTTGTTAAGTTCAGTAATAAAAACCGTTTCGAAAAAATGTCTACTTCAAAAGATATAATTATGACAAAGTCCAATAACAAACTTAATTATTTGCAGATTAATATTTAACATGCGGGTTTCTAGAATTTGGATATAAATAAAGTTAGCAGAAGTCAACTTAAGAAGAAAACGTCAACTGTCATTATGCATAATACATTAGATTTAGCACAAGTTGAGCTAGATGTTATTTCTTGCGCACTAGTATACTATCCTAACATCGTCTATCACAGGATGAACTTTAAATTCATAAAACATAATTCTCGCTCCTGAGAATAAAATAAGAACTATTTTAAGTGACACATAGAGAACACATAGTCCTACTCATCACTCTCTATGAGAGCTGTCCTCAAAAACTTAATTCCCAACTTTATGAAGGGCAATACATTAGGAGGTAGACATCAGGTCATTGGCATTCTTTCCTATGTGGTCACCTGAAGCCATGGGAGAGGGGCGGACTGTGATTGAGACATGTGACGAAGTAAATAGAATATTGCTGGCTTGAATTGCCATTGAAACCCTAATAACCACCCTCCTACTTCGTGTGGGTATTGGGTTATTTAGATGGCCATCTTCTCCAGCAATACTTATTTACTAATTATCCAATACAACTCCACAGAGAGAGCGATGATTACTCCCATCCTGGCTCATTACTACAGATTATAGAACAATTACTTGTATGCCTATAGGTCTCCATCCCTCAATAGTCCAGAAAAACTAATGTACGGCTGTCAAGCAGTACAAATGGCTCGCCATACCATCGTCTTCTCTATTATGAACAGATATAATTCATTATCAGGCATTAAATGGAATGGGCTGTAAGTGACAGACCGTTCTCAAGATATGAAAGCATGAGAGTTATAACAAATCTAATGTGGCTCCTTGTGTCATACTGTATTGTGTGGCCACATTATTTGTGAAAATAAATGTAGTCTATAAATGGTTATAAATTATACAAACACATGCACTATGGTCTTGTTTTGTTTTGAGTTTTGTTTTGTTTTGTTTCGGTTCATGGAGCCTTCAGGCTGCCGTTTATTGGACGAAATACATATAGTGAAAACAAAGAAATGGGAAATATAAATTCATGAAATAGTGGGTTTAGATTACATCGAAGTCACAGAAAGAAGTTACAGATAGGACTACTTTAAGGCATTATAATTTTAAAAGGTAGCAGCGGAAAGGTTAGCACCAGATTCCAGAACATATTATATCAGCATTTCGGTTTTTATAATATTTATTTCAATCCCAACTATAATAGCAAGGACATAATTTGTTTGTGTATATGATTATATATACTGGATATCTCAGGGTATATATAGGAGATCTTTACTTATTAATAACAGTAATAAAATAGAATAATGATATGAGGAGGTGGTATGAATACTCTTATAGGCGTGAGAGAAATCTGCCTTCAACACACAAGCATGGTGTATATTATATAGTTCTATATTTATTCCACGACTGCTACCACAATAATTATAGGAATAATAATCGAAAGAGTAGAACTTCTGCTTGCAAAACCAACACTACGTCTACCGTCAGCAGGCAGGTTAGAAACAGTCATCTTCGCTGTAACTTTGGGCCTTTACAGGCGATAAGTTACGGAAACCTCTACAGCCACATCAATTTCCTGTTCCTCCTCCTGCTCCTTCTCCTCCTCCGTCTCCTTCTCTCTCCTCCTCCTCCTCCTGCTCCTCCTCCTCCTCCCTCCACCACCTCCTCCTCTCTCCTCCTCTATCTCCTCCTCCTTCTCTCTCCATCCACCACCTCCTTCTCTCTCCATCCACCACCTCCTCCTGCTCCTCCTACTCCTTCTCCCTCCCTCCACCATCTGCTCCTCTCTTCTCCTCTTCCTCCTTTTCCTCTTCCTCCTCCTTTCTCCCTCATTAGCCCCTCCTCTCCCTCCTCCAATTCCATGAACAAGATATAACTCGATACATCAAGGATGCTCTAATACTTACTTTAATCAGTTCAAAATAATTAAACAACTTTTTTGAACTTCTCAACTGTTTTAAACAATTGCGATGGATCCTATGTCATTCAATTTGTGTAATATTCAAGCCTTTTGCTCAGAGCGACTCGAAGTCACCTAATATACAGTCATACAGTAACAAGGTCTTCATGAATGCCCTATGCCTGTCCCTTACACCGTGAGCCCCTATACGCAGTGAATACAAAGCGTATCATACATATTCCACATTATGTAAGGGGCAAAGGCCGCACTACTATGTCACACTATACGTAAGTGCTAAGGCACACAGCTTTCATATCAAGCAGTGGAGCAGCTCATGGAAGATATAAAGGTTATTACATAGGGAGCGAGGTGGAAGTGGTCGTTCCAGAGATGAGACTTGAATACTCAACTAAGAAGCTTATGAAAACTATCACTTTCGTCTCCTTGTCATCTTTCTTCCCTTTTGTCCCTCTCTTCTCTTCATAACATCTTACTTGTAATGGAGAACGTTACAGGAAAATGAATAAAAAATCGCAACAAATGGATTTTGAGATATCATCATATTTGAAAAGATGAGATCAAGCAGATTCTAATGATAGTAAACTATAGGAGATCTAATATGTATTTCTATACTTTAAGTTTAATATTTGTATTTTTGAAAAAATGTGCAATATTCATTTGTGGACATTTACTAGTAAAGAAGCTGAATATACTCTACAAGATGACCTCATAAATGCATGTATATGTTCAGTACACTGTTTTGAAATTTGGATGTATGTATTCGTATGACTTTAGGTGCTGAACCCTCGAAACATGAGAACATTCCAACAAAGGGATCCGCTGAATAAAATATTTTGAATAATATCAATTTCGCGACTTGTGACTCATTGTTTTGTAACACATCAGGTGTATAGAAGGCTACAAAGGTAGAGATGTGGTAACTAATGAGTTGGCTCCCAGATGAGACACTGGTTATCCACCCACCTGATGAGATGGTCACATGATCCCCCTGATGAGACGGTCACATGATCACCTAATCTGTGTCAACACAATTTCCGTTCTCTTGGGCTTGCAGACAAGTCCTAGTCTTTATAGAGTACTACATGTGTAGGATAGAGGACGAGACACTGTTCTCTTAGTGAATATAATTGTCCAAGGCCTTTAGGCCGCGGACAATTATATTCACTAAGTGAACAGAGTTGAGTCCTCTAGCATGCTTATCCTACAACTTCAATTGTTTGTTATGATTGTGGTTACCAAATCCCCCCTACCACCCAACCACCCTACCACAACTACCCGATCCATGATCAGTATTGCTTTGAGATATATGGTCCTATATAATTATATTGTACATTTCTTCACTTTCACTGATACATGGCTCATAGTGAACCTCACACAATATAGCCAATATTTCGAAACAAATGCAAGGTCTGTAATTATATCAAGATTGAAGGTATATATAAAATGATCTGATTAATATAATTATCACATTATTCTGTTACCTTTTGTAAGTAAAATCAGCACGTCCTGAGAATAGTGTAATTGTTACATAATGTTCTATTGCTGAATAAAAATCTTTAAATACAATGAACTTCTCACCACTGTTTACCATCATTGGACTCCGCTTGACTCATTTCCCTGTGACACATCACATTTTCTATTTAAGGAATCATACTATGCTATATACAACAGATCCTATCTGAGCCTCTGTGGCTGAGTGGGAAGAGCCTTCAACTCTACTTGCCAGCCTATACTTATGTGAGAGGTCCTGGGTTCGAATCCAGGCCAATCCTAGTTCAAAATTATTTGCAACAGATACCTGAGCGGACTCTTTAATGAAAGAGTCCGCCCAGGCATCTGAGAGGACTCTTAGGAGCGGACTCGTTCATTAAAGAGTCCGCTCAGAATGCTCAAACAATGCACCTGGAATACAGGACTGTACTCTTCGAGCATGGGAGTCCACCCAAGCCAATGCTGGGGAATAGGGACTGAACAGCAAGTGTAGGATAAGAGTGTAGGTAGGTCTATCACAACCTGCAGCGAAAAAAACGGTCTTTCCACTATTGCTGACTAATTATTAATGAAGAAAATAGTTTGCCAATAGGATGGTGGAGTTAATGATTATATGATTCAGGCTGTGATAGACCCTATGCAGGCACGGGTCTATGTGTAGACTAGACTCCTTCCTTTTTGATATAATCTATCTCTCATTATCTGTCACCCTCTACCAAGTCTGACCAATTGTGATGTGTTAAAGGAAAATGAGTGACAAGTCACAAAATTGATACTTTCCAAAGTGTTTGGGTGCTCGCTCCATCAAAGGTTGTAAGTTGTTGGTGGTAATAATTGATATATGTTAGCATATTATGTATAGATATCTAGTCATCAGAACTGTTATGTTCTCTTGGAGTAATTAGATAAAGCCTAGTCCACTAAGCCGATTCTCATGCAATGTTGCGCCGCAGAGGATCCTTTTTGTTTTCTCAGCTATTTATAGCTGAGAAAACAAATGGGTCACTATGAAATGTGCCAATCACTGATACTGCATCTACATCTTGATAACTTGGTTAACTGTCTGTGAGGTGTTTAAGCTTAGATGTGACATCAGGCGAGGATGCCATATCTAATCCTTTCAATCAGTCATAGATTTCACACCTAGATGTTATTGGAGGCTGATTGACAGCCTTTCTAGGTTTAGCCAAGGGAGTTGATTGGCTGTTAGTTAGATGCTTCTCCAACCATGATAGGTTTGCAGAAGGCCCTCCCACCTCCCACACCATCCCTCTGCCCACCACCCCCCTCACCTGCCTCAGGTGCTCAAATGGACACTGCCAAACACATTTTCTAAAAAGTAAGTTACCAACTATTTAGCCTAGCCTAGCCTAGCTTACTACTTTTTATACAACCAACTCATTTTTTTACGACCAACTTTCTTTTTTACGACCAACTTTTTTTTTACGACTATTTTTTTTACGACCAACTATTTTTTAACGACAATTTTTTTTCGACAAACTTTTTTTTTACGACAAACTTTTTTACCAACCTTTTTTAATGACAATTTTTTTCCGACCAACTATTATTTAACGACAATTTTTTTTCAACCAATTTTTTTCCGACCAACTTTTTTTAACAACAATTTTTTTCCGACCAACTATTTTTAACGACAATTTTTTTCCGACCAAATATTTTTTAACGACAATTTTTTTTACCAACATTTTTTAACGACAATTTTTTACTGACCAACTTTTTCTGACCAACTTTTTTTTAACGACAATTTTTCCGACCAACTTTTTTTTTACAACCAATTTTTTTCCGACCAACTATTTTTCAATGATAATTTTTTTCAACCAACTTATTTTTGCAACCAACTTTTTTTTACAGCCCTGGCTATTGCAGAGTTATTCATTATTGGTTACAGTTACTGAAGTGGAAATAAAAGTCAAGTGTATATAAACCCTAGTCTAGTTGACATTTGTATGTCTTTTGTGCCATATTAGATTTTACCTTCTGGTCTGTGAGGACTAGTGGAAACTCAGGAGGACTAGTGGATTTTATTTCTATGTAGGTATTTCCCTAAGTTTATCATTTTTCTCCCTTTCTCTACATGTTTCAGAGTTCATGATTTCAATGGTGCTCAGTGACTGGTCATAAATTCAATTCAATTCAATTCAAGAATTCTTTATTGCAATAGATGTTGTTTACAATGAGGTGGTCCAGCGTTCTAAATAGACAGGTGTCTAGGTAGGTCTTCTGCCTGACATCGGACATAAGTAATTGAGGCGGAGAAATCGTTTCCATTGGAAACGCCAGGTATATAAATTAAGTTGACACTAATTGTAATATCAAATAGATAAACCAAACTTAACTTGATCATTTCTTGACTTAGTACTTGTTCACCATTATATAGAACCTATTTTGTACAACCTCTGACTCATTGTATTTGTTATTATATTTTCATTGAGAATGCACTGTAGAATGAAATTACAACCAACAACTTCGAAAGCAAACTTAGAAAATGTCTCTCCCACAAAGGTCCAGTGACTGAGCATCCCTCTCTCTGTAACGCACTAAGTGCGCATGCACATGGCGCCCTAATTTTGGTTTCGTTTTGGCTTTTGCTGGTGGCCTCCACTCTACTCTGTCCAGTGCAATATGTTGTGCGGACTCTGTTGTCATATTTTTAGCACTAGGATCTTTCTGTAGCACAGAGAGCCAGGTGGCTGTCTGCCCGCCTTTTCTCTTTTTTACTTTCCTAAGTGCCTCCTCTATGGCAAACCAAACTGAGCATAGTGAGGACATAGTCTAATCCTATTACCCCTGGTCTGCGCATGCGTGTGCGCCGACTCGGTGCCTGCTAAATCTAGTTTTCTCCACCCACCTGTGGTAGGCCCAGTAGAAGCACACTAGCGCCCCCTTGTACCTGGGATCTGCTTTACTCTGTGCTTTTTCTAACTAAACTATTAAATTATAAAAGCTGGCAGTTCTTTAAACTGAAGAACAAATTACCCCAACATACGCTACCGGTACTACTGGTATAAGTTATGGTTCTACCAATTCTTGACCAAGCAGACATATTACTCGACTACCATAGTGGTACAAACTTAGATATCCCCCCAGCGGTAGTAATGTACAAATAGTTAGTGGATGCGTTAGTGTTGTGTTGGTGCGTTGTGGTTGCTAAATCTTCCGATTGTGAAAAGAGTCCTGCCTCTGAAACACCATAGCCTTTTGCACCTGTTATAGGCGGGCCACCGAAGGGCACAACATCCAGAAAACCCCAACTTAATATCCATAAATACAAGAAATGTTGAAGAAGGTGGAAAATTATTAAATCAATCCATTCCTAAGTCAGAACAAATTGGAAAATTCACGTAGGAATGTTCTCATTCCTGGGACATCTAGTGCTTTCAGTTGATTGAATACGTGTACCAAATTTGAAGAGATTGCATTAAATATATCAGTGTATTTCTAAGATCATCCTATGGAGTATATTTAGCTTCTATACTTCTATACTAGTAATTGTCCACCAAGAAATATTTGAAATATTTTTGAAACATTAACAAAATCAAACATAACATAAAAAGATACTTTTTCTGACAAATAGATTCCAACAAATGTATAACAGAAATGATGTTCATAATACACTGCAACAAAACAGAACAATTTTTTTAAATCAATGCAGTACACCAGTATACACCAGTATAATCGGATATCCCTTTTTCATCCTGATTTAGTAGATGGTGTAGAGCAAGTGAATATACTTACATATCCTTACAACCTAACCCATGCACAATGACTTTGCCTAAAGCCATACTGCCCAGCTGTCTCCCTCTCTCTATATGGCCCCATGTTGGCAGCAGCTGGTATTTGATTACTGGGATACATTTAACCCAATAAGTAAATCGTCTGAATGCCTAAGTATTAATTCGAGAGGATATATATATAGGGATGAGCTGCTACCTATGCCAGACCTATTCCCAAGCCAGATGGGCTATCGAGATTGTATTTTTTTTATTCAACATTTTTATACAGCAAGACATGACTATTTGTCAAGACCAAAGCTCACAGCATCTGTAATGATATTCTGCATGGCGCTGTTTCTAGTGTGGTTTTAACTAACTAGGTGCATGAATATATATAATGTAACTAAAAATAGAAACTGATAACTTCGAAATGATAGTATCTATCAGTATTAGTAATCTGACTTAAAATGTTTTATTAATTTCGCCCAAAATGTGTCGAATATGTATAAAATATATTTTCACTTTCTTTTCTGATTAAACTGGAAGACCTACTCTGTAGAAGCTATATTGACTATTTCTTGTATTCTATAAAGTCGAATAAAGATTGAATATTTATATATCAATATATTCTATCACATTATTGATACTATACTGGAAAGATTAATAAAGGCCAGCATTATGAACCATATTTAGGATGCCAATTTATTATCTGACATTCAATATTAATATCCAATAATGAAGAAATTGTAACTAAAGTACCCCAGGGCTCAATTTTTGAGCAATTTCAATAAATTCAGTATCAATCTCAACAACCTGAGGCCCTAATAATAGTAGGCAATACACCATAGATGATAGATTCATATCGCAAATCTGCCGATAAAATGCCTACAAATCAAACTATAGGATATGACAATTGACTGTCTAATGTCCCATACTAAAGGAGAATAAAATGTTACCGAACCTGCATGAAAGTCTAACCTGACTGCAATGTTGATTGTGTCAGTGGTGCCTGTCTAAAGGGTGGGTTCCATTGCCCACTACTCCTCCCGTTCCTTTGGTCCCACTACTTTTAGAAGCGGGAGCAAGTAGTGGGAAGTCTCCCGTTACTTCCTGTTCATTCTAAAGTAGCGGGACCAAAGAAATGGAAGGAGTAGTGGGAGAAGTAATGTGGCAATAGGACTGACCCTCAATGTCCCATAGTAAAGGACAATAAAACGTCATTGGACCTGCATGAAAGTCATACCTAACTCCAATGTTGATTGTCAATGAATCTAAAAGTCATTTCAGCAAACCTTTGGAGGATTTTGTCCAGTAGTATTTGCTACAGGGCTTCCAAAACGTCCTCATTTAAATGAAATTTGTTCCTGCGGTGGCTTCATCTTAGCTCACCTGCGGCCATTTTCTCTCAGATCGTTTGACTTCCAATTCATATATTTAAACATATAACCGAGTATTGATAAATACAGGCCTATTCCTATAAGTCATGAGTAATTATATATGCACAATACATATCACACCTTTGATGTCAGGCAGAATAGCATGGTTCACCTAATGAGCACTGGTTTTGATAAAAAGTTCTTTAGCTGTATACAAATTTTGAATAATAAAACAAAATAATATGAGTAATTTTTCAATATTTCACTTGTCTCTGAGAATACTGCTTTGATATACTAATAATACAGTACGAACCCTGCACGAAGGTGGGACCTGATTCCAAGTGAGGACAAGGGACATATATGTATATATCAGAGCCTCAGGAAACAACTTTGCCATGCTATCGTGCAAATTTGAACTTTTTTGACATATCTTATTCTGTTATTCCTTCGACATATCCTCCACAATGTGTGTTTGGTTTTAGTATTAAATGGTTAGAATGCGTTTAGTTACCATTTTCTCTCCCACTTTACAACCATAAATATTTGTTTAAATTATATGACGGTTTGCAAATGTTTTTTTTTCACTGGGCTATCCAATGTCCCGAGTCTGAGCATATTAGATTCGATTAGAAGAAAATCAATATCATTTTCATATTTTTCTTTTATTAAGAATTGTATAGAACATAGACAGGCATGAGAATGTTAAATGATCAATGGATACCATGCACATATGAGAAACGTTGGGTAACAGGTAATAATTCAATGTAGAATAACCATGGTCCTCCGCTCACTGCTGTGTCTAACTACACTAGGCTCTATATATCAAAACTACTTAAGATCAAGTCAAAGTTAAAGAATATAAAATCGAGTCAGGTGAGAAAAAGGTACAAATTAAGGGTGAGAATAAAGTATGATTAGTTCGGGTGGGTTTAGTGTGGTTGATTTGGACAGCTTGACGATACAGCAAGCCCTTGGATGAGTGTGGATTTGTTAAGGTATTGTAAAGATACTACATACCATTGGACTGGATTTTGGTCAGTGTATTTGGGTGGGGATTTTTTATATTAAACAAAAGACTCTGCTAAAGAAGGTATCCTGAAGTCAGACTTCAGCCAAAACCTTGCAAGGTACTCAAATTAACTTATAGGTATCGGGAAATGAACGCCTGACGTGGTTTTCTGCACCTTTGATCTATATATCACCTTAGTTATTTTAGACATTTAATCAGTTTCCATGGCAACCTCAAAGGGCTTGGGGCCCTGATCGTATGGGGAACGTGGGCAGTAGTGTAAAGAAGTTAGTTAAAGCTGCATTCTCCGCTAATTTTGATTTAAAAAAATCAATTGTCTATTTAGTGGTCTATTCACTCCTGGTCCATCCAAAGATCACTCAGATAGATTGAGTATTAGAGGATTTTGACCTGTTCTTCCTGGTATAAAATTTCATCATCTCCCGAAATAATTATTTAGAGGACCTGCTGAAATCTCACTTTTTTCAGTCTGAATCTCTATAATGATCCAGATTGTCACTGTAGATCAGCAACAAATCAAAGTATTCTATTAAAAAGCCATGAATTCATGAAAAACCCAGGAAATGTATTAGAATCTTCCATTCTACTGTACTCAGAATGAAGGAAGGTAAAAACTGAGGAAAATATTTTTGGATTGCTTTAGCTGGGAATACAGCTTTAATACACCGGAAGGGGACCTCAAGTAAGCGTTTTTGGTCCAAGGCTTTAATGACCTTTAAAGTACAAGTAGAAAGTAAAAGGTCACCAATGCCCTTTAACAGACCAGAAGGTGCCCCATCTGACAATCAGAGGTTTGGTCTTCATTTGACCGACACTTGGGTTTCCATGCATAACCTCAAGATGGGAAGAAATTAATGACTTTTATGTAATAACATAAGGTCAAAGGTCACCATTGTCCTTTAAGAGACCACAAAGTCCCCAATCCTCCAAATTACAATTTGAGATTCTGAACACACATATGCAGGTATGACCTTGGGCTTTGAATGTAGGCATAAAACTAATTGCAATTACATTAATTTATATTTTGATTTCATTCATTCATTATCATTTAGCTCTAAGATTTAATTGAGCCCTGAAATGTTGGCATGAATAGAATCGCGGTTACATCTATTTATATTTTGATTTTACTCATTTACATTTCGTTTGAACCATTTCTACGATCTCTGTGAGAGAGAATATCTTTTCATCCTCACTCTCTCTGTCTTTAAATCATAATCTTATTAAAGATACTAGATTCAGTTCAATGCTGCATCGACACCAATATTGTCTTTCTTATAGAATTCTCTAAACTAATCTAATATTGAACATGACACACAGATTGGAGTAAAGAGAGGATGATATCATTGAGGTTGGCGGGGAAAGACTTCCATTAGTTACAGCTGTCTGATGAAGAGGGGCCCGGTGATGATGTCCAGACATCAACACCAGATAAAGGACTCTCTGCCTCGAAAGTTTAGAGCTGTGAAGAGGGAGGTTTCATTAGAGTGAAGTGTACTACATACTCCACATTCCAGCTGTTAATTCCCTGGCAAATTATTACCAAAGAGAAGTTTCATGCTGTGAAATTGTCTCTCCTCTCTCAGCTCTCTCCTCCCACCCACCCTCTCCGGGTCTGCTCTCTGCTGCCTATCATGTGTCTGTCTGTATAGAGGGGGGAGGAGCAAGAGAAGATGGATGGGGAAAATAAAAACCTTACTAACTTTAGTTCTAATTGTGGGAGAGAGATAATTCGACTACCAACATTATGCTTGCAACATGGGGAATATGATTACTCAACCGCGCAATGTTTACGAATATTGGCTAGTACTAAACTTATAGATACCAATAAACATAGTCCCATGCTCAACAACCACCTGCTCCTGAATAATGACTAGATAATGGACGCAGCCCGTCAGGCGACCATACAGGCAGGCGGATCAAGGAGCTTACTTTTAAACTTTAACAGCAAAAGCTGTCGCTCCTATTGATCTCAATTACCTTGAGCACAGACATGTTTGGTGGTCGGCGCCCTCAAGCGGTGGCACCTCCTTATCGTCTATCACACCTACTCTTTAAGCATAATTATCTCTCTTATACTTGCAAGCTACCAGAGGTATTACTTATTTTGGGTAATATATATCACACAGCGATGATCCAAACACCAATATTCGTCTCATCTTTAGTAGATGAATTAGGATGAGGAGTTACTTTAGTATCTCTTTAATTTAAAAACCTCGCAAAATCTGCTACACTACATGCAACAGCTCCTATCAACTCTCAATTACTCTTAATTCCTAAGGGGCGGAGGAGCAGATAAGGACTGAAGGTAAGGACAATGATAAGGACTCAAGATAAGGACATTAGTCCCAGACCAATGCTATTCATTCCACCTGACAGATGGAGAAACATTCTTATTTGAATAACTCCTTTCACACAAATCCCATAGAATTGACACTTTCTTATTCACTATTTCTATGATACTTAACATATATACAACTGCAGACTTGTGTGGATATATCTACTGAAGCACAGATGCTTGTTAAAAACCGCTGACTGTGCTTAGTGTGACAGGACTTGACGAGCCAATAGCCAACTTTGTGCTTCAAATAGCCTCTCCTGCTCTTTAAGCTTGTATTCCCCCATCACCACTACAAGTACAATCATAAACTTTGAGCCAAATATCAACTTTAGTCTCATTTAACTTTTAAATTAAATCCTGTATTAAACCAGATGCGACTAATCTTCGCAAGTCACGAACATCCAAGCATATCCTCAGTGGCCCTTTAAGTCAGTGGTTCCATAAGTCGTTGAACCATCTTATTGAGTCCAAATGTCACAGAGTAGGTTGCTCTTAGGTCGCTAAGGCGTGTTTTCCATGAGGTGTACTATTTCTAGATGGTTTTATTTCTATTTCTAGATGGTTTTATTTCTATTTCAAATGTTTGACTATGTCGTAACAGCCTTACCTATAGATCTATGTTGGGAGAACAGTGATATTAATGTTATTAGATGGTTTCGTAGGATTAGGCTCTATAATGCCTTGAGTATTACAGAGAAAGAAAGAAAGATTCTTTCTGGTAGTGGAATTGTGTATCTAATGAAGTTTGTATTACCTGGTCCAGGTGGACCACCATTTGATAAAACAAAGGAAACATATAGATATATAACTTTACTGACGGTCGGACCATAATGAAACACCAAATTCAAAGAGATTTTAAAAATATGCTACAAAGCATCTGATCTCGTTAGACGAAAACCTATTACATATGCCGGCTTGACAGCTTCCTTTATGCCGGAGAAGCCATCTTGTTGCGATCAAATAATCGCATGTTTTAGTCATGTGTGCTTTTTATATTTGAGTAGGGTTTTGAAGTGTTCACTTTGCCAGCGAGAATTTACTGCTATACGCCATTTTGTTTATAGCACCTAGAGTGAATAATTTTCTACTATTGTATATTGCAGGTATGGATCTAGCTATGGAATATTGAGGTAGACCGAGGAGGCCTAACTTACATCGAGGTATCTATAATTACATTTAGGCCCGTGACAATATCCTAGGGCATTTATTTAAGCTCGGAATAATTATGTGTATTTTCCCTAAAGCCTGTGTTTGCTAATCACAATCTTTGAATCGGTTGGCCATCAGATCGATCCGATTCGTTAGGACATTAATCTAATATTTTCAATGAATATTATCGGATGGTCACCTGATTTCAATCCTAACCTACTGCAAAGAATTTGAACCGATTTGGGCGCAATCCATCGATTTAGGACTTGATTATCGAAATTGAATTACAATTGTGATGTGTTAGAAGAAAATGAGTCACAAGTAAAACAATTTATATTTTTCAACGTGTTTTATTCACAAGATCTCTTTGTTGGAATGTCTTATCTTTGGGGTATGTACTGCTTAAAGTCATATGCCATTCTATAGAGTATATTTAGCAACATAACTAGTATTGGTCCGCCCAGATTTTTCAAAAGTAAAAATATCAAACATAAAATATAGAAGTACTTGTTAGCTGTCCTAATGTTTACCATCACTGGAATCAGCTTGATTCCATCTTTTCAAATATGATGATATCTCAAAATTCATTCTTTGCAACTTGTGACTCATTTCCCTGAAACACATCACAATTGGTCTGATGAACAGACGGAGAACAGACTGAATAAAATAGGAGTTTCTAAGTATTGAATTTCATGATTCTACAAGTCATCTGATACGGGGAGAAACTTAATAATAATAGGATAATTGTCCCAGCTTTAGCTCATCGCCCACCTTTGTAATCCAAGGATGGCTGGTTAAAACTGCATTCTTTCCACATAAATGTGGACCTTTAAGAAGCTCTTTCCAAAGTTTATCCAAAGATATGTTGGAAAAGAATGGAACAAATACATTCAATAATCCTCAGTTTTTGACGTTAACTGAGAGTGCAGCTGAAAAGCAAATGTCTGTCTCAGTTGATGGTTCATTCATTTTCGGCATACATTTTATTGAAAGATGTTTCAGATATTCCTCACAATATTTTCAATTAAGATTAAGATTGCTATTTATTTTAGATTTAGAAAATATTTTATTCAGGTCAAAGACATTTTTATACATAGGTACGAATATTCTCAGAGTAGCCTGATTTACAATACGTTTACTGATACGTTTACTGATAATAGTAGAGCAGCAAGAGGCTCAAAAAGGCTTTATTTTAGAAGTTATCCATACCCAAAGCTCCTCTGCTGCTCTACTATAAGTAGATACAGAGTTAACAAGGTGAATAATTTTGAACATGTTAGATACAAAAAAAAGTATAATTATAAGCTTTCACAATACCATAAGAATTATAGCTAGTACTGAGAATGTGTTACAATCCAATCCATCAAGATATTATGATAGTGTATTTGAGATTATAGATGTATATAAAATATTCCCACCACCCATGCCGTGCACTTTTACCCTGTCCATTATTAATATATACATCGAAAGTGACATATAATTTTACATTGTTTCAGACTTATGTCCAAAAAAGCATTCATAGTCACACCGGGCAAAACGTACAAATCAATGTCAATCAGAACGATTTATTACACAGATCTAATATAACTATTTAATGGTCTTTTCCATCACGCATTTGGATTTTGATAGATCATTTACTCAAGCTATGATATTGGTGATCATTACATTTTTCGATAAAAGTGGTGCGAAATATTTTGTCAGGTTTGATATGAATCCATCCTAGCATGCACTGTAATGGACATGCGCAGTGAGACATGCAACTCCCCTTGTGGACGCCCTCTCCTTACCTATGAAGTTTTGATTTATTGAATAATGTAAAACACAGACTAATTTACACGTTAAATAGTCCATGCTGAGCATAACATGTATTCTATTAGTTTACACTGACATAAAAGTCTTATAATTCTATACGAATGAAGATTCAAATGGCGGGCATGTCGATCCCCAATTCCACTGAGTATGAAAACGGCTGATACCACAAGAAAAGACACTTTCGTATTGTTGTTACCATAAAATAAATTGATAAGAACATGAACACCTTATGTAAACAAGTTCCTAGTTGCTGGAACAATGGACCATACAACATTTCATATTTACATATTGATGCATAGTTATGTCTGGGGGCTGGGGTGTAGGCATTACAGGCATTACCATACCAATTACTCACTTTCCCATTCTGTCGCCTGAGGATGACCTTGGTACAGTTTAATACTTCCTGTATCATTGGACGATAAGTAACTTGATAAGTCATGTGACAGCCATTAAACCAATAGCAGTCATATGAGAGATTAGGGCGAAAGATCAGTGATTACCCCAACGAAAGTGGCGGTGCATAAATACATAATTTGACTTCCGGTGCTCATGAGGTGTAGCTGCCGGACCTACTTGTTGTATGTGCCAAGGGTGGCATAATTTTCATGTTATGCCCCACCTTGACCAAGTGTGGCATACAATGCTGAAGATATAGGCACCTACATCACAGGGGCGTAATATTATCCACCATAGAGGCGCTGAGTACACTTGGAACACAATTGTTTGACTACATGTTTATCATACACATATATAATAACAATAATTTTATCGCACCCCAGTTATTGCACCTCTAGAGGAGTGCACATATATAGTAAATACTAGTTATATCCCAACATATTTGTCATTGCATTGATATGAAATATGTGCTCAGTCATATTCGAGTGTTTTTTGAGCCACAGTTTTGTTGTAAACTTATGATTATTGGAGAAGATTGGTGAAGGCCAAATGTACATTTTTGTTGATTTCATCCATACATGATGTGATGTGAACTCTCCTGACGAAGGGCAATATAGCCTGAGAGCTTGCGCAAATATACTACCTTCAACAACAACTACTTAATTAAAATGATTATCAGCAAATTTACGATTGACCCCCATCGGTATATAGTGATATATATAGTGATCCCCTCCATCTATAATGTGATGTGATTAAACATACCCTTTCTTCTTGTCGAAGGTCATCATATGGAGTAAATTGAATTACTTTACTATGTATAGTAATTGTGCACCCAAACATATTGCAAACTTTTTTCAAACATGAATATATCAAACATATAATATAAAAACACTTCTTAGATGTCCTTAATGTTTACCATCATAGGAATCGGCTTGGGTTCATCTTTTCAAATATGATAATATATAAATATCCATTTGTTGCGATTTGTGACTCGTTTTCCGGTAACACACCACATATTATATATAAAATTCCCATGACTTGTTATAAAGGGACCGTTCAAGGCATCTATCTTCTCTCAAATTTCCCTTTTATCTGTGAGCAATGAGCAACACTCTAACTACCTATATCGTAATTTTGCGATTGACGCTTGAAAGTCAGTCCTTCATCATTGACCCAGTTCGTTTTAATAAATACCCGCGTACTTTCTTCCACAAGCTAATCATACTTTATGGTCTGGCCAGACAAGCTGCAGTGCACCACTCTAGCCTGTTGCCTAGCTTCTATAAGTAGTGGTGCGGTCGCCTGTCGCGCTGACATGTCGAAATTGCGAATTATTAAACTGCCACCAATTGGGGCACCTCCTATTACATACATGATGTGTATATGGCTTGCCTAGAACAAACATCATTCAGAGCTTTTGCATCATCCATGAATTGAGCATGCTTGCATACCATTATCCCTCTCAGAATCAAGTATACTGAGCATGATGCTGACCTGAGAAGGTATAATACTTATAATTATATAAGTGTAGTGAACCTGCTGAAAAATGCCATTGCCTTGACGGGTAACCGACCCCCAGACCTTTGGATTGACGCTCCAATGCTCTACCACTGAGCTATCGCGGCCAGCACAACCTCAGCAGGTCACAATCCCAAGTTCAACCACCAGGACCACTACACTGCCCCCTCCAACAATGGACGAAACTCATCTCATATGGTTTTGTCCAACTTGGGGTATACAGTGCTGCCCTCAGGTGGCTGGTCACGGCACCAATTGTAGTGAACCTGCTGAAAAATGCCATTGCCTTGACGAGGGACCGAACCCCGGACCTTAGGATTGACGCTCCAATGCTCTACCACTGAGCTATCGCGGCAAGCACAACCTCAGCAGGTCACAATCCTAAGTTCAACCACCAGGACCACTACATAAGTATTATAAATATACACAAATTTGAAATCAAAACGGCCGGGCAAATGGGACTGCTGGTGAGAATTAAAAAGTAAAATAAAAATCCTCCAAAAGTTTGGATCGAAGTTATACCCCTTCTCACCAATTACATAGTCACGTGCCTGTAGTAAATCATTTAAAAGCTAGCAGTTGAAGGCAGCAAACTGTAAGATTGTGTAATGATAATTTTACAAAGATTACAATAGAAAATCTGGCGATGGTCTGTTGCAAGGGAGCCCTGTATCAAAACAAGTAAGTAAACACATGAATAAAGGCACTGCTCTCCGCCCTTTGTGATTATATCGTCTATATGTCTGGCAGGGCATGTAATATAGCCTAATAACTAGTAGATTTAGTTCCATTTGTAGTGCCAGGGATAAACATATCTTTCCCTATACTACTCACATAGAAATGTACAATACGCCTTGACCCGCATAAGTTCCCTGCAATCCTTCGAGATGTCTATTTCTTCAGTTTTTTCCACTAGATGGAACTGTTTTTCAAGACTTTAATTTTTCAACCATTAAATATTAAACCTTCTGAACTTACTCTACTCTACACACGCGTATCTATGGCTGGCGAGAATGGTCAGGTTACCTATGCTCCGTAATAATTAACAGAGTAATAATATTTTAATGGCCTTAAACTGAATTTGGGCATTTTTCCTTGATGTCCCATGTATATATACATACCATAATTCATAAGTTACATGAATTCAATATTTACTAAAAGCAGATTAATCAAATTTTAACGATCAAAATCCATATACAACCTTTGTTCTCTGATTCAGTATTCTTCTTATTCATTTTTCAACGATTTGTTGGGAAATTAATCTCATTCTCGTTTACATTCAGCGTTTAGATTATAATCATTCAGCCATTCTCAAATTAACAATATTTCTTTGAGCTAAACTGATATGACCCTTTCCCAGACACAAAGGGAGGTCAAAGAGTGTAACTGATACACTCTCTTTGAAAATCATTACTTTCGCCTTGTTCAAAACCATTGTTAATGCTTGCCAATAGCTAACTTGCGCGGCGGCCATCTTTGAATCTCTTTGCCGAAGGATTATGGATTATTGGTCAAATTCACTACTTGTGTCACACGATGTAAACTCAAAGAGATCAACTCATGGAAAAGGGTACAATCTCTGTGAATATCAGAGGTCTATCAAGTGTCCCTCAAATTTGATTAAACTCGGCTATCATTGTTTGGTACATATGTGATGTGTTTCAGGTTACAAGTCGCAAATTTGATACTTTAGTAAGTATTTCATGCACAATATCTCTTGGTAGGAATGTTCTTATTCTTAGGTTATCTAATGCTCTGAGTCTTTTAAATATGTGTACCACATTTCAAGCCCGTGTATTGAAAATATATATCCATGCATTTAATTTATAAAGATCATTTATAAAAGCTGTGATATTGGGGAAAATATTCTTGCAATTTTCGATAAAAATGTTGCAAACTATTATGTATGGTAAAAAAAAAATCCAATCAAAGTAATCCATCCCAGGATGCACTGTAACAGACATGCGCAGTGGCACATGCAAATCCTCTATTCACTCTAGGTCCAAACCCTCAGATCAGATAAGAATGGTATGTCAGCCTACTTCGCTAATCGGTTTCTTGTCCTAGAACTCGGCGTTTTAATGGGAATATGATGACATTTTGTGGTCTTTATGGAATCATAATGACTCTTTGCGGTTTGTGGCGAAAGGCTTTCCCTTCGTTTGAAGGGACTCTCTCAAGTTTGGGCCTAGACTGTATTGGAAGTAGATACTATTCATAATCTGCAGTTTGTTCATTGATATTAGTGAGAATGCAGATTGTTTGTATAACAACTTGATAACGGGAGACATGAAATATAATGCAACATAATACAGCAAGAGCTCTCACTTAGTGTAGATGTTATTGAGACAGGCTCAGGTATCCACAGTAACAATATATTTGTTTATTATTTGTGTTTCACAATTTAACAACGTTTCTGGCTGGGGTTGGGGATGACAGGGGAGGGAAGTGTGGGTGTGGGTGGGTGTAAGGAGGGGGGTTGGGGGTGGGGGGTAGGGTGACTCCAATTTAAAGCTGCACTCTCAGTGAACGTCGGTAAAAAAGTAACTGCATGCTTATCACAGCTTTGGAAACAATCAAATATAGTTATAATCAAAAGCCCCTATCAAAGATTGAACGTGTGTTGAAATATTAATGAATATGAAATTATAAAGAACTGAAAATTCATGTTCAACCTCGAAAATGAAAATTTGTTTGGTAAAAAGAACTTCACTAATTAGCACTCACCGGCGGCCTTTCTTGTTTTGAATGATTCAACATTGAATTCTTGTATAAACCACAGCAGAATATTGATCATAAATCGAGTTCTATATACGTCATTATAGGAGTGAGATCCATATTGGCTGACATGCAAGTCACCTATCAATAATTGAGTAATTTACAAAATGGTGGACTGCATTCATCAAGAAGCAAACCTCTCTCAAAGTTCATAGGTCATGGGTGAAACTAAACGATGCTTCAATGTGTGATGTGTTAAAGAGAAATGAGTCACAAGTCACAGCATTGAGATTTTTCTGAGTGTTTTATTCACAAGATGTATTACTGGGAACGTTTTCATTTTTTGGGGTGCTTAACGCATTTTCTAGCATGAATACAGGTACCAGATTTTAGGACAGTGTATTAGATGTATCAATGCATTTCAATGTCATCTTATATAGTATATTTAGTTACTCTACTAGTCAATGTCCATCAGGACATTGCCAACATTTTTTTTTCAAAACTAGGAATATCAAACTTAACATATAACTATTGTTGGAATCAGATCTCATCTTTTCATATATGATGATATCCCAAAATCCAGTTTTTGCGACTTTTGACCCATGTATATTCCTGTAATACATCATATATTTGTATGTATTATTGTTATAATATAACAGTATTGCAGTAAGGTTATTCAAGTAAGCATGACTTACGCCAATATAAATATTTACACTGACTGTAAGGCTACAAGAGCCTACATCCGATTATTGCCTTCTAACATTTACTGTTTGTTGTTAACCAACTTATACATGTAAGAAAAATGGAAATACTGATACTTAAATATATATATTCGTGGCTCAAAGGCCACCACCCCTCCTTTTTGTAATGGTCTAGTCCATGTCAGAGTTGCATGTCAAGGCGTCACTACAGACGCCGGCGTTCCTCACACGTCTTCAAGACTTGTCACTTACAGTGTTAAAAGCGCACTTAAAAATAGCAGCACTTCTTATATACATGTCGTTATGCTCCAGATTCAAGAAAAGTGTAGAGGGTGTTATATGTGGTGACTGTGGGAGTTTTGATATGTTCCATTATATCCCTCCTTGCTTCCAGGCATACAATGATAATGTACAAGTGTGTTACATAGAAATGAGTTATAATACATATCACTATCAGCACAATAGTGGGTCTTTCAATATACGAGCCATTTTAGGTGTAGGCGTCTATCTGTCTGACGGATGATTACGTATTGGTAAGTATTCTGTAAAGAAGTCTAAGGGTTTTAGCCCATAGGTTCAGTAAGATGAAGAAGTGAGACAAGAAGTCTGAGGTTGCAGTTCATCTGGATTCGGCCTAGGCGGTGGTGACTCAGCGAGTATCTAAGACCTTGTCCATCCATTTATTTATACTCCAAAATCATGAATTATTCATAGAATCAAACCCAAGAATTATTCCACTTACTCTTCCCCCTCTCTCTAATTGGTTGAGGGAGAGAGAGGATCTTCCCTGCCCACACACTGACCTCTGCTCCCCATGCATAGGCCATGCGCTGAGTGCATGCAAGTTGGATCCCTCTCCTCAGCCTTCCCCCTCCCACCCCTTACTCATAGATCCCAAGGCTCGTGCCTGCCCCCCCCTCCCTCTTACCCTTCCCCCCTCCCTCTTATTTACCCAGAGCAGTGGATACAGTAATTAGGTCGGGCTGGGTGGAGGGGTCAGCTCTGAGTAGCTCATCCCCCCTCCCCTCCTGGCCAGGCCACATGTGGCATGCATGGTCTGGCCATGATCAGGGGCTAACTGGGTCAGATCCCAACCCACAGAATGCAAATTCTTTACAATTCATCCAAGTTATCACTAAATGTGGAAAGCAGTTGATTGTACATTATTCTGACGCCCTGAACCATATCTATTATACATTAAGTAATTTATAAGTAATTTTATTTCTTATCAACATACAGGGACAGATTTCATAAAAGAGAAAATGGTCCTACTATCAACATTGTTGCTCCTCCTAGAAGGCCTTGGCATATTACTAATTTTGATTGATCCGTTAGATCCTTTTGATTGCCATAAATGGCATCTGATGTTAATGGCCTTTCTCAGAGGCCTTCGTTGAAATGAGTCGATCTTAATTTCTGTATTCTTAGTTAGTGATAAGGATACTGGTGCTCTGGAGCCACCCTGTTCCACACGTAGGGTACAACACTCAGGAAGGACCTTCTGATCAACTCTGTTTGAGGAGTGATTGTTGTAATTTCTTTCCCATCCCAGTAAATGCATCTTTCTTTTTTCGGGTTTTGGCAGATATCTATTATCTATTACAGGAAAATGAGTCACAAGCGGCAAAAAATGTATTTTGAGATGTCATCATTTTTTCAAAGATTAGATCAAGGGGATTCTAACAATAGTAAATATTAGGACAGCTAATAACTACTTCTATATTTTAAGTTTGCTATTTCTATTATTGAAAAAAAAATGTAATATTTCTGGGTGAACATTTTACAAGTAAAGTTGCTAAATATACTCATTAGGATGAACTTCGGAATGCATGGATATATTTATTGCACTGTCCTGAAATTTGGTACATCTATTCATACGACCTCAAGCCCTAGATAGCCCTACAATGAGAACATTGTTACAAAGAGATCTTGTGAATAAAAGACTTTAAAAAATATCAATTTTGCGACCTGAGAGTAATTTTCCTATAACACATCAGGCCGCAATAAGTTTGTGGTTTAGTGGATGCTTGCCTATAGGAAATGTCAGGAGGAGGAAACTTATCAAGTAATCCTCTCTAAGGCCAAGACGAAAAGGTCAGAGGTTTAATCTAACACTAAGAAATTGCCAGTCCACAGAAGAATGTAATTCCATTTTGATGTGTTAGAAATACAGGCGCCCTTGGGACTGTCAGAACACTGGAACTATATCATATTGTCGCACAGGTCAGGGTCTGAAATGTTAAGTTGTGGGTATTGCTTCAGCGTTGAGAAAGAAAAATCCGTTCCTATGTGCCATTTCCAGCTGGTAGAAAAGCCTATGTCGGTCAGATTTTCAGAAAATGTACAATTGGCCTTCAGCAATTCTCCCAAATAACCCACATTTAAGACAAAAATGAGCTTCAAAATGCAGTTTAACATAACAGAACTGATACTTTAAATCAATGCGATACCTAATATACTCAGGTATACCCGGTATTCTTCATTTTTCAGCCTTATTTTGGAGAATTTCCTAAATGTGTAGAGCTGCCAATAGTACATTTTCTGAAAATCTGACCCACGTATACACACAATGCACTTTTATTCCTACCCACCGATGTCAGGAACAGCAGTTAAGAAACTGCCACAGTTTCCTTTGCAAAGAGACTCGACTCCTTAGGCTAATATGAAAAGTTAGAGAGTTTAGACCCTTATTTTAATCAGGGATTACTTTATTTAACCATAGTAATATGAACGGTACGCGTTAGAAAAGGAAAATTAAAAAAAAGTACATAGTTATAAGAGTTTCAAAAGAAGGCTCGATATAACCAAAAACTTCCAATAAATTGTGATGTGTTTCAGGAAAATGAGTCATAAGTCGCAAAAAATAGATTTTGAGATATCATCATATTTAAAAAGAGGAGATCAAGCCGATTCCAATGATAGTAAACATTTAGGACATTAAATAAGTATTTCTATATTTCAAGTTTGATATCTGTATTTCTGAAAAAAGTTTTCAATATTTTTGGGGGAACAATTACTGGTAAAGTAACTAAATGTACTCCATAGGATGATCTTAGAAATGCATGAGTATATTTAATACACTATCCTGAAATTTGGTCCATGTATTCATAAGACCTGTCTGACTAGATACTCCAAGAATAAAAACATTCCAAAAAGGACATCATGTGAATAAATGACTTTTAAAAATATGAATTTTGCGACTTATGACATGTATATGGGTCAGATTTTTCAAGTGTGCTGTTTTGCCTAAATATCATATGGATGTTAAAGATGTTAGTCTCATTTCATTCCTATTAACAAGAGCTTTCATTCCATGTACACTTCTTCTAGGCTGACTCCAATACTTAGTGCCTTAAAAATCTAAAAACTGATTTGCCATATGCCAAGATGACAAGGACCTTGAATAAAGATCTGTTATTTTCAAAAGAAGAAAAAAGAAAAAAAGAGGCTGGACTCCACTGACGTGTTTTCCCTTTGCGGGCGTTGTGTTTATATTCTGCATGGGACTCTCAATCCAAATATCATTATTAAACACACAGAGCTGGTCAGAGGAGAGTCAGAGGAGAGTCTTGAAGGTGATACTACTACTACTGGTTTTTGACATTTTGTTCTTTTACTTTTTTCTCCGATTTGTAGTTATCAGATAAGTATTCGATAAAGATGTTGCCAAATATTTGTCAAATTTCATCAGAATCCATCCCATGATCCACTGTAACCGACATGCGCAGTGGCACATGCAAGTCCCCTATAGGTCCATCTTCTCTATTATTTATGTATTTTCATGCACGGAAAACATATTAGTCATATTTCTTGATGGTGAATCACTGGTAATCTATTAGTTATATACTCCTTAAGATAACATCAGATATGGATAAACACCTTCAATATACAATCTTGTAGATTGTAATACATGTTGTGCATGCTTCTGATCGCCTTGTCTCCTTTGTCAGCAGTCTTCCTCTTGCCAGGTTTCAGGGCTAATAGACTGTACCTGGTGCTGACCAAGAGGTGCCCCAGCAGAGCTGATCAGGCTCCACTTAGCAACTGGGTCGGATTATCAGAAAATGTACAATTGGCAGCTGTACAGATTCAATTAATTCTGCTAAATTAGGCTGGAATTTGATCAATACTAGGTTAATTCAAGAATATTCGGCATTGCATTGATTCTAGCAATCTGTTTGGTTAGGTTGAACTGTATTTTGTGCTTTATTTTCGTCTGAAATTTGGGTTATTTGAGAAGATTGGCGAAGTTTAATTGTACACTTTTCTGAAAATCTGACCCATCTGCAGGTTTCCATGGGCAGCGCCGTATGTGGACCCTCGTCCGCCTATGGGGATCTACATCCACACATTGAAATTTGGTACATGTATTTATACTACAACAAGCTATAAACACCTACAAAATAAAAACATTCTGACAAAGGTTTTTTTCGGAAAAACACATTTGAGAGATATCCTTTTTGCAAATGTGATGTGCTTCAGGGAAATGAGTCACAAGTCGCAAAATGATATTTCCCAAAGTGATTTATTCAAAAGGTCTCTGTCTAGGACTGTTCTCATTCTTTAGGGGCTTAGCGCTTTAAGTCATGTTGATCCATATACCAAATGGTAAAGTGGCACTTGCCGACCACAGAACTCATTTATGAGAGTTTGGTCAAAGATATATATATAGTAATTGAATACAATAGAACCCCTTTTACCCATGGCTTACTGGATTTGATCATATAAACCCATATTTGTGAGGTATTTTCCAAATCTTCCCATTGAAAATTATTTTGGTCTGGCAGACCAAAATAACAGAGCCGCCGTTATGCAAGTACCAATGACGCACACACATTCTGTGACGGCCGTTATTAACGCATTGTTGTAGAGACCATCATGATGTAAAGTAAACAAAGCTGTACTATAACACTGGATGTGCATATAATGTATATTCAATCAACAAAGCCTGTGGGATGCATGCCTTATCAAAAATAGGCTTATTGAAACAATTCTATAGAAGTAAATAGGTTAAAACAGTTACAAAGAACAGATAGAAGCAACGTTACTGCTGCGGAGGCTTGCGTCAATTGTTGTGACGTTGTGATATGTCAGTGCGTCATTCTGACCCAGTTACTGCAGTCTCAAAAGGAAACCATGTCAGGTCTTCGCCATGGTCATCTCGCATTGAGTAATTGTAATTAAGCAATCCAGGAAATAAAGAAACATTTAGAAGTAAATTTGAGAATACCTGACTTACTTTGAACCAAATTCTTGTTATATTTTACATAAATCCCGATCTTCATTCCCAGCGATCTTAGCCACTTTAAGACTGCATGCAATATATCCTTGCATTTCTAAAGTCATGATTTAAAGTATATTTAATTCGTTTACTGGTAATTTTTCACCAGAAATTGCAATTCCTTTCATAAATATATCAAAGATAAAACATAGAAACACTTCTTAGATGTTCTTCATGTTTACCAGGAATCCCCTTTATGTCATCTTGTCTAAAATGACAATATCTCAAAATACACTTTTTGCGACAACTTGTGACTCATTTTCATGTAACACATCACAAAAAGAACCAAATCAATGATAGACGTAAATCTACGCAATCCGTTTACAACTGAGTCCAGACATCAGTTATACAAGTAGAAAATCTGTGGCACTTGTTAAACAAGCGCGCCGCTGTACTCAGTACAGATGGCGACATGGGTCAGATTTCCAGAAAATGTACAATTGCCAGCTCTACACAATTAGTAAATTCTGCTAAATTTGGCTTAAAAAAAAGATTAAAACCGGGTATATTTGCGTATATTTGGTATCGCGTTGATTTAAAGTATCAGTTCTGTTATGTTAAACTGCATTTTGAAGCTCATTTTTGTCTTAAATGTGGGTTATTTGAGAGGATTGGTGAAAATGAATTGTACATTTTCTGAAAATTTGACTCACATATACCTTGCATGTCTACCATACCTACAGAAAGTGACTCCTATATGAGGATAACTCGTTTTACACATTCCTCATAGATCTAGCGCTTATAGCTGAGGAACGGCGTGGCAGGGCTGTTAGCTGAGCTCTCTAACCCCTGGCCGTATATAAAGCAAGTCCTAATGAAGTATTAAGAGCCATAGTACTCACATTGCCTCTAGCATATGGCTGCTGTGAGATTAAATGGTAATGCTTGGAAACACATACTTGTCCAGACATGCGAGACAATGATGGAGGTGGTGGGAAATTCACGTGTATGATATTCTCAATGCAAATTCCATTTTTTAATATAGATTTGTGATGTGTTACAAGGAAATAATTCACATTTAAGTCGCAAAAAATGGATTTTGAGATATCATTATATTTGAAGAGGTGAGATCAAGCGGATTCTAATGATGGTAAGCATGAAGGACAGCTAAGAAGTATTTCGTTATTTTAAATCTGATATTTTTATTTTTGTTAATTTATGAAAAACCTCAAGCTCGCCGTGCTAAGATGCAAGCTTCCAGTTCGACTTCCTGTAGTGAAACGAACCCAATCAGACATGGCGAAGTTATCAGCATCGGAGAAGACAAAATAAAATAATTATTTGGTTAAACATTCAACCAGAATGAGAGATCTGATCAATCTTATAGAGAAATGTCAAGTGGATTATCATTATATGAGGTAGAGTCGTGTGCAATGATCTGTACAAGTTTGGCTTATTGTTTATGGTATCAAAATGGCATAAAGACTCGCGGGTATTCTGGGTTATATTTATTCTCTCAACCGCCATCATTAGCCTTATCCTGGGTAGAAGTAGAAGTATAGGAGCTTTGATCCATGTACCCATATAAACCCCCACCAAGAAGGGGTGAGTGAGTGAGATTGGTTGCTTTACGCCCTTATCAACACATTTAATATGGTTATATCAAGGGCGGGAGAGC
Organism: Sthenelais limicola; assembly: GCA_942159475.1. Classification (NCBI taxonomy): domain Eukaryota; kingdom Metazoa; phylum Annelida; class Polychaeta; order Phyllodocida; family Sigalionidae; genus Sthenelais; species Sthenelais limicola. The sequence continues at coordinate 26,671,051 of OW804100.1, forward strand.
TGAGAGTGAGTGAGTGAGTGACATTGGTTGCTTTACGCCCTTATCTACACATTTAATATGGTTATATCAAGGGCGGGAGAGCTGAGAGGGAGGCAGTTTATGATCATACCCAGGAAATAGAGATAGAGAAGAAGGGAGAGAGAGAGAGAGAAAAGAGACAGAAAGACCATTTATGGTCATACCCGGGACCATCACCAAGAAGGGGTATGCATAAGGGTTCTTTAAAGTTTTAGATACAACGATAGCTAACAATATAAGGATCATGCCTAGGTTGATTCTGTGCACTGTTGGCACAGAGCAGATGTTATTCTTTCAGCGGGATGAACGTCAAATCGAAACACTAGGTGGCCTGATGCTCAAATTGGCCTATCTGGGATAGCCAGGATGGAAGTAAAATTTGTTGACAGCAGATTTCATAACAATACTACAGAATCTGATGCAAAGTATATCTAAGAGAAGTCCAAAATCAGATTTATTGACTGAAACATTCCAGCAAAGAGTTTCCTCGAAAAAATGGGTTTAGAAAAGTAGTTTTATTTTTACTTGCGGCTCATTTTTCTGTAACACATCACATATAACGAGGGTTGACAGTGAACAGGAATATTACAAATCCAAAGGGAATCGGAGAGAGGTCTAATAGTATAGCCCAGTGCCCGTTAAATGGCCTGACGTCAAAGTCTCTATGCCAATTATTGGAAAACACAAATCGGGGAGATTTATTAAATTCCTGTGAAAAAACATTTATTTGATGAAAATCGCATTTAGCGACCTTGATAGTAAATGTTCTCCCAAAAATATTATTGTAAACTTTTTTTTCAAAATCAAAATATCAAACTCAGAATATAGAAACACTTATCAGATGTCCTACTTTTTATTATCATTGGAATCTACTTTATCGTATCATTTCAAAGATGATGATATCTCATAACCTCATTTTTGGAATTTTCCTGAAACACATCACCTATAGATAGCTGACTTTAGGCACTGCTGTGACATTGAATATACCCGGATGGAAACACATCTGAATGATCCAACACAAACATTATATTGATGTATGATTATACTATAACAGTAGACGAAAAAGATTTGATATGTCTGGATATAAAGACCAATTGTTAGGTTTGTTATGTATGTATGTTATTATTTTGTTATGACTATTTGTTATATGAGATGTGTCAAAAGTAGCAAAAATGGATTTTGAAATATCATTATATTTATTTGAAAAAAATGAGATCAAGCCGTTTCTAATGATGATGAACATTAAGAGGTGTTTCTATATTTCATGTTTGATATATTTATGTTTGAAAAATGTGTACAATGTTTCTATACATAGTAAAGTAATTAAATGTACTCTACACAATGACCTTCGACAAGGATGAACGCATCCCAATGTTTCTAAAGGGTATATTCAATACACTTTCCAGAAATTCGGTGAATGTTTTCATATGACTGGCAGTGCTCAACCCTTCACAAGTCAAAATATTCCAACATAGAAGTCTTGTGAATAAGACCTTTCTAACAGCTACTATATCGTTGGAAATAAAGTATATGCTGCAAATTCCATTGTTTCATGCGAAATGTCAAGTGCTTTGGGTGGAAAAATTATCAATGCATGGAAAGGAAAGCTTTTGTCTCTGTTAGAAGTGTTTCTATAGTTTATTTTTGATATATTTATGTTTGAAAACACATTTGTAATATCTCTGGGTTGCCAATTACTAGTAAAGTTATTAAATGTACTCCATATAATGACCTTCAAAGCGCAAGGATATCTTTAATACACTGTCTTGAAATTAATTACATGAATTCATTTGACCTAAAGGGCTGAGAAATCAGAACATTTGTAAAAAACAAAAAAAAAGGATCCTGTGAATAAATCACTGAGAAAAATATCAATTCGACTTGTGACTCATTTTCCAGAAGCACATCACATAATTATTTGTTCTGGACGATAGCAAGTGTTGTACCTGTATAGAAATAATGTAGAACCAAATAGTAACAGTTTAGCTTTAAATTTAGAGGGGTACACCCTTAATGTCCATATTTGGCAATACAAATTATCAATCAAACAATATGTTCTTGTAACGCCAAGTTATCACGAATTGCATAACCTTGGGTAGGGAAATGCATTCTTTTCACATCAAAGGCTTCTTTAGTATAAAACCCAGGCAAACTAAAGGCAAAAGGAAAGGTTTTTCTGTTAATACCAAGATTTAGTTCGTGTCATTAGTCTTTTTAACATGAACACATGCAAAAAACAACTCTTTAAGTTATCTTTATAATGACAGAGTTCTTCTCATGTTCTTGTGTGATTGTCAAGGAGCTGTAGAATCAAGGACATCGCGCCATCAAAGAGTTCGTCATGATTTCGTGACAGATTATTCAGTAGCGAGGAACTGAACAGCTATATCTGTATCATGAAGTTGTTTCTTGTGAAATTTTCAAGCGTGTTTTAACAGAGAGAGATAGGAAGAGGTGTGCATGGTGGAAGGAAAACATAAATGCATGGACACACGTGTCCGTGTATAACAGACGGCTTTCGTGCAGGAGATGCCCAGATATAGAGTGGGAAGATCCCATAGTTTCACTTATTATCGCTCACCGGCGGCAGTTTTCTCTCAGTTCATTTGACATCATGTTCTTGTATAACACGATACTGAATATATAATAGCAGCATAATATGGATAAAGCCTGTCATAATTATTACTTCAATTAAAAAAATATCTTACCACATTTACTCCTATTCTGACTTATAGGATTGAAGGTATTGATATGTTCGTTTCGTTTCATTGATTCTTCAGACTACCGTTTATTGAGCAAAATGCATACAATGAAAACAAAGAAATATAAATTTATGAAATAGTGAGTCAAGATTACGTCAAAGTTAGAGAAAGGACTTGCATAAGAAGTCTTGTGAATAAGACCTTTCTAACAGCCACTATATTGTTGGAAATATAGTATATGTTGCGAATTCCATTGTTTCATGTGAAATGCCATACAATGAAAACAAAGAAATATAAATTTATGAAATAGTGAGTCAAGATTACGTCAAAGTTAGAGAAAGGACTTGCATAATAAGTGATAAAGTAGCACCGGAATAGTTAGTAATAGATTCCTGAACATATATTGACATTTCGGTTTTTATAATTAATGATTCACTCTCAAATCTAATAAAAAGGACTCCTTTTTTAGTTTGCTGATGTTGATATATATTGAAGTTATTAGTTAGCTGTCGAATTAGACTCTGTAATACTAAGTATTATAGAGGGAGAAGCAACACTAGTTACATTGTAACATTGTTAAATTTACAAAGCAAATTCTTTTAATTTCTCATGCAGTGTCAGTGGAGCCCCAACAACTCCTTTCAGTATCCAGTTTCAAAAATGCTAAACATTTAATTTTTGTACATAAAGTGTGGAAGTGATCTAATCAAGTTTAATCGAGATCAGTTATCGTCGTAACCAGCTGTTTATTTCGCAGGGATACAATTGATCATCGGGCAAACTAGGTTGTCCTTGGTGGCTCTAGTGTTATATAACAAGCTAGAGGGGCTAAACCTAACCCGAACCCTAACCCGAACCCTAACGCTTACCCTAACCCTAACCTTATCCCTAACCCTAACCCTAACCCAGGCTGATGTAAAAAAGCAAGATCCTGAGCCTTACCTCGACTATCTGTGTGAGTGTGAGTGAGTGAGATTGGTTGCTTTACGCCCTTATCAACACATTTAAGAGTGTTTTATCAAGGGCAGGAGAGCTGAGAGGGAGGCAGTTTATGATCATACCCAGGATAAAGAGATAGATAAGAAGGGAGAAATAGACAAGAGAAAAGAGACAGTGCTTCTTAGGCTTAGGCTAAGGCTTAGTTCAATATTTATTTTTATTATCCATCAGCAGCTTTCAACATTTCTATATGAATTGAATTGAAAAATACTTTATTTGTCAAATGTATAATATACATAATCGAGGATGACAAATGGGTAATTAATTATCGGAATAAAATCCAGTTCTTCCGGCCGTTACCTTTAAAAGAAAAGCTACCTAGACTAATAGAGTGACTGCCTAATAAGTACGTGGTATAATATTGAATAAGACATAACACACATTATAAAACAGATATCATAAGACTAATTATTATCTTCATACATGATAACAAATATAAAATCATGAGACTTATTGACGTAGTACCGTCAGTTAATTTTAAAGTATTCATAGCATAAAATGTAATTTTCAACAATGTTATATCTTAGACACCGATATCTTCTAAATCTGACTTCAGGAATATTTTTAATATTACGCATTCCAAAATGTGAATAGATAAAGAAATACCTTATGTACCTTGTCAAGAAACTTAATTGTCTTTGGAACAGCATGCTGGTTGAAGTAAAACTACAACCTAAAGGAAATATGGACTTTTCTGAGGGACTTTGTTACAGGACTAGTTCAAAAGCAGCCCCCGAGGCACCTCCTTCCTCGATAGATAGTGAAAGGTTGTGCGTCAGCAAATAAAAATATTAACAAATGTGATGACAGTAGTGGCGTACCTTTGTGGCAAAGTGGACTTTTATGAAGCCCTGAATCAGGAACAAACAAGCTGACATAGTTTCTGTCAAATGACCTTCAGACGTTAAAGAAAGGAACAGAACAAATGAATTTCTGAATTGTCCAAATGCAGCAGTTTCAAATGTGGAAAGCCATCACACTCAGGTCTGCAGCTGGCTGGCAGGTGGCACCACTACCGATCTTCCATTTGTATCTCCATTTGACACTGGGTCGAATAGAGATACACCATTAAAAGATCTAAGTAGCTTTAGACATAGAACTCCTGTAGTTACTCTAACCTTATTCCAAAACACGGTAATTGCTGGAAGAAATGGGTCAACTCGTCAGATTTTTTCCCATAAGGTATATCGACCAGTTTGTCTTCCTCATAAGCAAAATATGTGTGTACATCTTTAAAGACGAATAGAAAACTTCTTATCTTATCTTAATAGACACATACTAGTCTTAATATTTTATTTACTTAAAGTTTTATTCTTAGCAAATACGGTAAACAAAATCGTACAAAATGTACTCATATTATGATTTATAGGACTGAATTCATTCATGTTCTGCTGCTGTTATATGTTTGTAAAAAATATCTAAGTAGAATTGGTCAAGCGAAAACAGCCTCTGTAGGAAAACATCTGGACAAAATGCTCCCAAATATTTGAAAATTTATAGATGATTTGGAAAGGACTGAACAAAAAGTAGAAAATATTTCGTTTTTTACCAACGTTAGCTCAGCTATTACCACAAAAGATATCTTACCAAATTTACTCATATTATGACTTAGGACTGAATTTATCAATAATCTGCTGCTATTATGAGAATTGGAAGTCTAATAGACTGAGAGGGAACTGACGATAATAAGGGGGTCTTTGCAGGAGAGGATTTAAACAGGTCCTCCAAATACAATTGAGGACGTTTTAGAAGTCCTGTAGTAACATATATGGACAAAATCCTCCAAAATCTTGGTCAAAATACATTTAGATGGGTTAAAATAAATGTAACAAAAATCACTAAATATTAGTTTACGTTTTTACGATAGCTGAGAGTGCAGCATTTGCAAGAGATTTTGAAAAATGTTATTTTAACGGGAGGTGGGCAGAAGAACATTATACGTCGGCACTTTCTAGTGACGTAGGTGGAAGAGAGGTCGAGTCACGTGCTGATTATGTGACCAGTCAGTGACCTTGACCTTGGTCTTGGTCACGTGGGTCTCCTCCTGTGCGTGGAAGGACAAGATGTCGCTCTCGTCCAATGAGAGAAAATACCAAGCAATCCCTCTTCTAAATATATATATGTGGTTGTCATCAGGTGTTGCCAATCTCAGCCTGATTCAATTATGCATACGCAACTGTGATGACCAGTGCATGCCTTTTTTTATTACCTGGAGTAAATAAGTACACGTTAACTAACAAGTTGGTTGAAGGAGCACAGATATTGCATGAGTTGCGTAAATCACGAGTGAAATACGCACTTTGCGTAAATCACTCTAAATACGTTGTTTTCAGAGCAATGCGTGTATAAGTGATATATATAATATATGCATGTAGGAAACGCAGTAAACGCAGCAGGTCAGGGATATATATTTTACTCATTGGCTATTCAGCACATGTAACATATTGTTCGAAGCAAGATGAGTTGAATAACGTATTTTATGTTTCCTGATGTTAATCTTTCTCTTGTATTTTCTTGAACTTTATTTAAAATACTATAATGTGTAGTTTCTCAGCATCTACTGAGCTATTTCACTATGTTTATAATCGCTTTTTCCGATGATTTTCCACAGGTCTATGATCAATTGAGACATCTCCTAACATTCCTTATATTTTATCTGACCTTGTAGTGCCCTCGGATATATAGTCTGTTTGACAATCAGATTAAGGAGATCTATACAAATCAGATATTTGACGTGTTACACGAGACACAAGTCGCAAAGTGGATATTGTTCGACGTATTTTATTCACGAGTGCTCTTTATCGGAATGTTCTGATATTTAGAGGGTTTGGCACTTTAACTCATATGAATACATGTACCAAATCTCACGACAGTGTATTAGATATTCAAATCCTGGGATTTCGAAAGTCTTATTATAAGCACAATAACAGATTGAAAAGGGTTAACAAGTAATATTTATATAAATGGTTCAAAGGTAGTAAATTACCTCGGTTTTAAAGATGACAATGAATCATCCATGAATTAGCATTTGACTAAAATGAAATCCGCTGCCATGCACTATAACAATTATAGCGTAAAGGACATGGCTAAAATTATTATTTAAAGCTATATATTATCTTTGCTGGAGTATGGAATTGTATTTTCTTCAATGTCGTCAACTCATTTGAAAGAAAAGCTTCACAGAAATATCTATAGAACTGTGGAAACTGTTCACTGTAATGACGTTAGAACTAAAGAAGAATTGTGCCAACTTCGATTGCTTGGAAAAAATCGAAAACAATTGTTGATGTGTCTCAGGAGAAAGAGGACTTTGAGACACGATCATGTGTGAAATGATGTGATCAAGCGGATTCATATGATGGTAAACATTAATATATCTAATAAGTACTTCCATATTTTGTTTAAGTTAAAACGTTAGTCATGGTTATTGATGGACAATCACTAGTGAAGAAGTTAAATATAATTTTCAGGATAACCTCAGAAATTTATAAATATAATCAATCCCCAGTCTTGACATTTGGTACATATATCCATGTCACGATCAGCTACTTTCAAAATAAAAACACATTAAGCTAGGTTTCCTGTGAATAAATCCCTTTTGAACAATATCAATGTTGCGATCTGTGAATCATTTCCCTGTAACACATCACAATTTAATCTCATTCTTTGAATAGATAACTACAAATAATACACGACTGGTGTATAATAACATGATATAAGTATATAAATGCATGCACAGCGTGTTGGTGGTTGACTAATAGCTCATTAAGACATAAAATGGGTCGGTAATGTAGATTATTGGTAATTCTATACAATCAAAGTAACACGATCAGACACACAAAACAAGTATAGGCTACTCTTATGTATAAATCACCATGGAAGCAAGTTAAATTCACCCACTCACCATTCCAATTGTATAACTTTCTCTTGATCAAAAACCTTTCAACAAAATATATCACATCTCTACCACATTGTACTTACTTTATGCACCATAATTTGTTTTACTCTATCTGAAAAAACAGAACAATTTCATGGGCAACTACAGCTTTTACGTTTTGTTTAATTCTGTACGTAAAATCCGCCAGATGTAGAAAATATTCAAAATAAAAGCATTCAACCCCTTTCTGTTGTCATAGCAATACATTTCGCTGCCTTTAATGGGTCTACTAATTGGTGCTTTATCCAATTTGCTTGAGTGCACACATCACGTAGAGTAGGAGTGCACACATGTTGGTATTGACACCTGAACATAAAAGTGTTTACATACCACTGAGCAGAAATGTTGGAAACTTTTAAAACTTTTGTTGTTGGCACCCAGAGCGGGAGAGAGAAAAAGAGAGAGAGAGAGAGAACAGTCAGTGGGAAAATCGCAAACTGTTCCTCTTTTGTTTCCATAAATATTAAGAATGTTTTAATCAGGTAAAAATCAATTCCTTGGCAATGTGACAACAATTACTCATTTTGCACCCTGCTTTTTGTCTCAGTCAGTGTGAGAGTGTGGATGCAGGACCCATGGAAGGGAGGATTTCTTACCCATGGTACCTTGCAACCACTTCCGGCCTCTTAGCATAGACATCAACATTTGAACAAGAATCCCATGTAGTCCAGTGGCTGGTTCATTTCCGGTCAGAAAATGTCCTTGGTTCCAAACAGATTACTTCAGATGAATGGCTTAGGTTTTCCCGATGCAATTCACTTCACTTCAACATATTATCTATTTGCACCTAACAGGACTGCATAACATAGGAGTTTTTTATTACACCCCTGTGAGGAGTTGCTCATACCTTCAGCATTGTACCACCCACTTGGTCAAGGCGGGTGATAACATGTTAATTACATCGCCCTTAGCTGATAACAAAAGTAGGCCTGGTACATAGCCTGACCACTGGTTGTCAAATTATGTATTAATGAGCTGCACATGGGAAACAGCGTTGTGAAGGACTCAAAATTACGTTACTAACGTGATTGATTTAGGCGGAAGGACCTCGGGCCTACGCTGTGCTTCGGCCCTTGGTCCCCCCACCTAAATCCTCGGTGGATAACACCATTCCCGCCCTCCCCATTGGCATGTTCCATCTATATACTAAAGGGAAAGTTAACGTGAAGTAAATTAATAGGGGGTTTGCATAGCCACCATTTTGAATCTTGGTTGGCATGGAATTATTGCACTAATGGTACAGTGTAACATCTATAGAAACGAAGCCAAGTTCAGCATTGAATATTTATCACTGCTTTAATGTCGGTATCCATGTGTTAGATCTGGTTCCATAACGTAAGGCTCCATCTTTCCAATCATGCATTTGGTTTTCACAAATCATAGATACAAGCTGTAATATTGACCAAACATGTACCAAATCTCAAGACAGTGTAATAAATATATCCTTTTATTTCTAAGGTCATCACATAGAGTAATATTTAGCTATTTTACATGTAAATGTCCACCCAGAAATATGGCAAACTTTTTTTTCAAATCTAAACATATCAAACTTAAAACATAGAATTTAGATTTAGATTTACGATTTTTTTATTCAGGAAAAATATAACTTTTACATCTTACACAAATATCTATAAATTTACATTTCAGATTTTTATCAAATGGGTGCACATGTGGTGTAGGTCTTATGAAATAAATAATAAAATCATTTCAAAGAAAGCAACTAATCGCATGGATGTGGCGATGGATATATGCGTTATGTGAGAGACATGACCTGCCATGTAAACAGATATGAGATATGTTATTGCAACAGTCGCATTGTGCGGCTATATTTAGCTGACCTACTTTGAACCTTTCAGCTGACTCCGTGGCGCAACGGTAGCGCGTCTGACTCCAGATCAGAAGGTTGCGTGTTCAAATCACGTCGGGGTCATTCTTTTTATATTATATAGGGGAGATTTTATATAACATCGCTGCCAGATTAAGAAGCAATGGTTGAATGTCAGGTTGCAGGATTAGTTTATTCAATAAATGAAAACCAACTTCTCGGTTTTGGATAAATAATAGAAAAGTTTAAATTAATTTGCATGTCATGATTCTTCAAAACTGTTAAAAATATCCCTAAGTATTTGTGATGTGTTACTGGGAAAGAAAAGCGTATTAAGTTGAAAAATTATTATAGAGCCCGACACTAAATATAACATTTTTTATTTTTATTTACACAAGTTTTATTTCAGGTTATAACATTATATATCCAGTATGATGCAGTTCTCAGACATTCCTATTACGACAGAAACAGGTTTTTACAGATAATATTAATTAATGTATACAAAGATAGGATTACTACCACATATAACATAGTCGACTGATTTGTTGTTGTTGTTGTAATAGTTTTATTTCAAGAGTCATTTTTACATTTCCATTATTCTCGAAATAGGACAATCATTTCATAGCTTATTTCTAAGTACAATAACAATTTCCATCTGCGGATTCGCATTCGCAGCTCTTCCAGGGCGTCCCTTGAATCTCTGATCAGCTAACAAATATATGAAATATATGATTTATTATAAACAGTTTGAATAATAATGCACAATGGGTTCGAGTATTAATACTTGTGATACGAAGCGGCCAGATCGCTTGGTATGAACCCATTTTTTTATATTTCCTATTCTTCATGGTGCGACGCTAGATTTACATAGCTGTGTGATATGTATAGCCGGGTAGAAAATGAGAGAGAATGATGTGATGTGTTGCACGAAAATGAGTCACAAGATGCAAAATTGATATGTTTCAAAGTATTTTTGTCACAAGATCTCTTTGTAGGAATGTTCTCATCTCTTGGGTATCTACCGTACGAATGCATTTACCAAATGTCAAGACTGTATTTTATCCTAAAAATTTCTAAGGGCATCCTATAAAGTATATTTAGCTATTTTACTAGTAATGTTCCTCCCCAAAAGAAATTTTAGAAATAAAAACATCAAATTACCATCATTGGAATCGGCTTGATCTCATCTTTTCAAATATGATGGTATCCAAATCTATTTCCTGAGACTCATTTCCTTGTAACAGATCACAAATAAGTGACAACTAATGTAAATGACGGACCTAGCTGCCAGCTGAGCCAGCCTGGTTGGCAATGTCCTGTTTAGTATAGCTCTCTTCCTCCCCTTCCTTCTTTACACACCTTTTTATTTCCCTTCTTTTTAAACTCTGGACACATGATCCTAAATTCGAATGCATGTCTATTTAAACCACATTGTATGTGTATTTAAGTGTCAACTATTTCCTAATGTCGCAAAAAGGGATAATTTAAAAACGCTTTTCACATATCGTTTTGTTTACTTCTATAATTATGAAGACTGAGTCATGAATGTATCTATAAGTCACACATGCACTTGATAGGTCATCCTAAGAAGTGTAGATTTACCTACTTTATAAGTTGTTATGTATATTGTTCTCAAACGTAATGAATCAAACAATATGTATAGAAATACTTCTTGGATGTCTTTAATGTTAACATGGTGGGAATCCATGTACTTTTATCTGTTTCCCACATGAAGATCTCCTTTTTTTTTTGTGTACCCATGTCTTATTTTCTGCAATATTATACATTTCATTTAAACCTCACTTAAAACCATGAAGTCTCTTATATATATAACAAAAATATGTTAATATGTGTCGTTTAGAAGGTCGGTTTAAAATACAGAAGCCTTTAAGTACATAAAATGGATAATTCTCAGGTTATAATTGCAAATTACACAATTAAATGATTATTCTGTATCGTTGATTACTTAATTTTGCCGGTGCATTTCTTCAACTTAATCTGAAAATAGCATCGTAAAATCTGATGTTAATGGAAAATCAAAAAATCAAATAAGTTCTCAAATATGTTGAAACCATCTATTAGTGAATCTGGAACCTAATCTTATGAAAATGTCTTCCTAGTGCTGACATGATCTCTGGATTAACACAAATAACACAAATTAATTAAGTTGAAGCCCTGCATTCCGACCTGAGGTGACAGCTTCTATAGTCTGAGATTTGTAAGATGGACGGAGAGACGGGGAGAAATGTGATGTGTTACAGGAAAATCAGTCACAAGTCATAAAATTGATATTTCTCAAAGTAATTTCTTCACAAGATCTTTTTGTGTTGGCATGTTCTAATGTTTGGACGGTTTAGCGCTTCAAGTCATATATGTGTTAAATCTCAAGAAAATTGACTAGTAAGGGTCTACCCAGAAATCGTGCAAACTTTTTTTCAAACATGAAAATATCAAACATGAAATATAGAAACACTGCTTAGATGACCTTAATGTTTACTATCATTGGAATCGGGTTGATTTCATCTTTTCAAATACGGTCTTATCTCAAAATTAATTGTGTCTGACTTGTGACCTATTTCCATGTGAGACATCACATCACAAAGCTGCACTTATCAGGGCAGGAAGGGCTGTCAACTGCCACCTTGATGTTACTAACTATAGAACATGAGCCCACTCCATTGCCACCTTGAGGCAGGCATGCCTGGCTTCCACGTCTTCCGACGCTGGCGTGTGGTAGAAGGCGGTAATTGTGATGCATTAGGGACCGTTCATAATTAACCACTGGGGTGGGTGGGGGGGGGGGTTAATCCCCCCATCTTAAAGTCTTGTGCAAAATAATTTGCAATTGGCTCCCTGTGAGTTTGTGCACAATGTCATGTCACCTCCCTACATCATTGTAGTTCTGAGTGCAAAAAAAATGCCCCCACCCCCACCAACAATTTTAGAGCCTGCGCAAAAATGGTGGCCCCGCTTCAGGATCTGTTTAAAAAAGATGCCCACCCCCTCCCCTCCCATCAGAGTCTGCAGAAAAAAAGTTGTAACCCCCCCCCCCCCCCCCACCTCCGAAAATTCTTCTATCCACCCCCACCCACCCCTGTGGTTAAAAATGAAGAGCCCCTTACTGAAAAATCCACCACATGTCACAAACACATTTCTGTCCAAATGTTTCTAAACAGGCACCCTTGGTCCAAAATTTAATCTTTTCATTTTCGGGGTGTATGAAAATATGCATTTCTGAGGTTATTTTAAGAAGTATATTTATTTACTTTACTAGTGATTGACCATCAAGAAACAGAGCTAAGGTTTTATTCATGCATAACAAAATATAAAAGTACTTATTACACGCCAAGACGACAGGATATTTTGAATAAAACTTCTAAAAAAAAAGGGAGAAATGTTCGCATTATAGATGTAATAATGTTTACTTCATTGGAATCCGCTGGATGTTATCTTTTCAAATATGATGCAATCTCAAAATCCATTTTTTGCGACTTCGGATACTTTTTCCTGTGGCACATCACAATTCTGACTGGGTCTTGATGGTCAACTCAGCCTAGGCGATTTAAAGACACGCCCCTGACCCAAGTGCTGCACTCTCAACTAACGTATTCATGCCAGTATAGCGTAAACAAGTCTCTTCTTCCTCAGACCCTTTTTGAAACAAATTGAATTATTAACAGTCACAAACACTCATAGTTGATTACAAATATATAATCCCACATTATTAAAGTACTTATTCTAGGGTATTTTGATATCCTAGTATTAAATATCAACGTATGATGTACTGTTTGTTGTTCTAGAATTATTGTCCTTTGTGGGCATTTGGCTAATTAACTTAATTAACATAGAGCTAATTGATATACATTCATTAGCTATGATGTATGGAGTTGGGCTATCCCTAGAGATTGATCCAGCTCACTGATGTTCTATAATGATGTCTAGTATATTACCTCTCCTCTACCCCTCCTTCTCGATTGATAGTTAGATATTGGCTAATGGGAACTATATCCCTTGTGAATTTGTTGTTGTTATCATATCAGACTATCCACTATATGTTTCTGTTGATATCGTAAAATTATAAATGTACTGAATATTGAATCACAGAGTCCAATATATTCATGACTCTCGCATAATATTAAGCTGTAATCTTATAACCAATAGACTGGTATCTTCATTTCCTCATCTTTCATCATTTATTTTTTTTATAACTATTAAATTGTTGGCTAAATTGATTATCTAAGAATCTGCCTCTGGGCCTGCGTTCATAAAAAGCTGGTGCCAGGGCACTGGTGCCAGGGCACTAGTGCCTGTGACTAACCCGGTCTTAGCGGCTGTGTCCATAAAGTTTTAATCTGCGTGACAGCCAAGATTTTCGCGTGACAAGAACCTGGCTGTCACGCGGATTAAAAAGGCTGTCACGAGGGTTTTGGCTGTCACTAGGAGGGAAATATATCATTGATATTAGTTTGACTAATTATGTATATTTCTCCTGACTACATTCGGCTATAGTTGATAACATTATTTATATAGTTTATGTTTTCCCTCTCTCTCTATCCCGCTCTCCTTCTCTCCCCTCTATTTCTATCTCAAATCCCTCTTTCGCCGCCCTCTCTGTGTCCCTCTCTCCCTCTCTCTCCATCACTGTCTCTCCCTGCTCTCTCTCCTCTCTTTCATTCCAGAATGAAAACGCCGATTAACGACAGGAATACATGAACAACTCAAACAGAAGTATTTCTCAAAGTGGGTGTTATAATGGGTATATAGTAATGTAGTAACAATGTAGAAAGGAGGAGCAATATTGCATGAATGAAATAATATTAAAAATTTACCTGGGGACGAAAATAAACAAAAACAGAGGGCATGATTCCTATGCCTTGAGCGAGGGACAAACGAAAATCCAAGGGGTTCTATTTTCGTCTCATTAGTCTTTCTCTCTCTCTTTCCCTTCTTTATGCCCGCTCCCCTCCCTCTTACCCACTCTCCCCCCTGCTCTCTTCCCCCATCTGCCTACTCCTCCTACCCCCATCTCTCTCTGCCCCCTTCTCGCTCTTCCTATCTCTCTCATATATCTATCTTTCACACTCTCTTTATTTTCTCTCTCTCCTCTTTCTGCTTTTGACATCATCAAGCTTTTGTTAAAAAGTGCCAAATTCAAGAAACCTTCGAAAATACACTGAGAAATGAGGCAATATGTGTAATGAAAGAATCAAGATGAATAAATACCCAATGAAGATAAATCAATAATAAACAAATATCTATATAATGTTTTAAGGGGGTGCCTACCAATCACATCCCCCACCCACCCACCCAACCCCGAACCCCTGCCACCCCCACATCTGGTATTAATTCCCATTACCGCATGCAGACTTAAGATGTGCTGCAACTAGTCTAATCTTATATGATGTACCACTTTCTTTAGGCCCTATATGGACCTAGAACTTTAGTTTAGTCCATGTTCGTTTTAGTCCATGAACCTGGATCCTTTTGCTGCCACTAAAGCGGTAGCGTGGGACTGTACCTATGCTGGTTTCTGTGTTTTGTGTGGCAACTGTGTTACATAACAGACAGTTTGTGTACACATATAGATCGGCTATGTGTAGGATAGAGGATGAGAGTCTGTTCTCTTAACTTAAGTGAACAGAGTCAAGTCCTCTAGCATGCTTATCCTTCAACTTCAATTGTTTGTTTATAATTGAAGTAACCAAATCCACCCACCCCATACCACCCTACAACGATCACTGCCTCATCAGTGACCAGTATTCTCAACTTTGATTGTTTGTTTATTATTGGCCAATCCAGTCCCAATACACATTTGCCATTACCTCGAATTATTAACAATATGCAACACCTTACACTTCCTACCACTGTTCTATATTGGTCTTCACCAACACATAAGTGATGTGCTACAGGGAAATGAGTCACAAGTTGCAAAAATAGGATTTTGAGATATCTATTTGGAGAGCCAGTTAGTGATGACAATTAATGTTATTAAAGTAACATAATTATACCTGATTCATATAACACTTTTCTTGCATTCGCACCACCAGGATGTGTTCGATATAATTTGCAACATTGATTTGTATTCTCTAAATTCCAAATATTCATAATGTTGAAATGAACATTTTCTATTTCTCTCATTGGATTCTAGAACAAAGGAATATATTCAATTTGCTGTAGCCGGTTTCATTGTTAGTATTTAATAAGCTATCCCTGGTAGGACACTGACACTATCCCCTCTCTTCTCTCGTCTGTTCCCCCCTCTTCTCTCATTTGTTCTCCCGCCTGGCACTGCCTCAGATCTCTCCTTCCCTCAGAGAGAGGGAGACAGAGCAAGGAGATTGAGGAGAGCGAGGGAGAAAGAAATGGAGAGAGCAGGGTAGAGAGAGTTACTCTCTCTCTTCTCTTCTCTCCCTCCCTCTCCCCTTGAGAATATATTTTATACCGCCAAATGAATTGCAAACGTCTCAGCATCACAGAGAATTTTGAATCATCAAAATCCCTTAAGAAATGGTGACACATGCATGACACAGTCCCCCGACATGTACATAGAAGCCTCCTGATTACTATACCTTTGATACCGTACCATATATCTTCTATCACCAACATATATCCAACATTCCACCAACAAATATATCATTTAAATCTTTTCTTTCTAAATTTGATCATAGAGAGACAAATTATATCATTATTGATTAATCAATTTTTCTACTCTTCATCCCCGACCAACTGTTACAGCCCTCCCTCCACCTCCCCACTACCTATTACACACATTGCCTCCCCCTCCCTTAATTCCTTCTCCTACTCCTTTTCCCGTCATCGTCCTCCTCCTCTCTCTCCTCCCTCCCGTGGCAGAGTTGAAGCTGAAGATGGAGAGGGAGATGGAGGGGAGGAGGAGGGGTGTGTAAGTTGAGTGTAACAGGTATGGTATAGTGGGGAAGGACAAGAGGAAGGAGAAGGAGTATATAGGTGACTGGAAGGAGGTGGGGGAGAAGAAGGGTGGAAGAAGGAGGAGGGGGTAGAGAGGAGGAGGGAGGAGGAGGAGGAGTGGAGGAGAGTGGTGGTAAGTGGGGTATATAATTTAAAGTTTGTATAGGGATGGAAGGGTCAGGGGAGAGTCAAAAAAATGTAGTTTGACTAAATACTATATTTTAAGTTAATTGATGTATATCATATCTTGGAAGTATATGTATAAGTAAAGGTCTAATTCTGCAATGCTAATGTTGAAATTACAAAAATAATCTAATAATCTAATAAACACAATATATATGATATGAAAACAAATCATATCAAATAATAAGTATCTTTTTGATAGAATGATATTGTATTTCATTCAACAGGCGGGTCGAGGAAGACCTGCAAATGAGCAGAAGACTGAAACCTATTCCTTTTGTATCAATGTAACTGTAATATATTAAACAAAATAACGTTCAGTCAATTAACCTCTCCACGAACATCGAAGGTCCACCCCCTTACGTAACAGATAGCCAGTCAGCGAGCTTGAAACCATAAACAGATGTGCTACACATGGCCATGTATTGCACGCACTGAGTGTTGACAACTCGGACCTCAGACACAAACGTCAACACGGCCTATACTTTACTATAGAAACGATGCATGTTTTACCCCAAATATAGGATTTTTCATTGGATTTGAAGTGGTTTGGACTATTATATGGGTGGTATGGATCCACCAATACCCCCTACCCTCACCAGGGCGGATGGTTTAAAGAAACATCAAGAAAATCATCAGAATAACAAATCAAAACTGTAAAAAAGATAGATCCCTTCTTAAAAATCTGCTTATTCAGGAGACAAATGTAGATAATTAAGCTCTAATTTATAAACCTTGCCATTCATCCCCGTCCACCCTCCTCAGGAGAAAGGTAGTGAGTGAGAGGAAGAGGAAGAGAGGGGAAGAGACCGAGGGAGAGCAGAGAGAGGGGGGGGGAGAGAAGAAGAGAGACAAAGAGAGCGGGAGAAAGAGTGAGGGAGAGAGAGAGAGGGAGAGAGGGAAGAGATAGAGAGAGGAAAAGGTGTCCAATCACCAACGTACAAAATTAACTATGGAAATTTGGAGTATTTCTGAAAATCTTAACTTGGTTAATCCAGGGCCGGAAAAGCCATTGGCGCAGTAGGCGTCCAATCACCGACATAAAATTTGCTACTCTAGAAGGCTGGGGTTCCTACAAAATTATATTAAATGATGAGAACTAACTTATTATTTCAACATATACTCAGATATATACTACAAACCCTTATTAGTGGTTGTGTAGAGTATCGGATAAAATGCATGAATAATTAATAAATAAAAAGATATATGTTATATGTGAATAGTGAATGAAATAAGAAAAAAGGAACTCTGTTAGGAAAATCCTGGCTGTCACGAGAATGTCCTGGCTGTCACGAGAATGCATGATAGTGCTGTCACGAGAACATCCTGGCTGTCACGCAAATCTCAGAGCTAAGACTGGGATAGCCAACACACCCCTGGGAGGTGTGTTAGCCCTTTATGGACACGAATTTGACACGCAAATCTTAGCACTTATTATGAACGCAGGCCCTGCTCTGTAAGAATAGTCAACTAAGTCAGGGCATAACGAAAACCACAAATATAATTAAATGTTTGTGAGAGTGTAAATTTTACGTGTTCTATCTGTTGAATACCTGAATACAATTTTGTTAAAAGAAAAAGATTACTTGAACTCGTCACCGCTAATTGTTAATTAGTACTAACATACATATGTGATGTCTTCCAGGCAAATGAGTCACATGTAGCCAAATTGATGTTTTCTTCACAGTATTTTATTTACAAGATCTCTTTGTGGGAATTTTCTCACCTTTGGATTATCTATAATGCTACAACTCGTATAAATGTTGTACATCATTTCAAGACGGTGTATCTAATACATCAATACATTTCTAAGCTCGTATAAAAGAGTTTTTTCGGCTACTTCACTCGTAATTGGCCAAACAGAGATATTGCAAAATGTATCTTTCAAAAATAAAAATATCAAACCTAACATATAGAAATACTTGTTGAATATTATAGTGTGTATTATCATTAGAATAGGCTTGATCTCATCTTTTCAAATATGATGATGTCTCAAAACTCATTTTTGTAATAATAGATTTGTACGGGGATACATCTTATACACTGGCAGGAGTTTCTTAGATCCACAGATTATTTATGATTTCCATTGCATCATGTAACAAATATAAATCATATTCATTTCTCCATATTTATGTGCTCTCTCTTTATGTGATATTACTAAATATACCAATAGGATATTAACTAATAAGAAGTAATCCAAATAAAATGTAATAGGATTGACATGAAATATATAGATGAGAATGACATAATCGTGTATATCCCTTGATGGTACATAATATATTTAAAGCAATACTACGTGACATAATTAATTTGAAAACAACGTATCTAGAGGGAGTTACGCATACCACGTATTTCACTAGTTAGTTATGTGGGCTTGTCGTGGTAAATTCTTTACTAAGATCACCACAAAAATTCAAATTTATGACCCCTTTTTCTATTTGCATGACTTTTTTCTATTTTCCTGATTGAAAGCAACCTTTCAATCATGATTATAAGAAACTCGTTGGTTTCAGTCACTTAGAATATTGACCTCGTTGCTAGGCAACTCTTGCCCTCGCTGCTAGGCAACTCGTGCAATATTCACGCTCCTTCAACCAACTCGGTAGTGAACCTGTATATAAAGATTGACGTTGATACTCAGCTGTTATCTATTGATTAACTGAATAATGATTCCCTTGATTGCTACCGTGATTGCTGCATATATATAGGGTTTACATTTGCTAGCCGTATCGTAGAAGGGATCTGATGTATTATTGTGTAATTAGTAAGCATGTAAGCCTATATGTTGGTTTCTTATCGTGTGTTTATAACCCTATACCTATATTTAATACTGCAACCTCTACTAGATTAGATCTACTATCACCTTTACGGTAACAGCTGAAAGACCTGGAAACTATTCCAGAAGCTAGTCCACCATTTTGTCGTCTAAAGTATGTTCATATCATACCATATTTTCACAGGAATCCTTGGTCAGCATTCTTTTCATTTTTGGAGTGTCTAGCGCTGCTGTTAGCGTAAACACATGTACTAAATACTAAATTATAAGGCTGTATGTTGAATGCATTCATGCATATATCTGACGTTATTGTAAGGAGTATTATAGCAAGAACAGCATAGTATCGCGTATGAGGGGGGCTATATTCTCTGAGTATGGCCGAAAACAACGAGGTCATAGGCCGAGTTGTTTTTCGGCCATACAAGGAGAATATAGGCCCCCAAAGACGCGATACTTTGCTATTCTTGCTTTTATTCCATGATTCTTACCCTAAAACAACTTTATTTGCATTAATTTCATCAAACTGTGTTGTCCTCATAGTCTCGAACGGTTGTGACGTCACTGTACAATACACAGAGTTTATATTGTCCACCTTGTGAGCGGCAAGTATATCGATTATACTGTCCGCTCACGGCCAAATCATGGAATAAATATATTTAACACTTAACTAATGGTTGACCATCAAGCAATATAGCTAACTTTTTGTCATGCATATGAACAATTATAGAAGTACTTATTAGATGTTGTAATGTTTTCCATCATTGGAATCCCCTGGATCTAAACTTTTAAAATATGATGATACCTCAAAATCCAGTTTCCGACATGTGACTCAAATTTCTGTGACACATCACATATATATATCCTTAGTTTACTCAGCTGAGTCTGGGTAGGTTCCATCGTGTGTCTTTTAGATCCCACGCTGTGTTAATGCAAATATTCCATTCTAAACCAAACATAGGCTGAAGCGCAACTGTGTCTGCTTTTCATCGATAGTGATCTTATTACACCGTTCTTGCATTTATCCTGTGATTCTGGTATTTATGAATGGAGCTTTCCTTCCTTCTGCCCTCAATATACTTCCCACATGTGTGATGTGTTAAATAAAACGAGTCATAAGTCGCAAAATTGATATTTCTCAAATGTTTTTTTCCCAGAAGATCTCTTTGTACGAATGTTAAAAATTTGGGGGCGTTTAGTGCTCTTTGGTTGCATTGCACTAAACATACATTTACGATTTTGTGATAAAGCACTCTTAGAGACCCCGCAACACCCTCTTATCATAACTTGGATGCATTGCAATCAATTATTTTCTCAGACTAGCCTGAAAGACCTCTGAGAGACCTCTTACCTAGCTCAAATAATATTAATTTTACCTACCTCAGGTCCTGGCTCACACATCACCTATGTTGTTGCATAATATATTGCAGCTCTGTGATCTTGCATATGCGATGTAAGCACTGATATTGAAAATGTCTCAAGCTATGAGAAACATTGCATATTTTGCTATTATTTTGCTGCTATATGCGATATGTTAAAGAAAACTAAGTCATGAGTGGCAAAACGTATAGCTTTCAAAGTGTTTTATTCACAGGATCTCTTTTTAAGAATGTTCTCTTCAATAGTCGGAAGACTGTGTTTTAAATATACCCTTATATTTCTAAGTCATCCTGTGGTGTATATTTAGATATTTGAATAGTAATTGTCCACACAGAAACATTGCAAACTTGTTTTCAAACATCAAAACAATCAAACATAAAATGTAGAAATACATTTTAGTTTCCCTAAATGTTAACATTGTTGATATCCACTTAATCCAAACCTTATAATTATCCACTCAAGATCATACGCCCATGTTTGACTGCTTGTGTGTCTGACGTGCTAGTTTACAACAAACACTGTTGTATTGAATGCAGAAGTATAGTGGGCGATTAGATCATGAGGTTGTGTTGGTGAGTCTGGTCTACGGGCCCAGGCACAAAACCGAGGCGAACTAATGGCTTTAGTCACCAATTTTGTTGGCATGTTACTGTCATTAACAACATCCAAATTATAGATGATTTCATAGCAAAATGAACCAGCTGGAAGCGGACGTCCAACACTAGTAGGCTTTTTTTTCTGTTTTTTTTTTTGTATTTAAAAGGTTTTATTCAATGTATCCTGCCAACGAGGCTCATACAATTCTAATTAGCATTTGTATTGCGTCCTTTGTCTTTTTAAATTTTAGTCTGTGGCCTACAACTTCCCCCGCCATTCCAACAAATGGCGACTAATGTTAAACAAGGCCTAAAGCAAACAATCCCCCAAACAGACCCACACACAAGATAATTTGATATGGCTATCGAATAGTTATCACATAGTATTAATGGAGTGCTATACAGCAGACTGCCTTCCATCCTTTTGTGTTAAACGTCAGCCAAAACGAAAACATAGCCCTAAAATGGGATGCAACCAGCAGGAGACACTGGGTCTATTTGCAGTATCTCTAACTGATGATGAACTTTATTTATTCTCAATGTTATAAGCTAGCAATACATATAATGATCTGCTTATGTAGTGATCAAGTCTATCAGATTGTAATATGTAATGAGTAATGAATGTGATTTATAGCGTTTTTCCCTTGAATGTATTAAATATATTATTGGCCTTTATTGAAATATTATAAAAAAGAAGATTTCAGCAATAGCTGTCAATCACTCCATCTGAGGTATATTTAACCCCACCCACAAACTCAATGAAACATTAATACCCCTGTCTGGGCTTTCATGACCATTGTTTACCTTCTGCCAGACACACAAACCAGCAGGTAATCTCAGCAGAGATCTAACTTTCTATCCTTTCATCCTGAGACACTGTTTGTTGAAAGAGGGAATGATTATGGACACTAGTCTGAGATAATACGATTTTCTCTGTTTGGTATCGGGACCTGGGGCTATTTTTCAGTTAGAATGCGTCTGGAATGGATTTGTTTTACTTTTATTTTGAAATATTGTCGCATAGATAAGATGAGATAGAAGTGTTTCATCACAACCTGGGGCATTTTGTAAGATATTAAATTATAAGGATAGAGAGCGAATACATTAGGAATTGTTGTGGACATTTATATCCAATTAAATAGACAGTTTTCATATGACAGAAATTGAGAGATGATATAATCAAAGTTGATATAATCAAAAATTCACAAAGAGCAGTAGACCCTGAAAAAATGGGAACATTTCTTTGTGTTAAAAATGCACTACCAGCTATGCATGCGCAAATCTGCGCAATTTTTCCTTTTGTCACATACACCAAGTATATGACATACCCAAACATATCCCTGAATATCTAAGAATTCCGAATCCATTAAATGCATGTATATAACCAAAGAAGTGGAGCATTATTCAATCGGTGCGCACCGAATGGACGACCATTGGAACATCTGTCAACCAGAGATTTCACAGGGATTTCCCTCTTGTTAGCATGCGTCATATATTGGAAATGAGGGTGGACGATATAATGCTGTGTGACCTTTATGGAATTCTGTTGGTCCGATGAACAGTTGGCTATGTTTGGTACTCCCATTTTTTTTTAAAAGAAATTTTATTGAGTCCATTTCCATTGTGCGGTACAAGGGTAATCTCATGGAACCCATTTCAAAGCAGAATCATTATAAGTACAATTTAAATTATTACATTTTAAGTCAACATAAATAAAATACCAAGAGAGAGTTAATTAATTTTACAATCATTGAAGAAGTAGACACATTTACTTTACATTCGACATTACATTTACATTTACATTCCGAATACAACCAATTATAGCCTGAACAACCAGTTATACTGAAAACCTAGCATATAACCTCAGCAGTGCAGAAGTCTTTAGTATGAGGTACAATCATCTATATAAAAATAGGCCCTGCGCACACGCATGTACTTGACTAGGGGTTCCCCATTACCCCTGCTGTCTTAAATGGGCATCTACAGGCCACTCATGCAGTTGTATGCAGAGCAAAAACCGATACCGAATTTGTTACTTTTAATCAGTTTTTATTCATTTAAAACGTATCTCCAGGACATATGATATCTTTAGGGTGTTTATCTCAAGGATAGTCGTTTCAATTCAGAATCTTCCACAGCTGGTAATGCATCTTTAAGAAATGGTGATATAAAAATGGCAAAATGGTAAAAATTAACACTGAAACTCCAATATTAAAAATAGGTCATCTTTCGAAATTAATCAATTAAATAATTATTTGGGAATAAATGTAGATATTCAAACACAGAAAAGACAAAGTACTTACAATTTGAACAGTGCTTTTCCCCGCTCCCTCGCCCGACCTTCCCACTGTACATGTGGTCAAGAATCGCAAAATAAGATTTTACAAATTGATTATTATTATTATAATGTACAGGATCTCTCTGTTGGAATGTTCTGATTATTGGGGGGTTCTGCAGTTTAAGTTATATGAATGCATGTACCAAGTTTAAAGACAGTGTCTTAAACATATTCGAAGTCCCTATGGAATACATTTAATTACTTTACTGGTAAATTGCCCACCCAGAAATATTGCAAAGGTTTTTTCAAACAGAATATCAAACATAAAATATAGAAACACTTATTAGAAATCCTCACTGTTTGCTATCATTGGAATCTGCTCGATCTCATCTTTCCAGATATGATGGTAATGTAAAGTTTTTAGGTAAAAATGCTTTTCTATTAAGAAAGTTCAGTAGCGCACCCAACGGCCTGGGTCAAGGTTACTTATTTAGTTGGCCACCGGTTATTGGTCAGTTCCCATCAGATAAAGGCTGGCTAGCTGGCGGACAACTGATTATCTCGGGGGAGAAGGGTGGTGGGGGGAGGGACAGTAGGGAGGGAGCCTGATTAAGGGGAGGGGAGGGGAAGGGACTATCAGCCACCTTGTTGCATTGATTCATTTCTCGCCTAGCTGCCGCATTAATTTAACCTCGAAAATAAGTCCAGTAATCTTCAATATTCCAAAATCAATCTCTTTTGAATTGTGACTCATTTTCCTGTAACATATCACATATGAATCTCTAAAAAGATTTTTTTTTTTTAAAGATTTTATTTATCCAGCATCTCAAGACATGATTAACAGTAAAACAGTCGAGAACAGGTAACACGAGAACATTGGTGGCCTTCTACCTGCTGCTGCATTCTACATTTTTTAACAGGTTCAAAAAAATTAACTAGCAAACTAACTAACACATTCAATAGGACATAATGATAATACACGTTAATAGCAAGGTGAGTATAATATAATAATATGATATAATACGATCAGCTTTTTAGATTCAGTTAGTTTAGTTTAGTTCGCCCAGTTGTACTACTGGGTAAGTAGTTATGCGGATGTAATGTAAATAGGTTTTTATTGTCGTTCCATCTGACATTGTACTATGTCAGGATAATGGCAGAGGATATCACAGGTGGTGATTGACTGACCAAGTGTACTGTTGGCGTAGATAAACATGACAAGTGTACATAAGATAGAGAGGTAAGCAAGGGTTGTAACATTGTAGCATTGGCAAGGTATGGTGTATCTCGGCCTGTTTATTACCAGGTGGTAGAAGGATTTGGGTAGATTAGGGGGATAGTACAGATTAGGGGATAGAGGGAAAGATGGACGCAGAGGATCTGGGTCATGTAGTTGGGGTTGGGGATAGGTGGATACTTTGAGGTGTGCAAGGGCTTTGGTTTTAAATCTGATAATGTCCGGTTCTTCCTTTATTTTTTTCGGTAGAGCATTCCATCTGGAGCCACCTGAGTAGGCAGGGGCTCTTTTGCATACTTCTAGCCGGGGGCGTGAGACCGGGAGGTTGAGGACAGAGGAGGAGCGGGTTGAGCGACCCTGTGGTGGGACAGGAGAGGTCATGTAATGGGCTCTTCTGTGCATGAGGAGTAGGATCTGGGTGGTTCGACGGATTTGGAGGGGGAGAAAGTTGTGGGTCTCCATAAGATTGGAGATGCTGACATATCTGCCAGATAGGGTGGCAATGCGGAGACCTCGTTTCTGGACTCTCTCTAATTTATTCTTTAAAGTTACATTGGCCATATCCAGGAAGCAGGAGTTGAACTCCAGATGAGGGAGGACCATTGTTTTTAGAATGCGGATAGCGATAATTTTTTATATAAAGGGACGGATACGAGCAAAAGTGGTAACGGTGGTAAGATGCTCGCACAGCCCTCGGCCGCAAATAAAAAAGATACTAAACTAAGAACACCATAATGTCAAGCAGAAGGAGGTCCATGCATACACGCCTCTTATAATCCCTGAAGCGCTCGGCCAAGGAGCAAAGAGCCCTTCTTTTCTTTTCTTTTTTGTGGAAACATAAACTTTATTCAAGGTACAAAGAAAGAGGCCTTCTTGGCTTACAAGGCGTGTCTATTTCTCCTTATACCTGACCGTTGGGCAGTCTTACTTTTATTTCATTACATTGATTTAAAAGCATTTCATGAACTTTAAAACAGGCTTTTCTTTACGGTAGATTATGGCTTAGCCTTTATATGAGCTGTTTGAGTACCCTTTGGTATGGATAGCTCTCCATAAACGCGGGACAACAACCTTTGAGTAGAAACAAGACTATACATAAAACCTCGAGATCTCAGTGAGCACTAAAATGGCTCCAACATGCAGGCTTGAAATATAAGAATTAGCAACTAAGTTGCCAGAACTGTTTTGCAATAGAGAAATCACCCCAGCTCTCGCATCTGTACCTCTCTCACTTATAGGTAAAATTTCAAATTTCATATTCACTGTTATATTATTTCCGTCATAACGAATCGCTGCATATTTTTTATTTTTATTTAAATTTTTTATCGGCAGTATAAGTACAAGTCTGGCCTCGACAATGGCGGTATTCTTACCACCTGCCTTAAGATCTATAGGCTACTTATAACTATGTTAATAGTATTGTTAATTTCCTAAGTCAGATAGTACATGTCTGTAGTCGGGGGGGGGGGGGGGGGGGCGTGGAAAAACAATGGCGGTCGTGGGATACCCTATTTTTACCTCATAGTGTATGACTTTCTCCTAGCTTTGCTAGAATTCCTCTATATTCTGTCTGAATAGGATTTGGTTTGAGATTATGGGTCGCCAGAAAAATTGACCATCACCAATCCTCCCCAATAACCTAAATTTAAGACAAAAATGAGGGTAAAAATACAGTTCAACATAACTCATACTGGACTAATATTTATTTATAAATATACTTTGATGTTGGACATCTATAGGCTGAGAGGCCTGAGGGCTATTCCCCCTTCTTTATAGGTCTACACAGTGGCATAAAAAATTATCTTTACTTCAGGAAATGGTTGTATTCCTAGATGTCTTCCCACACAACTTATAGGTTTAAATAAAGCTGCACTCTCAGCTAACGTCGATCAAAAACTAAATATTTTCTACTTTCTGTTCCATTACTTTCCAACCTATCTAACATTCATTTGACATTATTTGGATTTTGAAGTTTTTTCTCCACTTGTTTTCACTTAAGAGCTTCTAGCGTCCATTTGTATTTGGAGGACCCGCCTGAATCCTTTCATGCAATGACTTATTATCTCTCATCGGCGGCAATTTTCTCTTGGTGATTAGACTTTGAAATTCTTGTATAAACATATAACAAGAGTATATTGATAAATCCAGTCGTATAAGTCACAATATAAGTGAATTTGACAAGGCATACTTTCTGATGATAGCTGAGAATGCAAATTAAAACTGCTACAAGCCCACGTTGGCCTTAATCTGATGTGTCATAAAACGGAACCACTGTCGTTATATAAAGCAAGTCACGAATCTTATTAAGCTAACACAAATCAAGAAGGCGTGACTTTTAATTATTTTTATAAGTATTTTGGACCTATATGACCAAAGTTATGTCCACTGCCTACGGTATAGGAGTGACACTTTGAATTATCCTAATGGTAAATCCTTGAGCGTGTTTTTCCAAACTAAGACACATAGTACCTTATAGTCCTGGGACACCTAAATGAATGGAACACCAACACCAATATGTAGGATACGATAGATGTGATCTATGATCAGTTCTTCTATGATCTGTTTATTCTGTGAAGCATTGGCACAAATATTGTTATACTTGGTGTTACACTATTAGAAGATTGAAGAAAGATCTGTGATGTTTCTATTGTATTTATTCTGTATGATGGTAACGTACAGAGATACAGCTGGTATTCGTATCAGATGGTAAGTAAGTTCCTGGGCTTAATGAAAATTTCTAGGCCTACAGGGCATATGTTACAATACGTTATAACAATATGAGGGATTGGCTATGATATCACAGCATCATGAAAGCTATCATGGCATCATGACATCATGACAGCTACAACCATCACATCTATGACCTCATATGTCATTCTATGTAACATTGGTTAATTTTCGACACATGACTCATGAGGTGATCTAAACAGGAAATATGATTACTTGATTAATTTCGTAATGATGTTATTTAATAGAACCGCAATATGGGATGTGCATGTTGTATTGCGCATGCCTATTACAGTGCATGCTGCGATAGATTCAGTTCAAATCTGAAATACAAATATTTAGCAACATTTTTCCATCTATATGGTAGCTTGTGTAAATGATGTAGAAAAAAACAAATGCATGATAGGAAAGACGAAGTTTGGTTTCATGAAAACATGAAACACACTTGGATATTTACGTGAGATTATTATTAAATAGGCCACACGTTACTTAACAGAACACCTGTTATGTTCAGCATGCAGGACATGTTTTCTATAAATTGTACACTGACATACATCTCCCATGGATGCGAATCGAGATTCATGATGGCGAACATGCAATTCCCTTATTGATATGAGGACATAGATCTGTTTGACACTCCTGACTCAGTTGGCCTACCATGGACCGTATACCTTATCAATTTCTTTAATGATGTTATTTAATAGAACTCAAAATGTTCAAACCCCGAGGGCATGATTAGTCATATGGCCTTGGATGTCATGCACTTATCAATCTACATGTAGGCCTAATGTGGCAGTCTCCCAATTAGATTATAAGATGTAGATGTGCCGCATATTTTTAGTTTAAAAGAAATGCACCCTAACAAGATCCCGTACTTTTTATTTTGCAAATGTCTTTACCTCAAGTTTTGAATATTCGTGGAATGAATTGTGTGGAACATTTTATGATGAACATAGTGATCGTAATTTGCTTTCTGTAATGATCATTGATCTAGATAGTCCAAGGAGACTTTTATACCAAGGACGCTTTTAATTATATATTGTGTGATTTTATACTAACCACTTATGGTGCATGGTTTGGAGCGTGGTAAAAATGTAGAACGAGCTTTGAGGCGTAGTGATACAAAACAAAGCAAAAGGCTGAGTGTTGCATCACCGCCGGAAAACCAGTTCTTCTTTCCACGCGTACAACGAGTACCATAAGTGGTTGTAGAAATACTAATAAGCTATGTTGATTCAAAGAATAGTAAGGGTTTTCTTGTAAGAGGATACTTGCGATGCATATTTAAGATCATAGGGTCATATTTCTTCGATTTATATATAATGTTTAAGAATTATTTCTATCGTGGTTACGATATAACTTGATTAGTTCTTGTTAATGAGAACATTCTTGTACTTTCTAATGATATGGCAATGCAAAAATACAACCACATTAGATATTGTTTTAAAAAAATATTTGCATACAAACTCTGCTACAGCAGCCCAACAATACTAATCACTTATCCTTTACCAACACCTTGATGGATATTCCCAATATAAAGTAAAAGCAATACTATTCTATTTAGAATACTACGCCAGAGTCTTTGTGAGTGGGCAGAAATGTCTTATGGCAGTATAGTGAAGGGATGAAGACTGATCATCCGACAAGTTGCCCAGTCATACATCAATTTCCTGGTGCCAACAATTGGTGTTGGTGTGCTCAATTGGCTCTCTGTAATGTTTTTCCCATATGGCTATGCTGCCGGGAGTGAATAGGGGAGTTGCAAGTCTCACTGTGCATGTCTGTTACAGTCCATGCTGGTATTTTTTAACAAATGTATCATATATAACAGTTTACATTGGAGCACTGATAAATATGCCATACTGAACATCAACTATTTGCTATTGCTTATTTTGACATAGAAACTCCCATGGTTCCGTGCAAATTAATATTCACGATCATGACCATGCAAGTCCCCTATTAGTTACTGTTCACCAACCCCAGTAAAGCACGAGGCAAACACCAGTTTCTCACTGTGGAACTAGGATGCAAATTTGAATTTACATGAAGTTTTTTCCAATATCTTTACAACATTGATCCAAATATGTTACATCGAAAATTCAAAATAATTAGGTAAAAAATCATGGTTTCCTGCTTTCTTTCGGGGGTGTTTTTAATCAGAATATCTCATATATAATTAAATGTGACAAAATTGTTATTTTTAGAAATGAAATATATTCCTCTCTACTCATCCCTTCTGAGCATGATTAAGGTTTTCCCATGTGAAATATGCATATTTTGATGTCAACATTTTACTTTCCTACTCTAAAACCCATGGTGCTACATTTGTTTTACTACAAACAAATTCTCTGAACCCTGTTATCTCTTTTTCTATCTTTTCTCATAACATATATATCATAAATTGGGTCCTGTGCTTGGAGGGAATATGATAAGTAATATCAATTCACGAATAGCCAGAAACCAGGCATTGCTGGATTTATTCATCACCAATATAAAATCAATAACATCACAATGATACATGAGAAAGAAGAGAAGAAAAAAGAAATATTGTCAGTTTATACACGTCCATGAAAAGCAGCGGAGAGCAAGGAGAAAGTAAACATTGGGACGTGCTATTGTTTATGGGCTTGTCATAATAAAGGTGCGCTGGGATCCGGTTGGATGACGACACAGGGAACATGCCCAGTTGCCACAGTGATTGCTCCTGTACCCAAATATGGAAACCGAGGTGTTGGTTCACGATTTTCTCACTAAGTAGGTCACAAATCAGTGAATGCAAATTGATTTGGCTCTACAGCATATATTATGCATATATTATAGGGAAAGGAATTATTTATGTTTTAAGGAGAGGAACTACCAGAATCCATATAGTACAAGGGAAACTGTGATATTTTGTCCCGCATGTTCTTGGAATCTGTGATGTTACCAGTCGTTTTTCTGCTCTGTGTAGTTCTGTCATCCCTTTTCCTTGGACAATATGTGGATTGTGAAGGTATCTGGGGTGAAAATGAGATTTTGAAGCCCTTTTTAATAATGTACCTTGACGCTCTATTTATATTATTATGAAGAGTTTGAGGTCATGCCTCTATGCCCCACCATCCACAACAATGCAGGATTCCCTCGCAATGTGTCCTGTGAGAGTACCTAGCAATGCATAATGGGAGGGAAAAGGGGAGGGGGAGAGAGAAGAGGAGTAGAGAGTGATGGAGAGAGGGAGGGATATCAGAGGGGGAGGGGGAGAGCAAGGAAAAAGAGAGAGAGGGGGAAGAACGGAGGAATCAAATAGGGAGAGAGATAAGAGGATAGAGAGAATATGGGGAGGGAGAGTGAAAAATATAGGAGGGAGGGAATGGGGGAGAGGGTGGGAGAGAAGAAAGGGGGAGGGGAGGGAGTGGGAGAGGGAGAGGGAGAGGGAGAAGAGGATACAGAGAGAATAGGGGGAGAGAGAAAAGTGCAAGGGAGAGGTGAAGGGGGGGGGGGGCTACGGACAGGGTCACAGAGGGAAGAGGCAGGGAGAGAAAAGGAGGAGAGGCAGGAAGAGAGGGGGAGGGGAGAGACAGTGAGGTAAGAAGAGGCTGACCGGGCACTTTGCTAGTATTTTATATAAGTTTGGGGGAAATCCAAAATATCCAGGACTTTTATTGGTCGATTACAAATACCATGGGGCTATTGTGATGCAAAATTGCGATGTGTTACAGAAGAAATATCAATTTTTGGATATTATAATATCTGGAAAGATTAGATCACGGGGACTTGAACGATTATAAACATAAAGACATTTAACAAGTATTTCTATATTTATTTTTGAAAATTGCAAAAATTTCTGGGTGCATCATTAATAGTAAACTAGCTAGCTGAATATACCTAGGATATAGGATGACCTTAGAAATACAAGAATACATTTTAATACAGTCTTGAAATAATGGTACATGTATTTATACGACTGGGAGCGCTAGATAACCCAAAGAATGAGAACATCTTGAGAATAAAAAATTGAAAAATACCCATTCTCCGACGCATTTTTGTGTAACACATCACAATTGAGGTCGGTATAGAGGACGTAGCTACCCCCAGCCCCTTCTAAATTGGCAATCAAAAATAAATGATCGCAAGATCATCTTTTGATGTGTGAACAATGATCTGAAATATCTCTGCGGGTGGTTTGAATGTCCCCTTAAATACTGGCCACCAATAATTTCCTGGAGATGAAGAGAACAATTAACTTCTTATCTGAACTAAGCACATGGCTCTAGCTGATAGTTATTGCCTTTTAATGTCCTTGGATACTGCTGTCTTAGATCCTGTTTATTGTTATCCTAATTGCCTTTTGTACATTTCATCGTTTTCATTGGAGTCAATGAACTCCTTCATTTCTTTATTAACAGAATAATGTCCGAGATACAACTAACTTATATATGAATATATTCACTCTGTTTGAACAGTATCTCAATACGACACCATTTTATTTTGGATTTTGAGAGGAAATAAGATTGAAATAAAAATAAAAGGATACTGTAATAAATAGTATGAGATGAGTGACATCAGATTCCTGAGTTTACAGAAATTCTTCCACACAATAAAAAGAGTTATGT
Source organism: Sthenelais limicola (assembly GCA_942159475.1). Classification (NCBI taxonomy): domain Eukaryota; kingdom Metazoa; phylum Annelida; class Polychaeta; order Phyllodocida; family Sigalionidae; genus Sthenelais; species Sthenelais limicola. The sequence goes on from OW804100.1 coordinate 26,703,225, forward strand.
TGATGGAATTAGAACTTTTCTTTTGTATATTTCATAATTTTTTTATCGGTTTATTATACTTATTAGAGTCTGAAATGACACATCTATTTATTGTTATGACGGCTTCAATGTAGAATCTGTGGATTGAAATACATTTGGTAATTATTCACTTTGACAACCACTATCCAAAATATGCAGAAAATGTACAATCTACAGCTCAACCCGTTTGATAAAGTCAGCTAAATTAGACTGGCAATAGGTTAAATACTTAGTATCAATTTTGGCAGCGAGCTGATTGTAGAAATCTGTTTGGTTATATACAACTGTATTTTGAACCACAATGTCTTAAATTTAAATGACAACTTAAGTTTCTGAAGCCTGGACCCATGTGCGCTATCAATTCGTTTTCAGTGGTGCCCCAATGAACTCCCTTTATTTCTTCATTAACAGAATGATATCCATGATACAACTAACATACTGTGTAACATACTCTGTTTCAGCAGTATCTCAATTCAACACCAAGTGTTTTTGAGATTTTATATAAAAGGGAAAAAAGTAAAACAGATTATTGAGTCTAAATAAATTCTTTCACGCAGTAAAGACAAAATTCATCAAGAAAAAAGAAAAAGGTTCAGCACTTCTTAGATACGTAGAAATAGAAAAGGAAATTGTCCCTTAGGAAAGGTTCATATTCACGATTCATCATCCTGACCGATGACTTGGTTAATTTGGTTGACTAATAGACTTTCAAACCTTTCAACTTTGTAAGGAAGTATGCCTGGAAATCTAATACAAATTAATTACTGTCGCTTGCAGGAGAACGCTTGAGAGTAGAGGCTTGACCACTTGATGGATGAGGAGGAGGACCAGGGAGCGGTCAGCAACACCGGTCAACTGTCCCCTGCGTCCAACCCTGGAGGAATGGTCAGTTTCAGCATGGAGGAGAACGAGGAACCTGAGGTCAGTCTTCATTCATGCCGTTGTTAGATGAGATTACATTACCATTTATTTTGTCAATGCTTTTTACAGGAGATCAGTGTAGAGATAATCCACAACGTTCAGTACCAATAGGGGATTTGCATGTGCCACTGCGCGTCTGTTACAGTGCATACTGGGATAGATTCTGATGAAATCTGACAGACAAATATTTAGCAATATTTTTATCGACAATTGCAAGAATGTTTTCGCCAGTATCCTAGCTTTTATAAATGATCTATGAAAACCAAATGCATGATGGGAAAGATGGGTCTAGTCTTATGGAAACATGTAAAACTCATAGATTTTGACATGGGAGCATTGATAAATATTCCTTGCTGAACATGGCATATTTTCTATAGATTTTATACTGCACCATTGTTCCCATAGTTCCATGCAAATCAAGATTAAAGATGGCGGCTATGCAAATCCCCTATTAAAGAAATTTATTGTAACATTTATTTGTCAAACAATAGGTCCAAATCAGTGGGTCTAAAGTCCCCAATAGTGGGAGTATTCAAGCCCAACTTGACTTAATGATTAAACTGATAGAATCTGTGGACAGATCAATATATATATTTGGCCAACAATTATTCCAATTACAGAAATCGCCGCTACTTACTATACAACCATACTGGGGAGGCTGGCTACACAGCCGAGTGTATTCTAGTGCAGCTATTAATAGATTAATGACCAACATTGAGGGGCTCACCTTGAGGGGCACCGACACATCACTTACAGTAGAATAACACCAAAAAAAAGAAATACAGAGGTTCCCACCATAAGAAAAAAAAGTGGGTTCTCGAAAAAAAAGGATTAACTGTTTTACAAATGTGTTTCATATATAAAGCTTGCTATAGACAATTCATTTGTTCAGTTATTGACGAATGTGCCACTTGCGTTTCTCATCTGTTGGGTAAAATGTGAATGTGTGCGGCTTCAGGACACACAGGAACACTTATAACCTAATAATATTATACAACTCTATCTCCACTTAAGGGAAAGTTACATTTTGTTGTGATTAAAGATCAAATCTCAGTGAAAGCATAGATTTACTTTGTTAACCTTAATTGCAGCGCTGATGACATCCCCATATCTGCTATTAACATGTATAAATTACTGTTTAGAATATATTTAATTGCTGTAGAATGCATGCATTAAATATGTTAAAGTCAATCTCTGGCTCGCTGAGAAGCCTTAATGGATAGTTTGGCTCTCAAAATTGAGGAAACATAAAACATTGGTGCATAGCATGTGAAAAAAGAGTCAAAACCTTCAAAAATATCAATTTTGTTACTTTGATTCATTTTCCTGTAACACATCACATGCTGTTGTGAATAAGTAAATAATTTCATCAATTAAGGTAACCCATATAATTTCAAATATCCGGGTTAACAGCACCTTTTCATAGAGGCTTAAGGGGACTTTACAACACAGTCAGCACAATTATATTGTGTATAGTGCCACACTACCTATGCCCAAGGGAATTTACTCAGATACTTCAAGGCAGTCCTTTGTAAGTTACTGCCGTCCAAGGTCATTAGTATTTGTCACATGGAAACTTGCTATTCACCTTGAACACAGTAACACACTTATATAGGGAGTACTCAGACTAATACCTTTATGCACTCTACTTTTATTGTTTTACAACTCAACCCTTTGTACTGCTCGCCTCTAAAAGGTTCACTAACAGGATATTTTATTGTTTGCTTGTTAAAGTGGCTATGGTCACTGTTTGACTATATATCATTTAGAAATATGTTTGTAGATTTCGATTACCTGCACAAGTAAGAACATTTGTGTGGAATACCAACTCTATATATTCCTTAGATTAATTGATATTTGTTAATGAAGAATGTGGCAGCTCGAGGTTCCATTGGGGAATTCAAATCTGAGAGAGCAGTAACTAGACCATAAGGTGCTGCCCCAGTGTATGGTAAAGGGATGTGAACTAAGAGCGAGGCAGGAGGTACATAGTGACATATATACCCTGTCCCATCCAGCTGGTATCACTTAACTCATTAAGATAAGAGGCATACAGGCGGCGAGACCTCTTCCAACTGCCATGTCTGAGAGACTATAGTGTGATGGAGGCACCCCACGAAATTTGAAGTTTTAAACTCTTATATATTCCAAAAACTTGTATTTCATACATTAATGCTCCCAGGTATTGGTTAATGGCATAATGATTCAGAACATTGTTGAAATTCAAGCATATGTCAAAAAAATGAGGAGCTCAGCGGCAAGTGTCACTTTAAAAGTTTATCATCATATTAATATGTTAAAATGTTAATAGTATCAAATATCCACAAAAGAAATATATTCTACTTCTTCCCATCCAAAATTATAATATTAAAAAGAGACAATTGGAGTATTAACAAATACACACTTCAGGGGCGGATCCAGGATTTCATGAAAGGTGGGGTTCAGGTCTGAGAAAAGAGCACATGTTGGGGACTAAAATGTCTGACACGTTATGGTGACAAAGAAACTTCCCAAATTGATATTATATGCTCTAATTCATATATACAAACTAAAATATTCAACTACATTCATTACTATACAGGAGAATACATTGACAACTTTCTAAAACTTATCCACTTGACACATCTTAGTGTTTAAAATCCATTTTTATTCTAGGTTTAAATAGCCACGTTTTGGTAACATACAGACTTCCCCAGACATTTTTGCATTGCAAATCAAGGAGAAACCAAACAGGTAAATAGGGGGTGGGAAAAAGGCAAATTTGGGGTGGGAAAAACGGCACTTTTGGGCGGATAAAAAGGCACATTGGGGGAGGGCAAAAATGGCATCATGGGGCGCAAGGGGGTTTGGAACCACCCGACCTCCCGACCACCCCCGACCCCCCTGACCCCCCCCCCCCCACCCCACCCCAGTGTCAATGTAGCATCCTTGCTTGTGGCTTTAGATTGCCACTCTCGATGATACATAGACAATTTTGACTTCGGATAGTGTAAGAGGTGGTTATCTCCTGCGGGCATAGCAATTTCGTAAGGGTGCATCATATAGCCCAAGGGAGATAACTCTTATACTGCCAGAAGTCAATTTTTAATTCATCATACTTCTTTTTTTGGTGAAAAAATAGTAAAAATTCAATTGAAAGTAGGGTCGGACAACAAGGTCTGCGCACCACTCTGTTTGTTTACTTCCTCACTTCCGGTCCACCTCACTCATTTACGGGTTTATTTTTTCCAATGTTCACAAAGCTAAATACGAAATTAATTCCCGATTTCCAAGCTGCTTATCATAACATGTACTTACATATGCAAAAATCTCCCAGAGGGTGATACAAATATCCAATGATGTAACCTAGGGGTTTCCATACGATCCACTAATTTTTTAATTCTTTTTTTATAAATTTTATTGACAATTTTTCAACATTGTGATACATCTCATCTGCCGTCAAAATCAATTACAAAAAAATACAAACATTAATCAAGGATTCATTAGGCTGATAATGACGGAGCAATCGCCCACCCTCCGCCCTAAATCTTTTACCAAAAGACTTTACAAAAACTATCCCACGAAGGGTTATTTCTTTTAATATTCAACTATTTATTACCCAGCAATTTCAACAGACAATGTGATATTTATGTGATACACCTCACCATTTATTTTATTCAACAAATGAAAATGTTCATCGCTGGACCTTCATACTCTTTTACCCAAAATAATAAACAAAATGTATTTTAATTATTCTTCGCCTCCTCATTTAATGAGACTTGATAGCCATTAAATTGGTACATACACACATGAAAGTAGTTATCTATTACACATATAGTGGCTTATCACTACTCGCCAATCTCTTCTACCGAACTACTACAACATAAATCTTTTTGTTTATTTTTGCCCTGTGAACTAAAACACATCATAATATTAACACAAACTCTCCGCTAATGTAAGAAATAGTCAGACTCAATGAACTATTTTTAATGGTCAGATATCTGATAAGATAACAATGAAGGCCGGAGTGGCCCAAGGGAGCATATATTGGGACCTTTACTCTTTTGTATTTACATGAATGATCTCGTTAAAAGTAATGTTGATGGTGAACTTGTGATGTATGCTGATGACTGTGCCATTTGTACACCAATTCTTAATAAGGACTCTGTTTTAATTGTCCAGAATGATGTAAGTAAGTTCAATGACTGGGCTGGTGCAAATTATCTTCAAGCCAATGCAAAAATGTCACAGATCCTTGTCTTCAGAGGTAACGATGGTGCTTTCATTAGAAATCTTCCTCCTGTTTTCTTGAATCATTGTGAACTTAAATATGTCCAAGAGTTCAAATATCTTGGAACATGGATATGTAGCCAGCTTTCTATGAAAAGACAAATAAGCTGTAATTATAGTATAGCTAGAAGTTATTTAAGATGGCTGGCGAACGTTAAGCACCTATTGAGCAATGACAGCTGACTCTGGATTCACAAAACATTCATCCTGCCCATGATAGAGAAGTCGTGCATCTTTATAGATTTGTCCACAAAAGCCTCATACACCCGGCTACAGAAATTACAAAATAGAGTCCTTAAATTAATACATATGGTAATTGAAGGCATATTTAACATGCACATTCATTGTTAAGTTATGCCCCTTGCCAATAGGCGTGAGGTAAGAGCTTTAAACCTGCTAAAGGATACAGGGCTATTTGTAAATGAAAATATAGGACAGATTTTGAGAAACGGAAGTTTAAAGAAAATTAGATCAATAAGATGGCGCATGAACAGACTTGGGAGAACCATTGTCACGAGGCTTAATGGCTGCTGGAATGAACTACAAAAGAGAATAAGAGTGTAAGAAGATGATAAATCTTTTCAAACAGCTCTAAAAGCACTATCTACAGGGCTTTGTAGTCTCGGGACGTGTTGTAATGTAAAACTCCTCGTTTTACCTCTCTCTGCTCGGCAGCAATGTTTTAAATGGGTATTTGACTCGGTCAAGTCACTCCTTACATCATTTTAATTTTGTTGAATTGTGATTTTGATTCTTTTGTTTTGTTTTTCTCATAGAGTAGTTTATCAGTTTTATTCGAATTAGATCAGGCAATGCTGAGAATATGTATTTGTACCTGAATAAAATATCTTCAAATCAAATCAATCATAGAAAGAGGAATATTCTCTGTGACAGTAACAGCTCTTCCGAATATCCATTAAAAGTAAAACTAACAGTAAAGGTAAAAATAAAAACAAAATATTTCAAGTTTGAATATAAGTCACTAGGTGGCGCGTATATTTCCCGCATATTCCTTTAATACATAAGTAAAGGTTTGGGACTAACCCTTATGCATCAGTCAGACCCACATAGAGTATCTGAGCTAATCATATGTGATGTGTTAAGGAAAAATGAGTAAAAAATTCTTTAAATGTTACAAGAACTCAGTATAGGAATATTTTCATTTTTTCACCGTTTAGTGTTATCAGAAGTAGGAATACATGTACCAAATTCCCAAACTGTGTGCTTAATGTAACTATGCATTCCTGAGGCCATCTTGGGCAGTATATTTATCTAATTTACTAACGCTTGACCCTTAAGAAATATCACCAACATGTTTTTCATGCATAATATAATATAGAAGTACCTATTAGATGCCCTTAATTTTTACCATCATTGGAATCGGCCTGATCTCAACGTTTTAAACATAATGGTATAATCAAATTAATTTTGGCGACTTGTGACTCACATTCCTGCACCACATCACAAATGGCCACACTCCCAATTCTAGCCAATCAGGGACATATATAGATAAGGCCATTTCTCCAGGGTCCAATCAGCCTCACTAACAGGGATCAGGCAATGATGACATGCCAAAGGCCAGAGGGCCCCCTAATCAACCCGCTACCTCACCCACCCACCACACATAAGCAGGACAATGACCCTCACTAATACAGCTTATCTGGATGATTCACGTGTCTCTAGCAATCAGAGGGCAGCTATTTTTGGGTACCTCTAAAAGCTCTTGTCACTTCAGATGCAAATAATTCTCTGGAACAACGAAGCTAATAGAATAATTAGGGAAATGGGCACTACTTGATTCCGATTCTTTTATATCTACTTACTATGGGATTTTTTGCAGGTATCATTTTATCACGGTTATTTTGAAAGTGTCTCCTCATCGTTTTGTATATTTTCAAAATAGTGGTGAGAGAAAAGATTATTTTGTGCTCATATAACAGAAGTAGGAAAGCAACATGACTCCCTCCTAGACAAAAGAATTTGTATCACCTATTTCCAAAATACCTTCCAATTGAATATTAGGTGACCCCATGATACTCACATCGTAACAAGATAGTTTGGCTACACAACAGACGGTTGTTAAAGTTCTATCAATCACACAATCAGAAGCTACACAAATACAATAAAGTTGGAAAGGAGATGGAGTTAATACTGTTGCCTGTTGCAGAGGGCATCCTTAATCAAAATGTCCCTTGTTGCTTTTTCATTACTTAGGAAATTCCTACTGTCGGAATACAAAATTGTGTATGTAGTAAAATAGTAACATTAATCAATAGATTTACATGTCCCCTATTTTGAATATTGATTCGCATGGAATTATGGGAATTGTATGTCAGTGTAAAAGCTATAGAAAGCATCCCATGATCCCATGTAAGCAATCATGTAAATATTCACATATATGGCCCATTCCTACGAAATGGGCCCAGTAGCCTGAGCCTGATGCCCGGAATAAAAGTCTCTAAATATATATGATTGAATTTTAGAGTCATCCAACTCTTCTCATCAGGACAAATTATGCGAGCCAAGATCAGGAGATCATGGAAAGGCAAAACAGATGAATGATGAAAAGTTTGCCAAGGTGTCTCCTTCCGACAAGAGTAGCATCAAACTAATATTCTACTGAGGACTCTGTTGGGGCCATAATGAAGTGTTGAGAAACCTCTCAGATATGCTCAGATTAAGGTGTTATCGACACAAAGGGCAGGACCTAATTATCCATGAAGGCAAAGTATGTAGATTGGAGACATATATGTACATATGCAAGTAGAGGTTAGAGTATCAAAGTACTTATGCTATATCAAGATCTCGGCGAGAGATGTTGCTGGAGGGCATGGCTCCTTCTGGCTACTTTTAAGTGCTTAGGGAAAGCCTAAAAGGATAGTTTTAGATACTATGTATGATGTGTGACAGGACAATTAGGCACAAACAAATCGATTTTGAGATTATTATTATATTTGAAACGATGAGATTAAGCTGATTCCCATGATGGTAAACATTAAGGACATCTAAGAAGTGTTTTTATATTTTATTTTGATTTATGTTTGATAAGATAAGATAAGATAAGATAAGGAGTTGTTTATTTGTCGTAGTCAATTGTACAGAGGAGATACAAATGAATAAAGTAAGAAGAGAGACAAAAAGGTCGACATGCCTATATGATGCTGTAAGGCACCATTTCTTCCGGCTGTTATAGCAAGTTAGCAATATTTTCTAGATGGGTAATTACCAGTAAAGTAGTTGAATATACTAGTGTGACTTCAAAACGCAAGAATATATTAATTCCAGTCTTGAAATTTGATGTATGTATTCATGCTACTAGCAGCACTAAAACCCTAACAATGGGAACATTCCAACAAAGATATCTCATGAATAAATTGCTTTGAAAAACATTGATTTTGCAACTTGTGACTCATTATCTTGAAACGCATCACTATTGCTGCCATCAAGACAGCTGTATGCCTGGATAAAAATGATGTCAAAGCTATGGAACATTTGAGACTGACTCTGTATTGTGATTGTTAATTAATTGAATTATATTGTTATATCGGGGCTAGACAGGAAACACACTGACCCAATGCAATACCCTGCTCTTTTTGATTATTATGATTATTAGCAACGGTTCTTTTAGGACCTTCTTTTAGATGTGCATTCCCATAGGCAGCTATACACATGGCCATTGGTAACCCAGTCAGCTTTCACTCGGTGGGAGGTGAAATGATGCTCTGGCAAGGCGCTCAGGTGATTCTAATCCAGGGCTTGGTTTCCATTCAGCGCCTTTAAAATTTAAGATTGCGTCACCCTGACCCCCCCCCCCTTCTACAGCGAATCCACCTCCATTGAAGTGACTGGCTTGTTTACTACAACTGTTTACTATTGCTGACCACTAGCACTGAGCTTCACTGACCTGTGATGCTTCAATGAACCGTCTGCGACCAACACAACCTCTAATTGGTGCAGGTTGTTCTCTCGTGAAACCTCACCCCAGAGTTAAGATTTTTGTTTTATTTGGAATGGTGAGGTGCTACACTTGTCCAGGTGTAACCCACAATCTTGACAAAATGATTCTAATTGATATTAGATTGTGATTGAGAGGACCTCACACAGGGAAACAACGTCTGTGTAGTAAAACCTTGAAGCATTTTCCATCCCATAATGGATGCGTGAAACTCACATACAAAGTGTTGCTCTGATGTGGTGGGTATTTTTGCAATTCCAGCCAAAAGCTTGCTAAATATGAATATGTGAATACTGCATGAGTTGCGTAACAACGAGTGCAAAATTCAAAGTGACTGAAATAAAAGAGTTAATAAACATTTTATATATATGCGTTTGATTATATAAATAGAAAAAGAATGATGTACTTAGTAAAACAAACATATCGGTTTCCATGACTATCACACATAACTCACTAGTGAAATACTCACTGTGCGTAACTCACTTTAGGCGAGTATAAGTATTTCTATGTTTTAAATTTGATATTTCTATTTTTGAGCAAAAAGTTTATAATATTTCTGGGTTGACGATTTCTAGTAAAATAGCTAAATATACTCTATACCATGACCTTAGAAATGCAAGGATATCATTCATAATGCATTCATACAACTTTAGACGGTACATACTCCAAAGATGAGAGCATTTCTAAAAAGATATCGTGTGAATAGGACACATTGGAAAATATCAATTTTGCGCCTTGTGAATCATTTTTCTGCAACACATCACATTTGCTACCAATACAAGTGTTTCAAACTCTTACTTTGAATGGTCCACAAGGATTAATGGTGTAACACTAGCATGACCCAGGTAATGTTGTCAGCGTTACTATTCAGATCTGTGAACCATGATTGACTTCATGTCAATATGATTTGCACAAATCCTTCTTGTCATGTTACAGTGGGAGGTAAAACTGCTGAGTCAGCAGTAGATTCTATGACTTACCCATTATAGCCTCTATGATGATGATTTGGGATGAAGCAGGTCCACCTCTGAGATCATTATGAATCGAAGGCTATGTAATGGAGTAGGTGCATAACTTATAGAGCTTTATAGAGCTTTAATAGGGGGCCTCCACTATCGGCAAGTAGCGGCAAGTTTGGGTTGCCAATAGAGTGGTCAAGTATTGGCCTCTCTATTGGAGTTGCTAATTGGCATAGTGGATGAGGTGCTGCCAATGAGTGGCAAGTCATTGGCCGCAACTTGCTGTCATTGGCTGACAAATCAAAACGATTTGATTTTTTAGGCCAATAGATTGTCATTGGCCATGCATTGGCCACTATTGGGAGCTAGTTGCCACAATGGAACAGCTCATAACAATCGTGTTACCAATAGGTTTTCTATTCGCCTCTGGAGACCCATATTAGCCTAAAAGGGGGCTTCCACTATAGGCAAGTGGTGGCCAATGGTGTTGCCAATAGAGTGACCAATAGATTATTGCCAAATGACCGGCAAGTAGAGGCTAATAGAAAATATATTGGTAACGAAATTGGCAATTAGCCTTGTTTTAAAGGTATACAGGACAGTTTAATGAAACGTCCAGTCAAATTGCCATAAAACGTTCAGAGGTTGTTCCTCACTACAGAAAAAACAAATAGATGAAAAAAATGGTACCCCGTTAGTTTTTTTGGTAGAGCCACTTGAATAAAACGGTGGTTTACTATGGAGGTCTATGAGAACATGTGTTTTTTTCACGTTTTATGGAATAATAAAAAAATGTCCAGTTCAAATTAATTTAGATTTGCTATACTTTTATTTGAGGTCATAATTATCCCACAAAAAAACAAATACTTCTCTACACAATACAGACCCTCTCAGAACTCACTAAATATGTCATCCAATATATTGGGATTGCTATAATGGTAAAAGCAACTTCTTAAAAATAAAGTTAAAATTCAAATTGATGCTGAGAGAAATATATCCATCCTTCGAGTAGCAATTTATGGGTAAGATTCCCCAAGTACCCCATTTACCAATGCACACAAGTGTCCTAAACGTTTAGCAGGTTGAACAAATGACTTCTGAAATCACCCATTGCCCCCATTTCGTGAGAATCGACCACACATATTTATAATATATATATACAATTATATGTATAATATAATTATAGTTCCCCTGTTTTTTTAACCACAACCTGGGACCTGATATATAAGCTAAGGAAAGGAAAATGGCATTTGTATTGCCACACCATCAAATAGTAAGCAATAGAAGAAGCACGACATGAGGCTTATAGCCATGGGGCTGACAGCGCAGCTAACAAGTATAGACATTTCCCGGTGAACCCACTATAACACAAGGAGCATTCGTGCAAGAAACATGACATACCAACATAATGGCCAATACTCCCAGGATAAACATCTCTAGATAATAATTGGTCACTTGCTGGTCATCGTCTGGACACTGACCCCTTGGGTGAGGGCTCTCTCCGGCCACTATAACCAGACGTAAGGACTTCTGTGTAGTAATGCAACCATTCCTATTCCACAGGGGTGCGGCGGTACTTTGTCCAATGAGAGAGGTGAAAAGCCTGGACAGGAGATGTGTAGGACTCAAGGGACCGAAGCTGTCTCACAGAGTGGAGTGCTTGAGGGGTGGGTAGTGTGTGTGTGCGTTGGGGGGGGGGGCTAACATTCGCCATTTTTAAAATGGAGTGAGTGAGTGAGTTTGGTTGGTTGGTTTACGCCCTTATCAACACATTTAATATGGTTATATCAAGGGCGGGGGAGCTGAGAGGGAGGCAGTTTATGATCATACCCAGGAAATAGAGATAGAGAAGAAGGGACATAGAGATATAATAGAGAAGAAGGGAGAGAGGGACAGAGAAAAGGGACAGAAAGGCACTTTATGGTCACACCCAGGACTAGCTTTAAAATGGATGATTTTACTTTATAGACGAGAAAGTAATTGTACCATCGCAGAAAATATTGTGTTTTGAATTCTGGCAATAATGTATTGAAAATAATGTTCTCCTTATCAAAGTGAATAAGGAGAGAGTTGTCTCAAATAATAATCAAATTAATAATCAAACTGTATTAAATTACTCTACTCTATTTGTTATGTGTTACAGACAAATGAGTCATATAAGTCGCAACATTGATATTTATCAAACCTTGTCAGGACACTTTACTTTACTAGTACTTGTGCAGCCAGAACTATTGTAAAGTTTGTTTTTCACATATAACAAAAAATCCAGCTAGAAGTATAGAACTCCTTTTAGATATCCAAGTGATAAAGCTGCGTTCTCAGCGATTACTACAAACGCAATCTTACCAAATTCACTCATATTATGACTTATAGGACTGGATTTATCAATATTCCGCCGCTGATATATATTTTTATACAAGAATTTAAATCCTAATGACCGAGAGAAAAATGTCGTCGGGGAGCGATAATGAGTGTCATCGCATGAAAGGATTTGGGCGGGTCCTCCAATAACAAATGAAGGCGTTTTAGAAGACCTGCAGCAAAACAACATAATAATCTGACAAAACAATCTGAATTGTTGGTCAATTGACTTTAGGGTAGGCTGGAAAAGAAGAAACAAAAAGTAGAAAATATTAAGTTTTTGAACGACATTGATTTGAGAGTACAGCGTATCTCTGAATCTAATCTGTTCTAAATTGTATCTCGAAATCCAATCCAGTCCTACCCCCCTTTCCCCCAGCCCCCTGCCCCCTGCCCTACCCCCAACGTGCAGTCCGCAAACCTTCCTCAGACCTGCCGGGAAACTCTATAATCAGCGGAGGCTTTGAAATTGAGGCAAGGCTTACGAGATTTCTGTCCAGACTTAAGAAGGGATTAATTAGAATAGAGATGCGTCTCTTATGTATGCTAAAGTACTGGCTACTTGAATCTCACTTTTTGTGGTTCTTCCTGAACGTCAGATATAGACCTCTATCTTGTTTTCTCTATTTCCTTTAAGATTTTATTTAAGCTGGTAAAACAAATGACAGTTTTTGCCTTTACCACGTACAACCTCCAAACATGAGACCAAGGGATTTAAAGATTTCTTTATTTGAGACTCACCGTTTTGTAACTATGGGGGAAAAGAAAAGATTAAAACAAAGGAGGAAGGGAAAAGCTTGGAACTATTCTAGCTACATAAGGCGTACTACGTTTCTACAGCATGATCCTGGTCATATATCCCATATATATTTATACTGTGATAGAGTAAGAGGTAACAGATCCTGGGGAATATCAGTATATTGTACGATTGACAAATACAACAAGCAATAATTACTGTATAATTATGAACGTTTAGTATACTTGAATACATATGTTGGGGGAATTTAATGCAATTTGATATTTGAAAATATCCTAAAGGTTTTTTTCGAGGAATAACCATCATGAGGTGTTTTTTCAGCGAAGCTTCTTGGTTTGGACCTGAAACCATAGGGAAATCTATTATTCATTTCGAATCAAAATAATTCTTCCACTTTATAATTCTAATGAGCCTGGATTAGTTACCACAGCTTATGGCAAAATACACAGCCATTCTGCAGCTGATAGCACAAGAGTGGTATCCGATTTCTAAACCATATTCCGTCGGATTATTTGCCCTGAACACATTGTCCCGGCACTTCCGGAAACTACCAATAGCGCCTGACTGCAATAAGGGCTTTTTACTTTTCACATTTCATTGTGTACGTTTCCCTGCTTGCCGTTGTAGAAGCATTGTCATGTTAGAACTAGTACAAAAGGGGCTTCTGGAGCATCGAAGAGTGAGTGCCTATGTGTGGAATCACCGGAAAACTGGCAAGTCACCTTCAGCAATCCTCTCGATTAATAACACATATTTAAAACAAAAACGAACATCAAAATACAGTTCAACACGACTGAACCGATTGGTTCGATCCGCCCAATACCAGATATATTCAGATATACCGAGTATTTATTATTTTTCAGGTTCATTTATTAGAATCTGATAGAATCTTAATATCTGATTCCACTTCTCGGTAGTCTTAGAAGATAAACTGACATGGATGGAGTTTTTAACCTTTTGTTACAACTCGCTCGATTCCGGGCTACTATGTGTGTCCAATGAAATGTAGTTATATAAAGTAAGAGATGACATCAATGAATAATCTAGAAATATATATAATGTCGTTAAATAATCTAGACATAAATATACTGTCGTTCAACATTTTTAGAGTGTCTTGTACTTATATGCATTACTCCAGTTATAACACTGGCAAAAGGTATTTTACAAAAATAATGTCTTCAGATTTCAGGAATAACAAAGCGCGGTTCAAGCGTTCCCGACCAATGGATTAGCATTGTAGAAGCCATGATGGCAGGATAGAGGTAAATAAATATCAGATATCGGTTAGTACTGGTTAATCTATACCTATCTGAGGGAAGATGCATGCTATATCCTGTGGCGATTATCGTCATAGCTTAAACACCTTTTGTCTTTACTTCAAGTGTATTAGAAGGAAATACTTTCCTCCTTCCTATTCTTTAGAATAGTTACAGTCTGTCAATTGTTATTGATTTAAAGTTATTGTCATGGAAGGAAGGCCTTGTCTTTACTTTGAGTGTATCAGAGAGAAATGCTTCTCTCTTATTACTTCTTTTTAATAGTTACAAGTCTGTTAACTGTCATTGATTCTCTTTATTGTATCAGAAGGTAAGCCTTCCCTCCACTTATACAACTATATAATTATGGAGAAATGCTTTCTTATAACAAAAAATAAAGCCTTCAATAGTTTCCCTCGGCCTCTACTCTCTAATAGAGACAGAGTCGACAATACAAGGTTCTAAATCTAAATCTAAATTAGCAGGCCTCTTTCCCAAAGCCTTTTAGCTAGTCGAACTTTGCTGCCCAAAGTAGAAATCTTGTCAAACTAGTGTTGAGAAATATATAACTGCATCTATGTCCAGATAACAAGCACGATCTACGAATACGAAATACGAATACGAAATGTTACAGTGGTAAAAAGATTATTACTTATAATTTATACTTTATCATATTTAAAAATTAATGCTCGGACCAACGAGATGGTAACGTCTGGGAGAACTGGATCTGATCTAGATGACTGTATACCAATTTGTCTCTTTATTATTATTATTATTATTATTATTACAAGTTGAACCGCACTAACTGTATAAAATAATAATGACAAGAAAAAAGAGTCCATAATAAAGAACATCAGTCTAATAGGTTGGCACCGATCAAGCTCAAGTTAACTAGTTTTGTAGCCTACCAACCACATATATATCCTTTGAGTGGCGTTGACAAGTTCCTAAATTATATATAACCTAAACCAGTTTTGCACCGACCAAATATGCCAACTCACTAGTCGTACTGTCAGCAGCTTGTTGGCTGAGTCCAATCAGCTAAATCAAAAGTATATTATCTTTTCACATATTCGTAGATAGGATGGCTTAATCACTCTATATTACTTACTATTTGTAAGCTTTACAGTGGTCATATTGAAAATGCTTCATACACATACTTAGGAGTTGACTACCTGGGAAAAAGCGTTGTCAAGGACGCGTTGCTAACGTTGCCTAAGTTAAAAAACATTACGTCTTATCTTAGGGCCCATATTGCGTCCTCGCCGGCATATTTGTTGACAACAAAATGTGACATGTCTCGTTGAAAATTAGGAGTACTAATAATACGAATTCAGGAACGTATTCTATTCGAAATTAAAGCTTGAACAATTTCCTGTCCAATAATGTGTACTGTTTGGGGGTCAGTCGTACGAAAAGGCTTGAAGAGCGAGCAAAACGCCCGATACGCTTGCCGTGAAATCCCTTTGAAACATATAGTATTTCCACTATTGCACTCCCTCCCTCATAGGCCTACCGAAGTGAAGAAATGCTTTCATCTTATTTAAATCGTTTGTCATTGGATTATTATTCACCAACGACCAAGAATAGAACATGGTCTGGTTGTGTAAGCTTTTTCAGCAAATGGAACGTTGATTGACGGCTCATTTATTGGAACAGAGATAGATAGGTCTACACGGCGGGAAAAACGAAAATCCGAAAGTAGTACACATATCCATATGCGAGCGTTGTTCGGCAAGAAAGTAGTTCTGTGTTCGAAGCTTAATTAAACAATAAAAACATATTTTATTCTTGATAAATGTACCTCTGCATTGAAACCCACCTAACAACGATTCACTACCTCCAAATTAATATGATATTAATCCACTACATCATGAAAAACAGATTATTAATATTTTTATGACGATTATATATACAGTTAGTAAATTATTATTATCATTATTACCCTTATGTAATGTGATGTTCGATAAATTAAGTAGTATCTTATCTTATCTTATCTTAATAAATTCTAAATTGAGAAAATTGTGTTCAACTGGTTTTGTGGGTTCGGGAACCTGCTTGACTTTGAAGTGTCCCCTATACTTCCGGTCTGGAGACGGAAGATGCGAAGCATAATCCCCAACTAAACAAACTTACTTTTAGGGTGAAGTTTAGTTTGTTTTGTTTTTTTTGTTTTTTTTATTCGCTTACAGGCCAGACAGTTGAGGTTATGCATAAGCATCGTAGTCGGAAGTAAGGGAGTACAGGGGCCCACCCTGAATTTAATAATGGAATTAAATTCCGTTGAGATTAGGAATATGTAAAGTAATCTTTAAAAAATAGCACTTTACAGGGAACCCTTACTTATTCGACTACTGAGGTTCCCTCACCGTGGAAGAACTCTAAATTGAGAAGTTCACAAACCTTTTATCAACTGTACACATTTAATATCTAATAAATAGAGAGAATGGGACGAGCTGGCAATAATCGAAAATTTATAGATTTTTAGTTTTGGAATAAAAGGTTTGCCATATTTCTGGACAGTTACTTATAACTAGCTAAATATACTCTATAGGATGCCCTCAGTATTGTTCATTGGTCTCCGCTTGATCTCATATTTTCAAATATGACTATGTCTCAAATTGAATTTTTTGCGACTTGTGACTGTTTTGCCTGTACCACATCACATTCATCATTTTCCAGCTGAACAGAATTTACACTATATCCCCTCAATATTCTGCTTGGATTGTCATGATAATGAAATGCTTCGACGCCCTGAACCATTAAGATGTAAGTTCATCCACTTGTTCTTAATGTTTAGCCTGCCTATTTTTTGATATATCTATCGTTTATAATGAATATAAATTGCAGAGACCTTATCTGTCATCTGTTGTAAAACAATTCTTGATGATATATCATACAGCCCTTTTTTTAACATATTTTCATTCAGGATTATTATTTATAATCTGACACTTTCACCCCAGGGGTGTTTTTCGTCGTGCCCTGATTTAATTACACTTACCTCGAGGCACATATATATCATAATTGTTATTACATGTCCTCAGAATTTAAGAGGAAGTATATTATGGTTGATTTGCTCCAGACTATTTCCAAATAATGTCTGCCATTAACAAGAGGTGAGATGGTTGGCGGTGAGAACTTACAGTTAACTGGGAATAATGTGTATCACATAAATGTTTCAGTTGAATACAATTATTTAAATACAAAGACAATGGCACCTTTTGTCCCAATAGCATATCAGTGTACCACGGGTGTGAAAACCCAGATTGTGGGATAAAGCCGCGAAATAATCATGGAATGACACCAAGGCTAACATAGAGTGAAATAGATGGGTCAGATCGTCACAAAATGTACCATCAACAACTCTACATATTTCTTGAATTCTGCTAAATCAGGCTAAAGATGATAAACACCTAGTATATCTGAGTATATTTGGTATGGCTTTGATTCAAAAAGTCTGTTTGCTTTTGTTGAACTTAAAATTGAGCTTCATTTGTGCCATAAATCTGGGTTCTTTGAGAGGATTGGTGAAGATGATTTGTCCATTTTCTGACGATTTCACCCATATGGTTGATGATACGCGGCCTATAGGCCCTTCTTCCAATAAGCTGATTCTTTGACGGGCAGACAATCGGCATGTACATTGGGTAAATCCGATAAACACAAGGCATTCTGGGCAACCGGCTCCATATCAATGAATCAGCTTGGACCTAAGCCTCCTGGGCGTACTGTGCTGTAACCCATACTGAAAGCTGCATTCTCAGCTATTACAACCAACAAAATCATATCAAATATATAATGACTTATAGGACTAACGTATTTAATATTCTGCCGCTGTTATATGTTTCTACAAGAACTTCAAGTTGAATCAGCTGAGCAAAAATGGCTGCCAGGGAGCGATAATAAGTAAAGTCATGGCAGGAAAGGAGCTCGGTGGGTTCCCATTGTATAAATATCGACTTTATGAAGCCCTGTAACAACAAAAACACGAAAATATCCTCCATAAATGTGATCCAAGTACTTTAAGATTGGTTGAAAGAAAACAGAACAAAAAGTAGAAACTGCTTAGTTTTTGACCAACATTAACTGAGAGTGCTACATCTTTAACGCTATGATAATCTTGCTATGGAATTGTTTTTATTCCCAGGCTGACAGCCTTGGGCTCGTCCTACCTTTTTGTTAATACTGGATTCAAGTCCTTGTTGTGCAGCTAAGAAGCAAAAACACTGTTTCATTGCACTGAGTCCATAGAAATGTGCGCTGAAGTGCCTTTGTTTTACAAGACTATGAGGAAGAGGAGACGGAAGATCGTTCCTGCTCCGCTTATCCCGAGCCAAGGAAAGAACATTCATGATGTGTACATATTATGCGTTTTATGTGCAGATATGATTCCATGCATATCTGAAGTTTGGTCGATTTAATTCTTAATATAATGTGATCATATATATATGTAGATTTGAAATTATTTCATTGAGGTTTATAGTTACATGGAGGAGGATTCTCTCAGGCATGTATGTTCAATAAAATAGGTTACCTGCTTTCAATTCAATTTGATGTTCTAAATTTACTTGCAATTCCCTTTCTTGGAATTCTATATATAAAGTGCAATTTGATGCTCTTTCAATATCAGGACAACCATTTGGGGATTGAAAGGCATTGTGACCCAAAAGGAAATCCCTATCGCATGGGTTTGTCACGGTCATCTGAAAATGTTGAATCGGCAGCAACATTTCGTAAATTCTGGAGAATTAGGTGAAAGTATGACAAATAGTAGCTATATCTGAGTACATTTGGTATTGCCTTGATTCAGAAATAGATTTGTCTAAAAGTTGCGTTCTCAGCTAGTATGAGTTACATAATCTCACCAAATGTACACAAATTATAACTTATAAGACTGAATTCATCCATTTTCTTCTGCTGTTATAAATTATCATTTAGTTTTAGTTACACTAGCTGTACATACAACCAATTCAAGTGACTATTCACGCATACACAATAGCAAGATATATATGTGATGGTTCGGCTAAGTTTACACATAAATTTGAAGCCAAAGCAGCCAAGCAAATGCAGTCGCTGTTGAGCGATAATAAGTGAAGTCTCACAGGACATGATTTCAGTTAGTCCTCTACGGACAAACGGAGACGTTTTAGAAACCCTGTCGCAAAGAAGAACTGAACAATATCTTCCAAACCGTTAGTCAAATTACCTCCAGATGGTTTGGGAAAGAATGGAACAATGTGTTTCAGGAAAATGAGTCATAAGTCGCAAAAAATAGATTTTGAGATACCATTATATTTGAAATGATGGGATTAAGCCGATTCAAATGATAGTAAACAGTCTAATAATCCAATCAGCATTTCTAGATTTTAAGTTTGTTATTTTTATTTTCGAAAAAATAGTTTGCAATACTTCTGTGGGGTAGTAAACAGTAAAGTTATTAAATATCGTCCATATAAGGACCTTTAAAACGAAAAGATATATTACATAGATTGTCCTGAAATTTGCTACATCAATATATATAACTAAAAGTGATACACCCTAAAAAAAATTAGAACATTCCAATAATGTGATCTTGGGAAAAAAACACTTTGTAAAATATCTTGCGACTTATGACTCATTTTCCTGAAACACATCACAATTATGTTCAGTTCTTGGCCGATGTTAACTGACAGTGCAGCTTTACATTTGAGTTATTTAAGATTTCGGTGAAGGCGAATTGTACATATGTGAGGCGCTCCATCAAAAAGAGTCCCATGTCGGCAACTTTCATTTTGAGATATAGGGCTCCAAAGGTGGTATAGGACTTTTTCGGTCGAAAACTTTTTTTCCCGTAATATTAATCTTTATTATGTTTTTTTTGAGACTGGAAAATATTTTGTACCAAAAACAATTATTTACGCTTCATAACGGCCGGTAAACATTTTCCTAACATGGTTGGATGGGTTTAAACAAAGGAGCCGAAGGCTATTTTTCACTAAATTCACTCGTACGCCGTGGACATTTGATCGTAGGGTACCCCAGCACATTTGGTATCCTCGGAAAGCCGCGAATCTCCTCTAGCCAATGGGATTCTTCCCTTTTGAATCGCCGCGTAAGTAAACCAATCACAGAGCTCTCTCCAAGTGCATTCGGCGTAAACAATGGTTGCTAGGGTCGTCAAGGGAGCCCACGAGGGGTCGATACAGCCCTGTGATTGGTCCAGCCGCTTTAAAAGATCATCTTCCGGCTGACGCCATCTTCTAGCGTGGTCTTGGATTTGAATCGAAGCGACCAGTTATTCCTTGATTCCAGACGATACAAGACGTGTTTTACTCTCCAACAAAGTTTTAAATGGACCAAGGTTTATTATTTAAACATGGAAGCTGAGGCCACCGTCGCAGAAGCTCTTAATGGCATCGCTCGAGCCAATTTGGGAGGTGTTGTCGACAACGCCGAATGGCGTAACCTCATCGAAGAGTATTTTGTGTTCAACGAGGAAACAGAGACGGTGGAATCTGACTCAGATGGAGAACCAGACGTCCCTGATCAGCCTGAAACTCCGGAGACGAACGAAGAAGAAGTTGAGGAAGCATCAGAACCTATTCTTATTATTGATCACATGCAGGCAGTCGTGGACAAGGAACGGGAAAAGTGCTCCACGTTTCGGTAAGTGTTGGTGCTCTGCAGCCATCTTTTCTATCGTGTGTGTTGACATGCTGGGGGACGCGATCTGAAAACTATGCTATGTACATCCCTGGAAATCATTCCAAATCTATAATCCAATGCTGTTATATGTGCTAGATACCTTGTGGGTATATTTAGAGGTTCTAAAATTTAATTGGTGTATGTTTTAAGTCGCATGGTGTTGTTCGTGCGTGGGGAGTTTAAGGCCCTCGAGATCTGGGGAGTAGCTATTTACTTGGGACGTCTGAGATTCCTTACTCATCTCGTGTGGAATGTAGGGTTAAAAATACATTGTTTGTTTGTGTCATTATGGGCAAATTAAAATCTAGGATTTTGTCCATTTCAGATGTAACTGCCGATTGTTTAACGGCGGGCCATGCATAGACCAGTTCACTGTGGAACAGCGCATCTCTCATCGGTCGGAACATGACCAAATCCATCGAGGTAATTTCAAAATAATGTTTTTCTCTATTGCCTCATTGCCCATACATGCCTGTATAATACTCATTCAGTATTTTAATCAGTATTTTAAGCTGTAGCTTGTTAAATAATGAGGACACGTGCTACCCAATTACATAGGATAACTAATTACGTAGGATAACTGTAGGGACTCAGACTAAGATTGGTGTCGGTGATATTAGTCAGTCACAAATTCATTTTTACATTATTGTTATACTGTCGTTTCAGATGAGCTCGACATGGCACTCTTTGGCGTTTTCAATACTGTTACTGACAACAGTGATCGATGCAGTCCAACCAAGAAGGGGCGCCAGTGGAAGGGAGAGAGAAAACACCCAAAGAGCCACTACAGGATGCATAACAAGCCTATTTGCAAAGCTACCTTTAAATTCCTTTACAAGTGAGTGTTATCATGAATCTTGTGGTGCCCATTAATACTGAACATTAGATAGCTATTCATAATAACATGATTATTTGCTAAGAATCAATATTTTGGTATTGTCATTTTAAGATCCTGCATTATGTTCAATTTCTTCCTTTGTCAACGATTAAATTATTATTAATTATTTTTTCTATTTCTTTTCTCTCCCTTCACTTCTAGGATTAGCCAAAACTTGCTGACAGTTTTGCTAAAATCCTTCGCTGAGGATGGTCTGGTCACTCGTTCACGACAGGGTGGTGGTCACCGTTCTGTGAGGTCTTTGCCAATAGATGACCTGAAGAACACTATCAACTTCATCACATCTTATGCCGAAACACATGCTCTTGTCTTGCCAGGCAGAGTATAGATCTTCTCACCACAGAGACGACATCTTAATTCTCCCCTGCCGTTCTACAAAAGCTGAAGTTCATCGTCTTTACACACAAGCCATGCAAGAGACTGGCAATAGGGCTGTTGCCTACTCCACTTTTGGTCATTTATGGCGCAAGTATCTTCCTAAAATAGTCACAAGTCGTCCCATGACAGACCTCTGCTGGGAGTGCCAGCGTAATAACAGAGACATTTCCTGTAGTAGTAATTTACCTGATGTTGTGAAAGCTGCCAAGTTAAAGAAACAGCAGAAACATTTAGACAGTGTAACCGCCGAAAGAACTCTTTATCAGAAATTTTGTGCTGATGCAAAAGAAGCGTACAGAGACAATGGTGAACCCCCCCTTGGCAAACATGCCCCTTGCTCATGTGACATTCGAGTACATCTCAGTTTTGACTTTGCACAACAAGTGCATTTACCTTCTTACCCGATGCAACCAGGTCCCCTTTATTTTCTCACCCCGAGGAAGGTAGGCCTGTTCGGTATTTGCATGGAAGGAATGCCTAGACAAGTTAACTACCTTATAGATGAGAGCCATTGCACCAGTAAGGGGTCAAATGCAGTTATTTCTTATCTGAATCATTACTTTGAAAACTATGGTCTGGGGGAGAAAGATTTAGATCTTAACTGTGACAATTGTAGTGGCCAGAACAAGAACCGGTATGTTTTGGCCTATTTGATGTGGCGTGTCCTTACTGGAAGGCACAGGTCTATTACACTTAACTTTTTGATTACTGGGCACACTAAGTTTGCCCCCGACTGGTGCTTTGGTCTCTTGAAAAAACAATTTCGTCGGGACAACGTTTCTTCTCTTCAGCAATTAAAAGCCAGTGTGCAGCGCAGTACGCCAGGGGGGGTCAACCAGGCCCAACTTGTAGGTGATGAAAGGGGTACTGTTTTTGTTCCATTGTACGACTGGCAGGCATTCCTGTCACCTTTCTCCAAATCTTTTCCAGGTATCAAAGGGTATCATCATTTTGAATTTTCTAGTGACAAACCTGGTGTTATTTCTTTCAGGCCATTTGTAGGCCCTGAAGATAGTGGTACTTTTAAAATGCTTACTGTTGATGTGGGTGATGTCCCTCAGGACAACCCACCCATTGTACCTTCTCCTGGACTGTCTGCATACAGACAGTGGTATCTTTTTAATTCTATTCATGATTTTTGTACCGAAGAAACCAAAGACATTATGTGCCCCAAACCAACTGTACCTGAAGAAGGGCCAGGGAGGGGGGGGGGGATGGCTACATTGTACAGGCTCCTGCAGTCGCCCCAGTAAGAGGTAGAGGGAGGGGAAGTGGAAGGGCTAGAGGAAGAGGGAGGGGTAGAGGAAGGGGAAGGGGAAGGGGAAGGGACAGGGAATCTTCTTCTGATGAATCATTAGAATTAGGTGGTGATGAATCTTCTGAGGAGGAGGAGGAGGAGGAACCTCAAGAGGAACCTCAAGCTAGGGGTAGGGGTAGGGGTAGGGGTAGGGGGAAGGGGCAGTAAGGGGAAGGGGCAGGGTAAGGGAATCTTCAGAATCTTCTTCGGATGGGGAGGTTGCACCTCCTCCAGCAAAGAGAGGTAGGGGGAGGGGGAGGGGAAATGTTCAGCAACGCCGGCCAGGGAGGGGTAGGGGTAGGGGTAGGGGTAGGGGTAGGGGCTGACTGCTATTTTATTGATTTTATTACTGATTTTATTACTGATTTTATTACTGGTGAATACTGTTGTACATTTTGTTTTGTTAGAATGAATAGGTGTGTTATCATGTATATATTGCAAGCACTGCACCGAAGAATTTTGTACAGAATTATTATACTCGTGTTAACAGGGTAATAAAATAAAAAATATTAAATGAAATGCACTGATTTTTTTATATATTGTGGCCCTACTAGTCAATAATACCTGCCCCAAATCTGAAAAAAATCCAATCATATGAACTGGTCATTTTGCATGACGACGCGTCCGACATAAATCCCACAAAAGTCTCCTAGAAATGTATTTTGCCCAAATTTCACCCAATTTTCATCGCGCGATAAAATAATAAGTTACTAAGTAAATGAACTGAATTTGGTATATGTTATGGCTATGGCAGTTAGTAAAGTGTGTCCCAAATTTCATAGAAATCGCTTGATAACAAATGCCCGTAACCAAGGATGGCGCGCCGAAGGTCACTCGCCGAACTTAAACAGGCTGTATCTCAGTTTCCGGCTCCTCCAGTAACCGCGTCCCTTAAATACTCACCGCAACCATAGAATTATACCCAATAGGCCTAAAATTAAGCTCTATACATCATTGGAAAGCTCTTTCCTGCTGCTTACCCATCCAATAGCTAACTCCAAAATCGATTTGGCCGACATGGGACTCATTTTGATGGAGCACGTCTCATATTCCGGGGACTTTGCCCATGTACTAAAACCGTCCTAAACCTTTATCCTCCCCCACAGTAAAGAAGGAGAACATTACCCACTGAGGGCCCTATTATATGGGCCTATATATAAATTTACTATCCAGGTTCAGAGGTTTCTGTCTCTGAGGGAGCTTTTCACTTGCGGTTAAAGATTGCCCTGCCTCTAAGCCCTAATGGACATTAACCAAGGCCCAGGAGCTTAAAGTCTAATCCATTTCAAGCATGAAAGGTCCCCAGGGAGTGCATAAAGTCCACTGGATGTTATATTGGTTCAACCTACTTGACAGTATTTCTAAGGTTTTCTTTATTAACAAAGAGGGTTGGCGATGGCTTTTAAAGGTGTTTTTACTTCCCGTGTTTTGTCTGTTCTTTGTGTTTGCATGTTAAAAACTACTTTGTACATGTACATGTAGTAGTGTGAGGACGAGAACATAATTATTGCATGTTTCGCTCAGCTGACATTTAACAGTTTTTCCGCCTACAAAAGATGTAGGCTGAAAAACTAAAATATTATTTTAGAGAATATCTTAAGTCACGACAACACGAAAACTAGTGTCCCCAGCAGATCTGTAACTTTGAAGCTTTAACAGATGGTAGATGGATGTTTGCGATTCTTCAACAGGGAATGGTTACATTTCGATTTTAATGAATCATTGTTTATGCAAATTATGAAAATAAAACGTTTGGGCTAATGCTCATTCAGTGTAATAAGAGCTGAGACTGACGTTCCTAACCGGCAAAGATGTTCATTCAATGCAATAAGTGAAGTATTTCTGAACAGAACCCGTTCCAAGAAAAGCAGTGATAAGCTGTACGAGGATCCGAGGTGGCAGACCAACCTTTGTTTTAATCAAGTCCATTGTGATGTATTTTCCTGATAGGGGATTTGCATAGCCGCCTTGATTTGCATGGAATTATGGGACTATAAGCCCAAGCCGCAAAATAAGGCCCATAAACATTATGTTTCGAGACATCCCTCTAATTGAATCCTGATAAAGGTAACGGCAGGGAGAGCTGGAGGTGATCTAGATGTCTGTTTACCTGTTTATTGTGTAATTGTACTTATTGATGAATAAAGTAGTTCTTATCTTATCTTATAGCTTTTTATTTTTTCATACGAGTTCTGAAAAAGTATATATATTAATATCAAAGCCTACAATTTGGGGAACAGTTTGGTACAACTGTCACTTCTAAGAAATTATGATTGATAGTCAAGTTGCCATGGCAACTCTTTCCGACTAATTTTGAAATTGTTAAAAAATAAGGACCTTGTGGCAATTAAATCTCTCCTATTTCATGAAAAATTGATGAAAAATAATTTTATCTAAGCTAGTTGTGGTAAACACATTTCCGCATCTGTTGATATATGATATGTGTGATTCCAATATTGTCACAAGGAATAAAAACTGTATGAGTCGAGGGTCGAAATGGTAAAAAATTACCAATTTTGGCATAGTTTTGTGAGACATCGGGGATGAGCAAACATCTTGTGTGTAATCAGTATGATAAACCACCCAAACTATTATCTAAGATTGATGTCCAAATTTGATTGATGACATGACGTATTGTAGATATTGAATTCTCAAATAATTGGCTCCAGGGAGAAATGAAAGCAAATTAAACTAATGTAAATGCAATTTAAATACTGGTTAAATGGCTTATATAGTCCAAAATATGGTCAGTGATGACATTACCAAATAATGATGAATAGTTATGCTTAGTTGGTTGCCATGGTTACATCACGGATTTCAATTTTCTGAAAAACAAATTTAATTTAAAGTTTGGCTCTAAAATTATAAGTATACCAAATTATAATCAACACATTCCGAATAAACAGGTAGAATATTAAATTTCTATAAGTGTCCACGTCATGGACCTTATTTAGTGCAATTACCTATAGTGTTGCAGTATAAAATCTATAGAAAACATGCCATGTTCAGCATGGACTATTAAATTGTTTCAATGCTCAGGGGCGGATCCAGGATTTCATGAAGGGAGCGGTTCAGGTCTATCACTGGGGGGGGGCGGTCATTTCTAGGCTGGGTGGACCTAGATATGGAAGTGGCAAAGGCACAAAGTCCGCTAGGGGGTCAGGGGGCATGACCCCTGGACAAAAATGATATTTGAGGTGCAATTTGGGGGCATTTGGGGCGTTGGGGAGCACTAAAAAGGTATTTAAACAGAGATAGATAGTGAATTTTGAAAGAGTCCATAAATATTTCTTTTACTTATTTCGACACCCATGTTCAGACACTAACATATGAGACAACATGATAGTTGCAGATTAGTGTGGGATATTTAATCATGTCAGTGATTTTAGAAGCTCCTGCAACACTGTAAATTATTATGGGAACTCAAATCAAAATTCTAATTAGATGTCTTTTTTTCCGAGCTTTTGAAATGTCTAGGGATATAGAAAAAATGCTCCAAATTCATGAGCTGGACTGCCAGGACACCACTAGATATTGCAGTTAAAGTGGGACCTATCGTCAAACGGCATAGCCATAGGTCTACCAGCTTATAAAAGTTCAGGGTCTTCTATTGTCAATGAAATTTTTAAATGAAAAAGATACTAGCAATAATTGTCTTAAAATGTGTAGCAGGCCTAATATACCCCTATCACGTATACCCCCCTCCCCCCTCCTGCTGTTTAACTACCTATGTCTAATGTACTCGGGAAACCTAGGTTGGATATACCCCCTCTAGTTTACAATAGCCCTAGGACAAATGTACCCCCACCAGGTTTAAAGTACCCCAATTGGGGGAACTAAACTTAGGCCTAATAGAGAGAACTGAATAGATTTTAGTAATGAATACCAAGCCAATTTTAAATGTGGGGTTATAAGATTATCAATGAACAAAATGAGTGTAATGCGAACCTAGAGCTAGGGTCATCAGATCTAGAGGCAGTGAATAGTAGCATTTGCCTTTAAGTGTCATGGCACTTATTGTAATCAAATGCAAAATATATATCATGGTCGCTCCAGTAAAAAAGGAGTAAGCAAACTAAGTAAACTAAGTATCCAAACAGATGAATAGGGGTGGGCAAAAAGGCAATTTGGCGTGGCAAAAAGACACTTTGGAGCGAAAAAGGGCACTTTGGGGCGAAAAAGGGCACTTTGAGGTGGGAAAAAAGACACTTTGGTGCGGAAACAGGGCACTTTGGGGCGGATAAACAGGGGACTTTGGGGCAGATAAAAAGGGCACTTCGGGGGAGGGCAAAAAGGGCATCATGGGGTCCAAGGGGAAGTTCGAACCCCCCGACCCCCCCCCCCGCCTGGATCCGCCCCTGATGCTCTAATATCAATATCCAGTTATCATAGATGTTTCCATGACACAAGCCGCTATCTTTCCCATCATGCAATTGGTTTTCATAGGTCATTGATACGAGCTATTGTATTGGTGAAACTATCCTTACAATTTTTAATAGAAATTTTGCCAATTATTTGTATGTCAGATTTGAACTGAATCCATCCCAGGATGCAATGTAATAGATATGCGCAGTGGCACATGCAAATCCCCTATTGCTACGAGTTTCCACCTCCAGCAGTCCCCGAGTGTTCAATCTTCATCATTTTTGGGGAATATGGCCCTAGTGATTTTTAGAAAAATGTTTTGCAATTTTGGAACTGGATACGTAATTATTAGGACAACTGGGAATATGGTAACATTCGTAGCACAGATTTTGAGCAAATATTTATTATCTTTATTATTTCTTTTGCTTTGAATGTATTTCAACCAACATCTCTGGGCAGTCCAGTCAGCTACCATTCTCACTTTATTGGCTCAGTGTATTTATAACTACCATAGCTAAAAATCTAACTTCATTTTCCTTGTGAAACTTCAAGACAAACAATTTTAACCTCAAGGGATTCATCTGAAGTTGATGTCACAGATGTTTGAAAAGCCATTACCCTTATTCGTATTGATCAAAAAATGTTAAGGATTATTTGAGAATATCAATAGGATTTTTTTCCGGATGGATCTTGTAAACAGGCAAGTTATAAACACTTGCCTCTTAGCGACAATTTATTCACCCAGGTCACCCAGGTGTCGCCTGTTTTGATACTGTCTGGAACGATTAAAGCTGTACTCTCAGCTATTATAACAAACAAAACCTTACCAAATTTACTCATATTATAGCGGAACTCCACTAGAGGAGAAAAGGTGGCGACAAATTGTCTTGTTGCCCAATAACTTCAGTTCATTTCATGTTTGCAATGAAAACGCAAATGGAGGAATGTTGGATGTGTTGCCACATTCTCTGGAAACTGTTGTTTCTGTATGGATATTTGTTGCAACAAATTAATGGGCAACAACAACATTTGTCGGCGCCGTTTTTCTCTCTAGTGGAGTCGCCCCATTATGACGTATATATACGAAATGAGTTATCAATATTCTGCTGCCTCTATGTGTTTATACAAGAATTTGAAGTTTGTTTGGCCGACAGAAAACAGCCGCCACAGAGCGATTTATTAATTTTATTTGGACACCACCGCAGGAAAGGATATCAGCAGGCTACCGAAATACGAATCTTCTTTAATGAAGCCCTGCTGCAAAAGCAACCAGTTGAAATCCTCTAAAACGTCAAATGACTTTAAGATGGGTTTAAAAAGAACAGAACAAAATCTAGAGAAGCTTTAGTTTTTAACATCTTTAAGCTTGAGAGGAACCGGACAAACATGTCTCAGTTCAGAATGTAGGATGATTTCTGAAGAACCGGTAAACAGCAGAGAGAGCTTTGGGAATGAAATAATTGTATACTTTTCCTAGGATTGCTAACAATCAACACTAATTTAAAAATGTATCACAATAATACGATGTGTACTAGGATTTTGTGTTTTATGTAAATTTACATATGTGACGTGTTTAAGACAAAAGAGTAGCAAAAAATGGATTTTGAGATCCCATCATATTTGAAAAGATGAGATCATGCGGATTCCAATGATGGCAAACATGAATAACACCTACGACGTGTTTCTAGATTTTATGTTCGGTATTTTTAGTTTTAAAATAAAAACTTTGCAATGTTTCCGGGGGGACACTTACTAGTTAAGTAACTAAATATACTCTTTACGATGACCTTAGCAAAGCATGGATATATTTGATACACCGTCTTGAAATTGGGTACATGTATTTATGGTGCAGAAGGCGTTAAGCAATCCAAAAATGAAAACATTCCCCAAAATACATCTTGTGAAAAAAACCATTGAAAGATAGTAATACCCTGCCCACACACAGCCGATTTGCCTCCAGATTGCCCCCCGATTTAGGTCTCCTGATGAATCCTATGATCTCATTTCAAATCCTGGTTTATGTTTTTGAAATAACATAAACCAGGATTGGAAATGAAATCCTAGGATTCATCGGAAGACCCAAATCGGCTGTGTGTGGGCAGGGTCTTGTCACTCATCTCGTCTTGTCACTTCCTGTGACACATTACAATTTACTTGAAAGTGGATACCCCACTTTAAGCTCCACTTAATAGTTATAATGATGGTTCTTAATTGTGGATATAAAAGTGCAAGACCATTCAATAATACATTATCAGCCCAGAAACATGGTTCCCAATGAACCGAGGGGTGAGACCAATGACGACTGGATCAGAAACGCCTCAAATCTCGTCTCCATATGGACCACTCTTCAGATATCTGAGATAGTTGTTATATTAAATTGCTAAGCTCACCTTTAACCCTAGCTAAAATTGTCATAAGGTCTATATAATAGGGGATTTGTATGTCCACCATCTTGACTCTCAATTCGCTTTGAATTATGGGAGTGTAAGGTATGTCCGTGTAAAAGCTATAGAAAACATGATTCCATGCATTGAGTACTGAGCAGTTATCTTGTGGAAATACTCATGTGTTTTACATGATTCCATAATGCAAACTTCCTCTTCCTTTTTATGCATTTGGTTTGTATTGATCATTTATACATGCTTATGATGTTGGTGAAAATATCTCCTTCTTTTTCGATAGAAATGTTGCTAAATATTTAACTGTTTTCAAATGCATCCATCCCAGGATGCATTGTAATAAACATGCAAATCCCCAATTGCAACGAGTTTTTCAGACACCTAAAGTAGCATTCTCAGCTACCAATACACATGTTACCAACTTGACTCATATTTATATGACTGACTTTTCCAATATATATTCTGCTGCTCGTATCGCCATGTTAATATAAGTATTTGAAGTTGAGAGAAAATGGCCGCCAGTCAGTGGTATTAGAGACCCTTGGCAGGTACCTCCTATGCTGTAAACCTATACGAATACATATTGCTAATTATCTTTTTTATTTAGTCTTTGATATAGGGAGTTAGGCAGTATCTAAGGCAGTTGATAGGTTCTTAACGTACCTTTCCATCAAATTCCCTATGCAGGAACGCAACACTTGGATGACCTCATAGAGCTTTAGAGTTTAGAGGTTAGATTTCTTTATTCAGGATTTACATTACATTGATATGATGCTAGTCTCAGCAATCCTTATTTACTGTATACAAAAATTAATCTACTACTACTATAGAAGGTAATAAGGTATTATCATCACAAACTTTAATTCAGTAAACATATAACGTTACATTTCTGGTTTATGCCGAACTAAAAAGGAATGGTCCTTCTACCCGTAGTTTATCTACTTGTAGATCTTCCAGGTATCCCTTTTTAAATTATAATTAATCAGGGAAAATGACAGAATACAATAATAATACAGGTAATTATTCGATAATACAAATACATAATAATACATATAGATACACGACAAAAGCAAGATTGACACAAGTGACTTCTGTTGTTACGTTATAAAAAGAAATAAGACAGAGTATTAAACAATAATATCAATAATACCAACAGGCTATAAAGCCTCATAAAGGGGATTGTACTAATCACTCAATGAATTTCAAATACATTATGAAAAGTCAACACCTGTAACGCATACAGGCGCAGTCAATTTGGAAAAGAATTAAGTAAATATTATAGATAATAAAATTCAAATTCAAATTTTAAATGAAAGTTTTGATATACTGAAATGTACACATAGAATGATTCACCAAGCCATAGTGGAGAAAAAGAAGTTAAACATCGAGAAGTTCGAAAAATGGAAAAAATACTTAAATATGTCTGATCAAGAATTTGAACATGTGGACTGGAAACAAATCTTTTCTCGAGTTTACAAAGTGAGCACAGAAACCAGAATTCAATCTTTTCAGTACAAATTATTACATAATGCAGTGGCCTGTAATGAATATCTTTTCCATAATAGAATAATCTTGTCTCCTACATGTAAGTTTTGTGGTCATAGAGATTATCCTTGTCACTTCTTTGTTTCATGTAAGAAAACGAGAAAAGTGTGGGAAGATCTTTTTAATTGGATTATAGAAGCGGATTTTCTTAATATAAACGCTCAGAATAAACCTATTATTAAAAGAAGCTCATCAAGGAGAGTTATTATCAAGCCAGTCGAGATTACGTTTGGTATAGATGAAAATAATAATAATGTAAGTATTATTAACTGGATTCTTCTACAAATGAAAGCGTTTATAAATAGGCGTAAGCTTTTTCATATGAAAGAATTTTCCCGACCCATGGTGCTCATAGAGCTGAAATTTAGAGTTGAAATTCAGGTGAAAAGCTTGTTTATGTACAAAAAAAGCAGGTCTCAATCCTTACCCTGGCGTGCACTTGAACAGATGCTGAGGGAATCCACCAGTTAACTGAAAAGATCCTTTTGTTGGTGTTTAACCCTTCATTCAAGACATAATGTAAATAATATGTTATGCCCACTAAAATATTCAAGTAATAATAGTGAGGACAAGACAATTCGGATATCTCCCAAGATATGTTCGGGATGTTTATACTGGCTTGGCCAGACCTAATCTGGAAATGTTTTTAATATATGTGACCAAAGGTCAGTCCAAACATATGCATTAGGACGGCTACCAAAAGGTCATTCTCAGTACATATGATTATTATAGGATTAAGGTGGTTGTAGAAGCGTCGTTGCCGAGGCTAAAAAATCTTTGGCTAGGTAACAAAGGGTCATACCCAATACATAGGTTGTTCGTGCTGCCAAGAAGTCATTCTCCGTACATAAATCCTCATTAGATATATAACAAAATTCATATATCGGAGTAATCCCACACAACTGGGTACCAAAATGTCATACCCCGTACATAAATCTTGGCTGCTACCAAAAAGTCATCCTTAGTACATGTTCAATACAAACCGAATAAGAGGTGTTGCTGTTAAAAACCTCCATGGGTGTACTATCAAAGTGTCAGGGTCGGTTTATTTTTCCTGCTTTAATATCAATGAGTCAGTCTCCGTACAGAAGTGAACATAAATACAACGAGAATTAAGTGTAAACCCAGCCGATTTTAGTTAATTAAACACCAAAGAATTATTCTTTTTTTATTTTATTTTTTTATTATTTATTTTTATGAAAAATGTTTTATTCAACATGACCTGCCATTGGGGCTCGTACAATTCTAACAGCAAGTTAGTTGCGTCATTTACAATTTTTTATTTTTTTTAGTATTTTTAATTTTCTTTCGCTCTTCTACCATTGTACCATCGACTAACATATGTTTGTCGATTAGCTAGTAAACAATCTAGTATTACAGTAACAATAAACGATTTTTACCATAACTGCTCTTCATTGTCCATTTCTTTCAGCATTTTCCACCATGACAACGCGGCAATTCATAAATTAATAAAAATGCGGCAAAAACAACGGGGTTAAATCTTGCTCAAATGACGGATGGGCAGGAAAAGAACTGAACCTAAAATAGAAAAAGTCTTTAGTTTTTTAAGCAATGTTAGCTGAGAATGCAGAATTAGGTCTACCTGTGAAACAAAATTCCTTTCTTCTTCCAAGTGCTGGCCACATTAACTTGTTTGCAATGTGATACCGCTCATGTCTTCCTCGTCCTTACAACTTTAACAAGATGCCATTAACTAATTCACTTCTGTTAATTTCAAGACAGATAAGGAATCATGCCAAAGACCGAGTTTGAACTCTTGAATCGTGTTTGCATGAGCGAAAAGCTAAGATTGCACCAAGTCAAATAAATCATGTTTGTCAGATAACATGTTAATCGCTTCAAATTATTGGAAAATTGCCCATATTGCTTTTTTTTTCTTTATTTTCGTTTTTTAAATAGATTTAAAGTTCTTTTAATGGCTTAAGGGTATTGGAGAAACTTGCGAATAAGCTCTTCTTCTTTTTGCAAATAATCCCTCGTGGAATTTTTTGCTTGTAGAGATCATATTTGTTGGAGGGTGGACAAATGTAATTGATTGTTAGTGTGCGATATTGGAATTTGCAAGCAATATTCAAGTCATGGTTCCACATTCTGAAACACGGAAGACAATTTGCCTTCTGGGGGGGGGGGGTCATGGATGTATGATCATTTATGACGTATTTCAGGAAAATGAGTCACAAGTCGCAGAAAATGTATTTGGATATCATCATATTTGAAAAGATGAGATCAAGTTGATTCCATTAGGACAGTTAACAAGTAGGCCTATTTCTAGATTTTAACGCTGACATTTTTACTTTCGAAAGCAAAGTTTGCAATATTTCTGGGTGGGCCATTACTTTATGTATATAATATGTCATATAATAGTAACGATATATTTAATACTCAGTCTTGAAATTTGGTAATTCTTTTTATTATGAACGCATTTACCTTAATTATGGAGGTTCACCATTTGCTACTCGCCACCATTGGTTTATGTACTACTTTCTGGCCCTATTCTATTGAAATTAAATGAGGTTTTTTTATAACACAGCCCATAATTTGAATTTCTTTTTGGTTCAAGTAGTGTTGTATTTCTGTCGGGAGGGCGCGTCCAATAGGCTAATTTTAATGAGAGGGACAGACAATTAAAATGTTCACTTCTCGTTGCTAATTTATACGACTATAAAAGATACACACTCCAAAGTTGAGAATATTCCCCCAAAGGTATTCTGTGAATAAAACACTTTGAAAAATAGAAACTTTGCGACTTCTGACTCATTTTCCTTTAACACTTCTCATTAAGTGGAGCAGCAATGGGTAAAAAAAAATCGAAATTTTCAGGATGTGTTCCTTGAGTTGCCCTCTATACTAGTACAAATCTAAGAATTAGGAGTACACTATTTACTTTGGACCTAAGCCCAACATGGGAGTAAAGTTCCTGAATTACTAAGCTACTAGCCAAAGTATGCTGAAAAACGGTTCAATTGTATACATTAATACTACATGACAAAACTGTTATGAAAGAATTTATAGCCTCCATTTCTGGCCTGATGAACTTGATGAACTTTCCAAGTTGATTTTAATCTGTCAATCCTTTATGTTCTTCCATATGAGTCAGCCTAAGTACTTTATACAATGTCCCAATATTATGCATACCTGATTAGACAAGCACTTATTGTGTTGTTCATCGCTAAGTGCGTTCTATATTAGTGAAATAAGTCTTAACATTAATTAATTTGGGACTTTCATAGACGTCTACTTGAATCTTGATTCATATGTCTTGATGGGGCTTATGTTACAGTGTAAAATCGTGGGCTCAGATGGGTGACAAATCGTGGGCTCAGATCGTGGTGATTTTAGCTGAAATCGGCTTGTTTTTACCCACACACATTGGATTTGAAGCACGATTTGGATTGAGATTGTGAGTCTAGGTCGTACGATTTGGATCAGCTCAAATTATATGGTGATTTCGAAAAATATTTTTTTATTATGTACTTGCGACGATTGAGAAAAATAAATTGATGATAACAATAATTTAACATACTTGAGATAATATGTCTAGGTATGTCATGAAAAGAAAATCTTTTTGATTCATTAAAAAATTGTGAACATACATTTGTTCAATCATCCATGTTTTCGACTACAATGGAAAGACGTGGCACCCACCCACATTTTATCTTGACCCTACCATTGGTTCCTACAACTAATCGTGGGTTCCCGCTTACATACACACTCACGATCTCAACCCAAATCGTGCTTCACAGGAATCGTACACTCTCAAACTTGGAAACCTGCACTGAAATTGACCCCAAAGTTGTGTATGTGTGCCCAAAAATCAAGCCCACAATTAGCTGTGAATCTGTACGATTTGTGCACCACTGAAACAAGATCGTACAACAAATGGTAGGTGCCAAATCGGCCTTGAAATAGTGAATACCGGTATGTGCCCCCAGCATTATATGTAATGTGACGCATTACATACCATCAGATTTGAAAAGATGACATCAAACCGATGTCAATGGTAGTAAACATTCAGACATCTAATAACTATTTCAGTAATTTAAGTTTGATATTTTTATTTTTGAAAAAAAAAACTGTTGCTATATTTCTGGATGGACAATTACTAGTAAAGTAGCTAAATATACTCCATATGATGACATTAAAAATGAATGGATATATTTAAACACTGTCTTGAAATTTGATATATGTATTCATGGGACTTAGAGTGGTAGAAACCTCTGAAATGAAATTATTCCTACAACGACATCTTGTGGATAAATCACTTTGAAAAATCTTAATTTTGCGACTTGTCAATCATTTTCCATAACACATATTTCCATAACACCTTCCTTTTCAATGATGCATTAATTTTACTTTAATAGTCACTGTCAGCACGGGCTATGACAACCTAAGGTGGCTACTAAACAGATTAATAACCTCCATGTTGGGGCTGTTGGTGCACTATTTGCGCACGGTTTGTGTATTTATTGGCACTCTAATGTCAATAGATGTTTGTTATGTATGTTTCCATAACACAGGTCCACATCTTTTGACGATGCAGTTAGCATCACAGATTATTCATACAGGCTGATGTTATTGGAATTATGCGTAATAGTGATTGCGGTTAATTTTGGAGACCGGAGGCCACCTAGTGTTAAAGGATAGCAGTAATTCTCACAGTGGGGAGTGGTCAGCAGAGGGCTACCCGAGTAGTGGTCCCGTGACGATGTGCACAAGCCAAGACGGCCATTCGGGACCTAGCATTTTGAGAAGAAAGTTCCAGTTAGAGAGGTATGGCCACTAACATCAGAACAGGCACAAAGTACAGCCCCATTCCACATGCAATTGTACGATAATGTAAGGGCCACAAACCTACCAAACTACATATCAGCTAGGATACCAATCCCATCAGACATAAATCATGGAAAATGGGACAAATACTTAGCCAACTATCACGACAAACAAATCCTAGAGTTCCTAAAGTTTGGGTGGCCCATTTCTTACACCGCAGAAAAGCCCCCAACACCAACTATGGTAAACCATCAGTCAGCTTTAGCATACTCACAGCATGTATCAGACTTTATAGCAACAGAGATCAAGGCCCAAGCGATGCTAGGCCCCTTCCCTGAACCCCCCTTTACCCCATGGGTACAAATTAGCCCCATCCTCACTAGACCGAAAAAAGACTCACAGAAAAGA
This sequence comes from Sthenelais limicola, assembly GCA_942159475.1. Lineage (NCBI taxonomy): Eukaryota > Metazoa > Annelida > Polychaeta > Phyllodocida > Sigalionidae > Sthenelais > Sthenelais limicola. The sequence goes on from OW804100.1 coordinate 26,740,486, forward strand.
CGGGTCATTATTGATCTATCCTTTCCAGAGGGGGGCGGGGTAAACTCAGGTGTCAAGAGAAATCACTTTGAAGGGAAGGAATTCACATACTCCCTCCCTACAATAACTGACTTGGCAAATATTGTGGGAATCATAGGTAGAGGTGCATACCTCTGGAAAGCAGACCTCCAGAGAGCATACCGCCAGCTCAGAATTGATCCCTTAGCATACCCATTATTAGGGATAAAGCACAATGATAACATATACATAGATATATGCCCATCATTCGGTGCCCGGCTATCAGGACACTACCAACAATGTGTATCAAATGCCATCGTACTTCTGTGGTGTGCAAGCTACCAACGCAGAGGCATTAGCCGCATATACATTCTTCCATAATCTGTGCATTGAGTTAGGAATAGCTGTAGCCCCAGAGAAATCAGTTAGACCAACAAACATCATTGACTTCTTAGGATACACCCTCAATTCTAATGAAATGTACATAAAAATACCAGACCAGAAAATGACTGAAATCCTAACCGAGGCAGAGGCCTGGCTAGGAAAGAAGGCAGCTTCTAAACGCCAAATGCAAAGTTTGGTGGGTAAGTTGGCATTTATAAGCAACTGCGTAAAGCACGCCCGCAAATTCATGTCAAGGTTACTAGACTGTCTCAGGAACCTGCCCGCATCAGCCCCTAGAACAATATCATCCGAAACAAAGAAAGATATCAAGTGGTTCTTAGACTGTGCTTGGATATTGAACAGAAGAATCTTAATAGAGCCCCACAGGGAGGAATGCACTATAGAGTGCGATGCATGCCCACGGGGGGCGGGAGGTTTTTCAAATAACTCATTCTATCACCTTGTGTTTCCAGACGCCTGGAGAGAAGAGCATCATATATCTCGCCTCGAGGCTATGAATGTTGTGGTGGCCGCGAAGACCCTGGCCCCCGCGCAGTTCACCAATCGACATCTCATAATAATAACTGACAACTCAGCAGCGGCCTGCGTCCTCATGTCTGGTAAGACTAGAGACCCCATGCTGGCGAAATGCAGCAGGGAGCTTGCCATGTTTGGAGTTGCTCGTGGTATCTCCATCACGATTAGGCATGCCCCGGGCGAGACACTTATACTGGCCGATGCTCTGAGCCGGAGAAGCTTCGACCCGAGCATGGAGAATAAGTCCCAGAGACTGGTAGCTGAGATGGCTATCACAGAGGTGGAAAATGTAGAACTGATGAATTTATTTAATGAACTTTTGTAATTACAGAAATCGCTGAAACAAGACTGTACAAGCTGACGGTGGGGACGTACGCGAACGCGTATGCCAACGGGACGAACGTGAACAGAGCCACCCAGGCGAGATGTTACCTTTCCTTCATGATAGCATATCATAGAGACTGGAAGAACCCGTCAGACCTGGACTTGGCGATGTATGTAAAGTTCCTATCAAACTCGTTCAAGTCCCCTCAGACCATACGCAACTATATCTCCGGAGCTAAGACTTTCCTTGGGGATAGGTCTTACTCAGTCTCAGCTTTCGATAATAAAGTGTTAAAAGCCATGCTGAAAGCTGAAGCCAAGATTTCCACGCACATACCAAACAGAGCCCCCTTCTTGTCACGAAATGAGATATATCATATGATTAATTATCTAAGGTCCCAAGGGAAAAGGGGTATAATCATCGCAGACTCACTGGTATTCGCCTTATTCACATTTGTTCGACAAAGTAATTTCTTATCCACTTCGACCCCTCAACACCTCATCTTAAGACATCACTTAAAATTCGATCAGGACGTCATGTACGTCTGCATGGTGTCCTCTAAAACGATTAATCCGTCCAAACCTCATGTCTTACAACTCTTCAAAAGTAGAGATCCCCGATTATGTCCATATGCATGTACGGTAGAAGCCATGAAACTGGTCCAAGCTTCAGACAAAGCCCCCATATTCCTCGATCCTGACACAGATGCCCCCTTCTCACCTCACGTGGTGGTAAAGGCGGCCAAGACATCGCTGGAATCGTGTGGGTCCAAGAGCAGTGCCACATTCTCAGTTCATTCGATGCGCCGCTCAGGGGCGGCCCTATGTAGCAAGGCTGGTGTGCCCTTGGAAGCCATTATGCATCACGGGTCCTGGAGATCTGGAGCTGTGAAATTATACACAGGACCAAATGACAATGATAAAGAAGCAGCAAAGTCACTTCGCACTATTTTCTCTTTGGCCAGTAGTACCAAGTGAATCTATCAAAAGACAGTTTTTACGCCTCAGAGAATTAAAGAAATTTAATCGGCCTCCTTGATTTATCTTTCTTAATAGAGACAAATTTTACTCACGCTAGTCCATAAATTATGCGTAATAGTGATTGCGGTTAATTTTGGAGACGGGAGGCCACCTAGTGTTAAAGGATAGCAGTAATTCTCACAGTGGGGAGTGGTCAGCAGAGGGCTACCCGAGTAGTGGTCACGTGACGATGTGCGCAAGCCAAGACGGCCATTCGGGACCTAGCATTTGGAGAAGAAAGTTCCCCACCCACCACCCTACACAAGAAGATATCCAAGAAACCTAAAAGACCCTTGAAGGGGCCAGTAGTACCAAGTGAATCTATCAAAAGACAGTTTTTACGCCTCAGAGAAATAAAGAAATTTAATCGGCCTCCTTGATTTATCTTTCTTAATAGAGACAAATTTTACTCACGCTAGTCCATAAATTATAATAATGAAAACAATAAAAATGTTGTTAAATATGTTTATGTCAAGACGAACCATCCCAGCATGCGCTGTAACAAACATGTTCTGTCGTAAATGCAAATCCCCTATCAATTAATAAAATATCATTATCAACTGCCTATAGATACGCATATATGTGCCAATATGTATGCCTATGTCTGTATTTTTTTATTTTTTTTTAAAAGATTTTATTTCAGCTGGGTGATACATTTTCCCAGGGTGACCTAGGATCTTCGAATGAGCCCAGCTTGTGATTATAACAAAATTCAAGAGCTAGGGCATAAATAGAAGGTACATGGATTTGATTCTGGCAGTCTGTTACTTGGCATATGCAATTACAATTACAAACAGCTAGTTGAGATGGTTTACAACAAATCTAAGTAATAAATAATACACAATATGTTCGTTAGGATAGATAGGTTAGACAGTCTAGTATTAAGCATTCAGATAGGGGGAATCACTAACGAAGAGTGTGGCCCTAAAAGAAGAAGAAACTGGATAAGTCTAATACAAGACAATACATATTTATGGAAGTAACGTTAGAGTTTCATACAGTAACAGTAACTGCAATCAACCACCCACCCCATATGATAGACTTTATATGAGCAATATTAATAATTGATGTGGTTAGAAAAACATTAGGCCGCTGGGTGTAATACGCTACCCTAGAGTGGCCACATAAATCCTAAGAGGTGTACATGCTGCTAATTAATGTTACATTACTTGATTTGATTGCAGTTCAACGCACTGAGAAATTGCCTTGCACTGATGATATGAATATTTGAATGCTTGGAAGCTAAAGCCTGTCATTTGATGGAGCAGATGCAGCGTTAGTTGGACAATTAAATGGCAATGGCAGAGCTTCAGTTGTATCTGAAGCAATTTTCCAGGCCGTTGCACTGTAATCAAATTAAGTAATGTAAGAAGCATTATAGAGGTACAGCGAGTGCGGGGAGAGTGCAGAGATAGTATAGAGAGGGTAGAGAAAGTGCAGAACAGAGAGAGCGCAGAGAGATTGCCGAGAGAGTAAAGAAAGTGCAGAAGAAAGAGAGTGCAGAGAGATTGCCGAGAGAGTAAAGAAAGTGCAGAAGAAAGAGAGTGCAGAGAGATTGCAGAGAGAGTAGGGAAAGTGTAGAAGAAAGAGAGTGCAGAGAGAGTAGGGAAAGTGCTGAGAGAGGGTAGAGAAAGTGTAGGAGAGAGTGCAGAGAGAGTTACGAAAGTGCAGAGAGAGTGCAGAGAAAGTGCAGAAGAGAGAGAGTGCAGAGAGGGTGCCATCATGGAACACCCAGGTTTTTAGCTGATATGGAGTGGTTCCACGAACTCGAGGATCTCCACTATAAGGGTTCATGTTTATCCTATGATACACTAGCTGAGAATGGATGCGCCCTTAACCAGTCAGAAACCCCTATATTATCCTGTGTCAATTATGTATGTATGTATGTTGTTTATTTCCAAATCAATTACAGTTACATCAATATAATTAATACAATATCTGGAAATGGGTACCACATTCTATGCTAATCATAGCTCTACCAGGAGGTCCCTTCTACATCTAATTACATTATTATATACAATAATTACGATTGCAGGTGGCATTCAGACACAGCAGTGTGCACAAGACTATGGTTATTATGCATTCAATTATCACCCGTGATCCTATTATTCCCATACATATAATTGACAACCATTGCTCATAACATTCTTTGTACACTGTGCATGCCTGTCTATGTTCAACTGTCATTTTACAGAAGGATGGCTGTATAAATATTCTAAATACTAATAAAACAAATCGTGCAGGTCCAATATTCCTGGTAACACTGTTTTTATGAGGTGTGAGTGTAATGACTGATGCATCATGAATGGAGGACAATGGTGGAGAGCTGGATTACAGGCCATGAATAGGAACTGGAGGAAGCACACACCCTGCTTTTGTTAAAGCTGCACTCTCAGTTGCCATCAGTCAAAAACAAAAGATTTTTTTTTAAAAAAATAAGTCCTTTGACCAAAATGTTGGAGGATGTTGTCCAGTTGTTTTTGTTAGAAGCCTTCCTAATTGTTGTCAGAGGCACGAAAATTCTTTCCTATGATGGCTTGACTTATTATTGGCTTTGCTCACTGGCAGCCATTTTTTTCTCGGCTGCTCGTATGATGAAACTAATCCTACTTTCCTCCACGACCCTGCACCCCCCCCGCCCCAACGCCTTCATCCCTTTTCCCTTAATTGCATAATTCACTGAGTTCAAGTCTGTAAACTATAGTTTGTGTTTACTAGTCCCACCTTGTTCATTGTCCAAATAACTATTGAGGTTTTGCTTGATAGCAATCAACTGATCATTGCAGTTTGAATAGCTTTTCTTATTACATCAACAAAACAATTCACTGGGAAGCCCACATATTAAGACATACGGCCATCGTATATTCACCCTGGTAGTGGGCGTGTTAAATTGTGGCCCGATTTTACATGCCAGTCGTCCATGCAGCGTTTGACATACGTCAGCCACGATTGCCAGAAACCGGCCCGGCAATCGGCCCTTGTAATGTGAATGGGCCTTAAAGTTGCTTATAGTTTCCGAGCAGGTTTGCTTTAAGTATTGACATTTTGCTCTCTTTATTATAACTGAGAAACATCAATCAATACTTAGAAAAGTATTGAGTAATAAAAAAGTTTATCTTTTGGATGTGTTGACTGTCCTCCCCACACAATCTCTTTGTGTACTGCTGATTATGGATTCATAAGTTCTGCACAGAGTTTCATTGACCAATCAAATGTGATTTGTTATCGGAAAATGAGTCACAAGTTGATAATATTCAAAGGGATTTGATAATTTATATATCATTATTCATAGTCACAAGATCGCCTTGCTGGAATCTTCTCTTTTTTTGAGAGTTTAGTGCTTCGGTTTGATGAATTCATCCACCAATTTTGAGGACTGTATTAAATATATTCATGCGTCTTGGAGGTTATCCTATGGAGTACATTTAATTACTTCACTGGTCATTGTCAAGCCAGAAATAGTGCAAAATCTGTTTTCAAACATGAATATATCAAACACACAATAAAGAAACACTTCTCAGATGTCCTTAATGTTTACCATCATTGGAATCCACTTGATCTCCCATTTCCAAATATGATGGTCTCACAAAATCAATTTTTTGCGACTTGTGACTGATTTTCCTGTAACACATCACGAGTGTGAGGTCAAGGCCTTGCTCAGGGGAGCTTTTTTCTTGGCATTTAATCCATCGCTCACCGTCAACAGTTGATGAGTTGGTTGGAGGGTTGAGAGCCCTCTGCTCAGTGCAGGTGATGAATTCATAAAACCCGCGCTAGGTTCAAGCAACCAATCAGGCCTGAGATCATTGCTCAAGCCAGATATTATACTGGCAGCTGAAACAATACACACCATAAATCTCTTTGCTACTCCCTCGTCCTGGATTAGGAAAGCCATTACTGCAATAGGCATCCAATCAATGACATATTGTCATTCCTTACAAATCCTAATGATATAAACTGTTGGTGCCAAGAGAATAAGATCTCAATAAATGCTGAAAAATGCAATGTTAATTTTGCTATCGTCAAAAAGAACAGCAAACAAGATCTCAACCTAAAACTTGGCAGCTCAGTGCTGGCCGGGGCTGCAAAATATACCAAGGATTTCCCCTGGACGAGTCTCTCTCTTCCAATCAACATATATCCATCATGTCATTAAAATAAATAGCAAAGTAAGTCACAGTAAATTGGAAATCCTGCAAAACACAGCGTTAAGGACCAATTTTAACAAATCAAAATATGACAATATGGATCAGGAACATGCTCTACTAAATATGAGATAAGATAAGATACTACCTTATTTATCAAACTCACAAAGTACACAACAAAACAGACAATGCAAATAAAACTGCTGTAGTGAATATGGTTTCAGCAGTCCGGGAAGAAGTGGCTCAACCAGGCCCTCTATAATTGGGTGCACGTCTCTCAACGGAATGCAGACGTCGCTCGAAAGTAGCCTTTTGTTTTCCCAATTCCTACATGGGTAATAACCCATACTTACTCTATCTAGTCATGTTGTGTACCATAACTTGTATGGGAGCACTTTGGATGTTCAGGCAAGTCTCCGTTGATTAGAAATTACAACTGGGACAAGCTCCGGTTACTCTTTATTATATTAAGAGAAATGTAAATTTACTAAATGAAGAATAAAGAAGTTTGCCCCAGAATAAAAACAATACATATTTTGTCCAAGTTATGAAAGCCCAAATTTTCAGCTAGCTACAGACCAAGCATAGTAAATTCAAATTTATATTTCTATTAGTTTCACAATCTGCAAAAATCCTCTTACACATCAGAAGCTATACATCAGTCAAGGTCTAGTTTTGATATTTCACTTATTCCATTTATGTATGTATAAGTTACAGTGATTAAGATATATAAACTCATGTAATATTGATCATATAATGTGTGAATCAATTCCCCAACTGCCCATTTCAGCCACTGTCCCAATACAATAAAGAGGCTTTACTGCAAATGAATTCCGAACCCACATTCCAAATGTATCATTATTTAGCTGTTATATTCCGCCTTCAGGGCCCAATTGTCCACATTTTGGTGAACTGACTGGTTTTGATTATCACAACTATAAACCTGACAGCTGAATAAGTCCCAAGGACAATGTCATAAGAATACATGAGGTTAATAAAACCTAAATCTAACTAATCTGGCTAAAGTATTGTATCCAAAGCAGAGAAAGGGGATAATCCAGGCATAAATCACACCCGTAGCCAAAATCTTGTGTACAGAGAGAGCCACTTTTGACAGCCTCATTGAAAATATGTAAATTGCTTTCATTCAATTATGTAAATCACATGGATTAATATCATGCAGTGGTGTCGACTGCGGGAACTTTATATTTGAAAATGAATTCATATACATTTTAATTATATAAATTTTGTGCTGGAATGTTTATTTGAAAAATAGTGAAAACACTGATATTGCAATTTCACCTCTTGTAACCTTTACATCAAGAAGATAACCAAGTCCTGTCTCTTCAATTAAGGAACAAAAATAGGATAATTTAAGTCTTTACTCATCAGTGATCTAGTATTCTTTCTTTTATTGCAACCTCCAATGTAATATTTTAAACAGGTTCAGAATGGTAGAATTGTTTTAAAACGTTAAGAAAAATTACAAAAAAGCAGTGTAATTGTCAAGTTGCTATTGTGTTAGAATGGAAAGAGAATCTTGGAGGCATGACCAATCTGTTAGAATGGAGAAAGAAAGTATATGAAAAAGTATATGGGTCAGATCGTCAGAAAATGTACAATCAGCAGCTCTTTGACACTTAACAAATTCTGCTAAATTTGACGGATTTTTGCTCAATTGTAGGTAAATCAGATTATACTTGGCAATGCATTGATCCAAGCAATCTGTTTGGTTACGTTGAACTGTGTTTTGATTTCCGTCTGAAATGTTGGCTATTTGAGAGGATTGCTGAGGGTAAATTGTACATGTTCTGACAACTTCACCCATATAACCTATGAGGCAAACAAAGTTGGGATCACTTTCGAAGAATACCATGCCTAAGACAATGAGACCATAAATGTCTGATAGCCCTCCACGAGAAAGCGTACACATGATACCCTTAGGTCTTGCACAAGTTAGCAAGATCCTGCTTTAGCTAGCTTACAAATGAGTCAATCCATGATAAATACAATCATACCTTGTATGTATTATGTCATAAGATGTTGCTGATTAACAGCATGTTAGCATTAGGCCACAATTTGTGTTGATGTAGATGCTCTGTACAACTAGCTACATGTGTAGTATCAAAGCAAGGTGAGCTGTATATTGTGATTGTTGTGTTGTGTCATGTCGCAGGGAAAGATTAACTTCAGACAATTAGGGGTAGACACCATAAAACAACCACTGGGATCCTACTGTAAGCCTACCATCCTGAATAGAACTGTGTACCAAAACGAAGACATGGTTCTGACCAGGGAAACTCCTGTATCTGGTCATTCAGAGTCACTTTTCTGTATATTACTGTAAGTTTATGTTTTAATCAGTGCACTATTCATGTGATATTTGTTTCTCTACTCATGGGAAATACATTGCTGTATTTATAGAGGCCCTCCCCAACTGCCCATTTCAGCCACTGTCCAAATACAATAAAGAGGCTTTACTGCAAATGAATTCCGAACCCACATTCCAAATATATCATTATCTAGCTGTTATATTCCGCCTTCAGGGCCCAATTGTCCACATTCTGATGAACTGACTGGTTTTGATTATCACGACTATAAACGGAGAGCTGTAAAAGTCCCAAGGCCAATGTCATAAGAATACATGAGACGCGGTTAATAAAACCTAAATCTAAATAATCCGGCTAAATTATTGTATCCGAAGCAGATAAATGGGATAATCCAGGCGTAAATCACACCCGTAGCCAGAATCTCCTTATTTCTTAGCTTTTATTCATTCATGCCAACATTTTATCACAGTTTTGATGCATTCCAGTCCAGGGTATGGTGCCTTGCAGGTTTAAAGCGAGGCAAGGAGGAACTAACTCTGGTTTTTGATTGCCTTTTATGTTGTTTATTGCAGAAACACTGGGGTGTAATTCTAAATTGGTAATGAACATGTAACTTATAAGCATAATGTGATGTCTTATGGAAAAGTGAGTCACACATCACAAAATTTGGATTTTGATATACATCTTCATACTTGAAAAAATGAAATCAAGTGGTTTTGAATGATATTAAACGTAAGGATATCTAATAAGCATTTCTATATTTTAAGTTTGATATTCTTATTGTTTAAAAGAAAATGGTTTGCACAATTTTTAGCTGGATATTTACTAGTGAAGTAGCAACACATCACATATTTGCATCGATCAGATATCTACATCACAGTATGTTTTGTTTCTTTGAGTAACGGTTACATACGGTATATTTAGGAACGAGAACCAACAGAGCTGTATATAACCTATAACTAATCAACGCAGGCATCTTATTTCATTGAAAATTGCAAGAATGTTTTTACCAATAACATGTTAAATGGCAATAGCAAAAGATATTGAGATTAGAGAAAAAAGAGTGGAACACGACATCTTCTTATCGTTTTTACACTGTACCAATAAGTCAAATAATTTCATTTTAAGATTCAAGATGGTGGATATTATAACCCATTATAATTTGGTTGCATAACCGAGATGGCCGGTATGCAAATTTCTGACTGGCCCAGTAAAAGTACATTTAATATGGCATTGATGTCCCCAAAGATTTCTGCGAAAACTTTCTTTCACTAACTATTTCAAACTATTGATAGTGTAGGTTACATTTAGGAATCATGATATGATTTGCATTATAAGCTTGATTATATCATGTTGCAGTCAACACATGTATCATTGTTCATCGAATTCCCGAAGATTTGCTAGATGAAACCCATATTCAATGAAAGTACTAATTCTAAGATCAGCGATAAGGACCACTTATTTACTCCAAACTGATGTTATTCTACTCCAGGGAACTAAAAACATGTTGTTCATGTGTAAACAATATCCCAGTTTGTACAATATGATTCGTGAGTGGGCTTTGGATATGGATGGCATTCTGCCTATATTTAGAAATTTGAAATTTGAACCTAAGAATAAGATAAGCCCACGCAAACCTACACACATTATCTTACTGTAGGCAGGAGTTCTTCTTTTCTTCTTTGGGAATTTGCTGTTATCCTGTTAAGTAGGGCGCACTTGGTTTGAAATGGCAGATTAAGAGGGTGTATAATGGCGCATAAACTCGACTTCTTCTATTATAAATTAGCAATACAGTTTAAGAATGATAATTTAGGGGCTAAAACTAATGAAGCTCGTTTTGTTTCTTAGTATACTTGTTCGCATTAAAGACAAGACTGTCTATTTACTCATTTTAAACTCACGATCAATCATTTCTTCTTCTTTTTTCATGAAATTACAATCTGGACTTCATCAATCGTTCAACATCTAGGTTTGTTCACATATTTCTAATAAACTGACAAATTAAATACTTTTCTTTGTTATATATATATATTCAATTTGTTTTCTTCATCCATGCTTAACGGATTGAAAGTAATGGAAGAAAGACTATAATGTTACAGCTCTTTGTATACGATATATTAACGTTTGCGCTGTCTTTCAAAACATGTAATTTAAACTCAAGATCTCTCACAAAATGAAGTCTGTCACCTTGGACAATTCTATTTTTGTATGTCGAATTCAGTGACACAGCCCTAGGTCATGGTTTTTACATAAACTCCATGTATTTGAGTATCGCTTTTCCTATTATTTTGTCTTTTGTATATGTAAACCAGCTTGTTCTGAGAATAGTGTATTACATAATGCTCAATGCTGAATAAAATATTTAAATACAAATACAAAATCAAATATATTTTTCCAGCGAAAGGCTTTCCCTTTAAAAAAAAACAACCTTGCATTGAGAAGAATGTAGTTTAATATCATGTGCTTCTCTTCTTTGCCTGGAAATCCTGGACACATCTGTTTTTATATGTTTACCATCTGCCCACGCCAGTCCAAATTAAGGACTTACCAATAAGGACCTTTAAAGGAGACAACATAACATTGAACTTCTAAAAAAGTCATCAGCACATTCCGAAACAACCAATTTAAGAAACCCCATCTGTCGCAAAATAACACAGAACCTTTCATTGCTTGCGAATTTTGATGAAACCATTTTGTTTATATCTCCACTCCAAGTCCCTGACTGAGCGGATGTGGATGATATTGCTTTAGCAAAAAACGTTTTTTTCCTTAACTTCTGCCTGTATCAAATGACAAATTAAACCCACCCACACTTGCGTGGTCACGAGTTACTTATGTTCATTAGAAATATCGGACAGGGAAATCATGCTACTCCAAAGAAAATCTTAGACCAACTGCAAGTACTCCAAAACACAGCACTGAGGATATCTGAGGGTATAGATACAAGAAGAAAATTGAATTTAGACAAATAACTTAAAATACCACTACTTCCTAAAAAGAGAGAGGCTCGTCTATATTGGAATACGCTTTTAAATTAAGTCAGAATGGACAGAACATTGATAAGAGAAAAATTAAACTAAGAAGCCTAGATTCGGGAAAATCACTATTAGTACCAAACCCTAAAACGGAGAAAATAAAAAGATCCCTCATATATCAAGGACCCACCCTTTGGAATAGCATCCCAAACCACGCAAAAATGTATGAAAGAGTTTATAACTTTTCTTAGGGACTATATGTTTTGAGGGCCTAGCTGAGAACGATTGTCCCTGGGTCACCTCCTTCCTTGTTGCCTCTTTCCTCATCACTATTGTAAATATATTACAAATATATTACAATTGGGGAGAAAAACCCTCCAAAACCAAAACATTTGTAAGCATGCAAGAATTACCCCACACTATATTTTTGATCAGCTGTAAGGCTACGCAGCCCCAACAGAAAGTGAAAACACTGTACAAGATTGTATGTATATACTTTGTTTTATTGTTATTTTATTTTACATTGTTTAAAAACTTATCCTTTATATGATAAACATATGTTATCTTAATAAGTAGAGGGTCCTGTCGGAAGAACTGTCTCATGAGAACTGACTGAGACCGGAGACCCATTCCTCCATGTAGGTCATAAGTATGTAATATGGAAAATAAAGGTTTATATAACTAAGAACAGCTACACGATTTCACGAGGTCAAAGTCTGTATCATGATTGCATAACATTATAATACATTGAATTCTGATTCATCAATGGTCCCAACAATACCTTCTTTGCCATCCTATTTGTGATGCGTTTTAGGAAAATGAGTCACAAGTAGCAACTTGCAAGTTACAAGATTTTTCAGAGTGTATTCATAGGATATCTTTGTTGGAATATTCTCATCTTTGAAGTGGTTTGCGCTGCTAGTAAAATGAATACATGTAGAACATTTCAAGACACTGTAATACATATTATATCGATGACTTTCTAAGATCATCCTATAGAGTATATTTTACTACTTTATTAGTAATTGTGCAACCAACAATACTGTAAATATTTCTTTGAAAAATAACAATACCAAATTTAAAAATCAAATATAGAAATATTTCTTTTTAGATGTCCTTAATGTTTACCATCATTATAATGGACTTAATATCATCTTTTCAAATATGGTGATATCTCGATATCCATTTTTTGCGACCTGTGACTTTTCTTCCTGCAACACATCACATTTTCACATCTTGCCATGTTCACATGTTCATTTCATTCGTTCCTCTTCTTGCCCCTTGTATTTCATTACCTTGCCTTGTTAATCTTCAAATCAAGTGATCATTCTGTCATCATTATGTTAATTTAGAATCAATGGTTTGATTTTTGTGGCAATTATTCTTCGGCAGATTTTGTGTACAACATTTGGCAGATGCCAATGACGCAACAGTGTTTCCCTTGGATTAAATCCGACAAATTTCAAAGGAGAACATGTCATTTTTTTTTCAAAATCAACCCCTATTCAGGTTGTAATTACTTATACTTTTGAGGCCGTCCGGAATCGAGATCAGCTGGTAAATATAACCGCCGCTGATCCTGGTAGAAAGGACTGGTTTGCCCCCAATTGTGACGTGTTACAGGAAGATGAGTCCTGACGATATGGCGATAAGGAGTAAAATTATCAACATTGACCTGCTATACTCTAGGGAGCGACTATATAGACAAAATTGACTGCCAGAAGTCTATTTTGTATTTATTACACCTCTCCCAATGTTTTTGTGTGAAAGAATAGTGAAAATTCGATGGGAATTAGTGTGGGACACCAAGCTCTCTCCACCACTTAGTTTGTTTACACTCTCACTTAACTTCACTTCCGGTCCATCTCAATCATTTTCGGGTCTATTTTTCTATTTAAATATGCAATAAATTCACAATTTCACAGTTACTTATCATTATAATTATTATTATATCATAACATACAATGTATTACAAGTCTTTTTTCCACGAAAATAGATATTTGAATACAAAAAATAAAGACGTGAACATTGGGCCTATTTTTTCAACAAAAATTCCGCCAGCAGTAAATATAACAAATATCGCCCAGTGGGAGATACGGTTCTCCTTGGCTGTAGCCTATGGAATACCATACCATCCCGCCAAGAGGGATAATAAACAAAAGATTCCCACGAAGAGATCTTGTGAATAACACACATTGATATCAATATCAATTTCGTGACTTGTGACTCATTTTCCTGTCCATCAGTTTCATGAAAAAAATGATTGTACATTCTTAGACAACCTGACCCATGTATACCTTTCTATAAGACGTCACAAATGGTTGATAAACTAAGAGTGTAGGTGCCTGGGCAGCTTCTTAGGAACCAGGGAGAAACATGAAGCCCAGCTATATTCCCCTTGGCTTATCTCCTTACTGTACAATTGATTGGCTTTATTTTAGTGTAACTGTTTAACACAAGAAAATCACTAGAAACCCTATCTGATCTAACAAAATATCTTATTTAGGAGATATAAACCTTTAATTTAAAGCAAAGAACTCTTTCTGATCTGACAAAATATCTTATTTAGAAGATATAAACCTTTGACAGACTTTGCAGTGTCCACTATCATTGCCTGTGTTAAAGGTGCACTCTCATCTAACATCGCCCAACAACTGAATATTCTTGTTCCATTCTTTTCCAAACCATATAAAGGTCATTTGACCAGAGTTTGAGAGGATTTTTTGTCCAGTTGTTTTTGCTACAGGACTGTTAAAAGGTTAGTATTTGTATTGCGAGGACCTGCTTGAATTCCTTTTTATTCTGACTTCACTTATTATCGCTAACTGGCGGCAGTTTTCTCTCGCTTACTACACTGCCAATTCTAGTATAAACATGGAGTGAGGTGGTTGCTTTATGCCCTTATCAACACATTTAATATGGTTATATCAAGGGCGGGAGAGTTGAGAGGGAGGCAGTTTATGATCATACCCAGGAAATAGAGATAGAGAAGAAGGGAGAGAGAGACAGAGAAAAAGAGACAGAAACGCACTTGAAGGTCTTACCCAGGACCAGATATATAAACATAGAACAACAGCAGAATATTGATGAATTCAGTCCTATAAGTCCTAATTTGAGTACAATTGATGAGATGTGTTTTGTTGTAATAGCTGGAAGTGCAGCTTTAAAGGGGCACTCTCAGATAACATCGACCTTTTGTTCCCTTCTTTCACGACCCATCTTATTTTACCAAAACTTTGGTTGACTTACTTCATGAAAGCAGTATCTTCAGTTATCATACCAAATGGCAAAATGGAGCTTTGTAATCGATCGAGATAGAGGTCAAATTTGACCTCCGTCGAACCATACAGAGTGTGTGATTATATAAAGCTGGAAACACCCTGGACAGCACAGTAGTAACTGATCAAGTATCACTGGCAACCATTTTCTTTAGGCAGTTTTAACTTCAAATCATTGTATAAACACATAACAGCAGTCGTAACATGAGTAAATGTGATTATTCAGCTCTATCTATAATAAGTCAGAATATGAGCAATATGTGATGTGTTAAAGACAAATGAGTCACACTAATTATAATGATCAAACTGATTCTAATGTTGGTAAACACTAGAACATCCAATAAGTTTTTCTATAGTTTAAGTTTAATATTTTTATTTTTGAAAACAAAAATTGCAATAGCTCTGGGTTGACAATTACTAGTAAAGTAGCTGAATATACTCTACTACCAAAGTACCTGTCCTCTAGATGCTCCCCCTGTCTCCCGACACTTCCCCCTCTCCTTCTTTTCCTTCCCCCTCTTCTCTGTCTCTCTTACCTTTTTTTCTCTCCTGACCCCATCTCTGATTCCCCTCCTCTCCCTCCCCTCTTCCTCATGCTCCCCCTCCCCGCTTTCTCTCCCTCCCCTCTCTCCCTTCCCCTCCCCGCTTCTCTCCCCCTACATCCTCTCCCTCCCCTCTTTTCCTTCCCCCTCTTCTTTCCCTCCCCCTCCCCATCTCCTATTCCGCCACCCTCTCCCTTTTCTTCACTCTCCCCCTCCTACAACCTCTCCCTCCTGTCCCCTTTTCCAATACCACCACCCTCACTCTCCCCTCTTCTTCACTCTCCCACTCCTCTGCATATTGTCAGGGACCCCTTGAAATCAGGTAGTAGCTTGCAGGAAATGATGTAGTAAATCTTCTAGTTCCCAACAGGGGCTTTCCCAGGCTATAAATAGAGTGCGGAGATCCCAATTAAAAAAGGCTTCAAAATCACATTTTCACCCCAGATACCTTTACAGACCACATAATGTCCTCCAGACAGGGTCAACAGACCTTTACAGACCAGAAAAACAACTGCATGGGTAGATCACAGATTCTCAGAACATGCCTGACAAAAAAACACTTCCTGAGCTTTATATAATAGATAAGACGGTGGTCTTTAAGTTTGGTACACATATATGTATATGACCTGGCCCATTAGAATACCAAAAAATGTACATTCGTACACAGAGGTCTTGTGAATAAAATACTTTGAAAAATATAAATTTTCCGACTTGTTACTCATTTTTCGTTAACACATCACATATAGCAAGAGCTCAGAATGCAGCGTTAAATATCATTCAATTCAGATTAGGCCTCGGTTGTGGGGATTAGTTGCGTTACACCATATTAGCCTATTATAATTGGCCATCTCACGATGTGAGAGAAATAGTATTTGACTTAGATTGACTATTCACGATGGAGACCTTTTCCTTTGGCTAAGGCAATCTCTTTCTGGTTTCCGCCTGTCTTAATCCTCATTCCAAACATAAGGGTGTGATGCACCTATAGATCATTTTTACAAAAAGTCAATATATGTCATACAATTAGTTTTTATTTCAGAGACCATTGAAATTTACTACCATTCACTATCATGACTATGAGTCAATGAGAAAGTCTTTTTCCCCCATTTTTTCAGAATTTCAGATGATTGATTCATGCGATTTTAAGAAATACTGATGGTCATAGAACTTAAAAGGAAGTTATTCAGTAAAAACTGAGAATATATGCTTTTTCCCCATTGATATCCATAGTGAATGGTAATACACTTCAGTCGTTCCTAAAATATGAAATGATAATATACTATTGTTTCGTATTTTTGTATTCACCTAATATATAACCATGTTCTTTCTCAAGACGAATTTTGAAAGAAATATTGTTACTCTTTTTTTTCATGCATTAGTACCTTGAACTCCCGCCTGCAGCAGTGCTGACAACGTTGGTATTTACCTTTAAAACTGATATCCACTACTTTTACTAGTTTTAGTGGATGGGGCAATGAACTTATGTACTTATTAAGCAGTCACTCTCATAGTCTACCTCTTTTCTTTAAAGGTAGCGGCTGGAAGACCTGGGATTTATCTAGAAGCCTGATTACCTATTTGTCTACCTTACATTTCTATAATCTTTGACAAATACATTATTTTTCCATTCAATTCGCTCATCCCCGTTTGTGCCATTTATTGACACAAGAGGGCGTCTGTAGCCTCCAATGAGGGGCGAGGTCGTCATAACTAGTCTCAGCGCAATGCTATATAGTGTTCTATATAGATCGTGGATTGGTGTCAACATCCCTTTCATGACACGGGCTCGGTGCATTCTATATGATTGTATAGTAAACCTCTCTTAGGGACCTCGTAAGTCCCTCATAGCATAAATTGACATTGCACTATATGTGGTGTTTTACTGGGAAAATGAGTCACAAGTCGCAAAAGATTTTGACATAATTATCATTACATATGAAAAGATGAGATCCAGCCAATTCTACTGACTGTAAGCATTTTATGAATCTAAACACCAAGTGTTTCTATATTTCTTAATTATGTGGCTGTCAAAGTAAGAGATATATGTACATAGTTATAGGTAAGGAAGTAATTACACGAAGGTGTTTGCTTCTCCATAGAAAAGACAAATGTCAGCAATCTTTGATGTATTCCCTTATGCTATATTAACCCCACCTGTGAGAGGTCAATGTTTTACTTGTCCATCCTCTGGTGGCCTATATGTCCACCTCTCTCAGGTACATATATATATACAGTTGTTTTAAATATAGATAGTTCAGGTGTAACAAAATCATGTCTGATGGACGGTGTGGTCCTTCCTTCCTGCCCTTCAGGATACACCAGGGCATTATTTGTCTATCGCAGGCCAATGCAATTAGTTACCCTTCCCCATGGAGAGTTCCACATATTCCTCTCAGCAGCCAATCAGATTTCTTGGGAGTTACAGGGACACGTGCCACATCTGTCCCGGCACATCCCTACTAAGGCCTGACATCAATTTATCCTCTCTTCCACTGAAGAGCCTCTATAGCTTTGGGCACCAGAGTAGGTCAAAAAACATGAAGGTTTTTATTGATTGATCATTATTTATTTCATCATAGGAAGTACATGATAAAGTAAGTCATTTGTGAGGTGTTACCAAATGTTATTTGTTACAACAAAATAGGTCACAAGTCGCAAAAACGATATTTTCCAAAAGGGATTTATTCACAAGGTCTCTTAATTGGAATGTTCTCATTTTTAGGGGCTTTACATTTCATGTCATATTAATCCATGTACCAAATTTGTATTTGATGAACCCTTGCATTGGGTGAAGTTGTCAGAAAATGTACAATTTGCCGTCACAAATCCTCTCAAATAACCACAATTTCAGACGAAAATAAAGTTCAAAATACAGTACAATATAACCAAACAGGTTGCTTCAATCAATGCATGCCGAAATATTCTCTAATTTACCTAGCATTAACCAAGTTGCAGTCTAATTTAGCAGAATTCATAAGTGTCTAGAGCTGCTGATTGTACATTTTCTGCCGATCAGACCCTTCTGTCTTTCATCTGTTCTTCTGCTAAAAGACACAATGATGAGCCCTCAGCACACTGGGTGATTGGGGAGATTACCAAAGCTTATCCAAAGATGATCAAAGAGGAACATAATCTCCAGAATGTTCAATTTGCTTAATATTCTCTTCATAAAGTAGTATTGATTAATATTGGTAGAAAACTCTTAGCATTTTAATGAAACATTATTTTTTGACATCATTTCTCGTTAATGTTAACATGAATTGAGTCATAAGTAGCCATATTCATATTTTCAAGGTCCTTTATTGAAAAGATCTCCTTGTAGAAATGTTCATATTGCTTGGGTATCCAGCAGTTTGAGTCATATAAATTCACATATCAAATTGTAAAACTATTTTATCTATTTTATTTTTTAAAAAATCATGATATCTCAAAAAACACATTTTATGCCTTAGGCTTATGACTCATTCTTCTGTGAAACATCATCACTCTTTAAGGGTTATTCCCCAATGTTACCATGGAGAAATAAAATGCATAGAAAACTTGGTTTATTGTATTACTCATAAACATGAGGAATTCCAAAGACATGACTGGCATTACATCATAGATTTACTTCAAGACTTTACATCTATGATTACCTCTACTTTTCATGGCCCAAGGTCCTGTTTTCATATCTCAATTCTAATATGGAAAAAGATTTTTTTTTTTTTGAAGATTTTATTTCCACTGGGTTGGCATTATCCCAGCAGCTGGGTTCTTCTAATGCGCCCAGTTTACAAAAAATAAAGCCAATAGATTAAATGGTTATCAAATTTTGGAATTCACTGCATCGCATCTTTTCAAAGAAAATGTTTCAGGAAAATATGTCACATACATTGCAAAAGTAATATTTTTCGAAGTGTGTTATTGACAAGATGTTTTGGTGGGAATGCGTTCATTTCTAGGGCGCTTAGCACTGTTTGTAACATGGATATATTTACCAAATTTCAGGACAGTCTATTGCATATATCCATGCATTATAGACATTTAATGACCATACCTAATCTAATGACCATGAGTATATTTAGCACCTTTACTTGCATTGCATTATAGATGTGCTACTGCATATACCGTCATTGGGATCGGATTGATCTCATCTTTTCAAATATAACAATATCTAAAAATCCATATAATTATTTGCGACTTGTGACTCATTTTCCTGTAACATATCAAAATATATTTAGATTTAGATTAGGTTCCCTAACTATTAAGACGTTAATCTCATCTTTTCAAGTATCATGGTATCTAAGAATCCCTTTTTTCAGTGTCCATTTTTCTGTAACACATAACATATTTCTATCCCGGCGGTCTAACGAACGTGCTAAAGTCACCCGGTAGACTAGCTTGACTTGCATCTTGCTCCATTACTAGACTAAAAGAGACATAGTGCCAAGGGCTTGATACTGGGGTCATATAAACACCTAGGCACAGACATTAAATGTTGTGTGTCAGTTAATATGTATTACACCGCCTTTAGCTGCATCATATACCCGATTCTAACCTCGGTGTTTGTAGATAGAATTACCCATTTGAAGTGAAAGTAAGCCTCACTCAGGGAATTATATGTTGTTTAGTCTCAGGTGTTGCTGTTACTGAGTTGGTTCTTCAAACTATAATTACCTGTGGGCTGATAAAACCTCTAACAACGGCGGGCCTGCATAACAGAACTGACTTGACTATCGAGGTATTTAAGTTAGGCATATAAAATTTGATTTGATGTCCAGGGTCCGAAAGGCTAAGACCATTCGTGGGAACAAATTGACTAAAGTTTTCTGTAGCATAGCATGGTATAGAAGAAACCTAAACCTATGGGTGCCGACCTTATGTTATAGCCAAAGTAAAAAGTTATAATAAGGATAAGACCCCTTATGCCATGGATCTAATCAAGGAATATAATTAGTAGTGAAATTGACTCAAGAATCAATTTACTAATTAAACAATAGAATAAGTGATGTGATTAAACCATTAAGTGGGTGTGCAACTATAGTGTTAACCGCAAAATGAACTGATAGGGACCAGGAAAACACTGCAAGAGGTATTCAGGACGGTAAATCCAATATAATACTCAACAAATGAAGTCAAATAGTGAAACAGCAACCACAGAGACTAAAAGCCTTATTTCCCTTGTGTCTGGCCCTCGGGGGTACTATGGTCCTTTGAGTCCCTTGGGCCTAACACGGCTGGAAATAATGCTTAAATAGTGAATTTAGTATACAAAAAAAACAAAAAAAAAACCCCAGATAATAGTCCTGGAGTCCTGGAGTCCTGGTTCACATCCTTACAGATCAGATAAGAATGGCGTGTCAGTGATTGGAAGCCTACTGCGCTAATTACTTTCCTGGCTCTGGTGTAGGTGTTCAAATAGGATTATAATAAGGGCCTAATGTGGGTGCGGGATGTGGGTGGCCGAGTGGTCTGAATTGCTAGGTCGGCTCACTGGCATGTGTAGCATGTTCAGGGTTTGAACCCTGGTGTGGCTACAGTCTCACCTCCACCCCCAGGTACTAGTAGAAGATGTACCTGAAACATCGGAATCCCAACTAAACAAAACTACACGAAACCCTTCCTTGTCCCTTATCTTCAATGTTATAAGGATATATGTTTAACCACTTCTCCTTTATGAGCATTTTAGGTTGATATGTGATGTGTCATCAGTTGCTAAAAATGAATTTTGAGATATCATCATATTCGAAAAGATTAGATCAAGCAGTCCACAGTCTTAATCCACAGTCTTGAAATTAGGGACATGTGTTCATCCTACTAACAGCACTCGACCCCCCAAGAATGAGAGATTAAAAAAAAGAAGTTATAAATAAATCACTTTGACCCCTATCCTTTTTGACTACAGGTTATTTAAAATTACATCCAACAAATTTACAATAAACATACAGCTTCACCGTGTCCTTCCCCAAAACTTACAACTTGACAGTTATAATATTTTGAAAATGTTCTCTGAAACTGCAAGCTTGCAGACATTTGATTACAAAAACCTCTACAATGAACAATACTGCTTCAAGTACCGAAAGCGCTTATTTCACCCGTGGAGTGAACGACCAATGCGGCATCGTATTTAATAAATTTAATCAGTGGTATCAGTACCACTTTTGAATCACCAGAACTCAGAACTCAGAACAAAGAACTCCTTTGGATCTTATTCAAGAAAATGGAATTAGAGCTGCCTGCCCATTTAGTTGAATGAGCCAATCAGGACTAATTGACTCCGATGGACAATTTAGATTTGACACGGTCCCATTCATATTTGACAGACGTTGGTGATTCTAGCTACAACTGTTCTGCATTTAGTCAGGAAGGTGTTATTGTGTTCTTCAATAAATATTCGATTCTTGGACATTAAACAAAGGAATCAACCAATGTTAAGGTAAATTTGGACAGGAAATATGTTCTGTAGATAATTGTGCTTCCTGCCTATTAGGAGCAAAGTGAACTATATTGACTCAGGCTCTTGATTCTTGTCAGCAATATTATCTCTATTACGTAACCATTCTCAGCTCCGGTGGCTATAGTCAGGACTATGGAGGAGGCAATGCCATACATTACATATAAGACACACAGGTTAAAACAGATTAGCCTCTGTTGTTTTGTGGGTGCTTCGATTTTCAATGACCGCCTGTGTCTGCATAATGCCTAAGGGTTACTATATGGGTGGGGGTGTGGGGGTGGGGGCTTTCGTTGACCCAAAAATGGTAAACCTGCACACAGTATAACATTGTAGGACGTTACACATGAATGTATGATGAAAATACACTTGGTAGGGTTAGTTGATGGAGGAAACGGGAACAACAGATACTAAAAGCATTATTTCCCTCCATGTTTAGCCCTCGCAGGTACTATGGTCCAGTGGCTCCCTTGCCCCTGGGGTCCTTGGCACCCTCTGGACCGTATATAAACACGCCGGGAAATAATGCTTTATATTAAGTAGTCACGAATACTGGCCCCTGATATTACATAATCCAGTTTGGGTTCTCCACCAGTGTTATAACTTGGTTTATCACTTGAATATATTATATTTAGAATATTGTAGAGCTATTGTAGAAGGAGAAATAACTAGAGATTGGAGGCTGGAGATCCTAGGATCAGACTGACGTATTTTATCATAAAAATTATACACATGAGTTGTAGAGTGGTTGTGGTGGTTGGCGATAGGCTGATACATTTCTATATGAACTCTGATGTTACCTGATCCTCTTAGTAGACTTGTATACTACTGCTATTAATTAATTTAATAAGGAATGATTAGCGTTAATGGTAATTTGGAATATTAATAATTAATGTGGTTCATAGTTGTTACGCAATCATGGTCTAATATTGCGTAA
This sequence comes from Sthenelais limicola, assembly GCA_942159475.1. NCBI lineage: Eukaryota > Metazoa > Annelida > Polychaeta > Phyllodocida > Sigalionidae > Sthenelais > Sthenelais limicola. The sequence continues at coordinate 26,763,391 of OW804100.1, forward strand.
TATTATCAAATACTATGTCATGCTAAAGTATTGAAATTATTAAAGGATTGACAAAGGTTGTATGTAGGGCATTCATTCAAAAGGCATGTAGTAGACATCCCAAGTTGTGTGATTGAGGCCATACTTGGATTGAAGTATTGCAGCATCAAAGGTATGAAATCATATCTTGTAACCCCAATCAATATATCTAAAATCTAATTGGATGCATTCATTCATCTGATCTATATTAAATATGAGTCGGCTCATATAGGTAACATTTGAGGGGATTTTATTGGGGCATTAGTTCTTAAAGCTAAATTTTCACTTAACATTAATGAAAAAACTAAAGAATTTCATTTTGCTTGGTTCATTTCCTACACACTTGAAAGTCAGTTGTCTTTGCTGCAGGCTTTAATAAAACACTGGGGAAAAAATCGCGTTTACACTGTGAGTATCTGCGTTGGAAATCTGGTGTATCCGCACTCCACACTGTGTGAGTATCTGCGTGTATCTTCAACTGACTTTGTGTATCTGCGTGTATACAAAGTGCAGTTGTGTATCTGCATGTATCTGCACTAGTGAGTATACTCATGTATCCTCAAATGATTGGTGTGTCTGCGTCTATCCACAGTGCAGTGGCTTAATTACTACATACACAACCAGTGACTAGGGTGGGTTTATATTACATTTGGGATACAAGGAGGTAACCATCCATACTAGTGTCACAACTATTTTCTGAATGTCCATGTACGTTATTATGAGACCCACTTTACATTACTCTCCGCCAGCTTTCTCCCCAGTCCCTATCCCCCCACTCTTAAAAATGCACTCTCAGCTATGCATGCGCAAATCCGCGCAATTTTTCCTTTTGCCACATGTACACCAAGTATATGATAAACCCAAACATGTCCCCAAATATCTAAGAATTCCGAACCCATTAAAAGCATGTAAATAACTAAAGAAGTGGTGCATTATTCAATATTGTATTGTATATATTTTGGTTATTTCTAGGAGGGATGGTACCCTCGTGTATTTTTATTATATTAGACTGGGTATTGTATGTTCCTGTTGATATTGCTGAATTGATTTATGTAGGTGACACTGAATAAGAGAATCAAATATATTTGTGACTCTCGTAAAAAGAGCTGTAATTTATAACCAATAGACAGGTGTCTTCATTTATTTATTTCTCATCCTTAGCCTCAGTGAAGTCCATACAGAATTCCCAATACAACCAATTATAGCGTGAACAACCAATTATACTAAAAAACCTTGCATATAACCTCGGTGGTGCAGAAGTCTTTAGTTTGAAGTGCAGTCATCCAAAGCTATATAAAAATGCTAGGGGTTCCCCACTGCAAAAGAATCCTTCTTTCCTTTGGTGCAAAAAGTATATGTGATGTGTCACCGAAAATGAGTAAGAAGTCGCAAAATTAATATTTTTGCAAAGTTATTAATTTACAAGATCTCTTTGGTGCAGTGTTCGAATCTTTGGGATACTTAAAGCTACTATAGTTGCATGAATACATGTACTATATTTCTGTGTGTTGCATAATATAAAGACACAAAACTTCCTATACTTGCTATAGGAAGGCAAAAAATCGTAGAGATTCAACAAATTTAATTCGTCTATGTATGCTTGAATGTTACTTGAATGGGTTGTATACGTGTACACCGGTGTTTGAAACAAGCCGTTATGGCCACAAGCTTGCCCGCCCGGGCAAGCTATAATTACAGCAGGATTCTGGGGGTTATATTTTCAGCAGAAATCTTTAAAATCCCATGTTTGATTCCCATTGTTTTCACAACATCATTAACTTGAAAAACTCTTTAAATATATTATCTACAACCTGCTCTCTTTCATTTCTTTCACTTTATTTTTTCATATCTTATCGTATCAAAGACTGACCTACTGTGAAACACCTTAATGCTACCAAATATTCTAATCACGGTATGACCTAAAACAGCTGTAACTGTACTGGATCCCGTTCTAGCGGTATTGGTATTGGTATTCACTGCTTAATTACGATATACATTTCAAGTATTGCAAACATCCACTGCCGACATCATTTTATCATCCACCATCCCATCTACCATTATTATCATTATTCTGAATTCCTTATATGACATCTGTATAATGTATTGATTGATCACACACACTAATATATTACAAATGTATTACCTAACAATTCAGGGTGCAGAGGAAGACCGGGTCTAACCCGAGTGTATTTGAGCACGGCCGTTGCCGTTTTATTAACCTGAAATAAAGTCGTCCAAAAAAAACCAACTATGAACGATTGTATGCATTATTATCTGTTGTCTTGTTACAGAAAAACATCTTTTCTTTATTAAATGGTTACCTTAAAATCATGGCGAAACCATTGATTATACCCCATCATTTCTTTATGACAATTATCAACTTGTAATAATAATTAACATTGCTGCAGCTTCTAAAGTTTTTGCCCGTTGTTTAAATAATATTTTTGAAACACTGTTACAATTTTTTTCAAACATTTCAATTTTAAAAATATCAGTTTTTCGATGGTGTTATGAAAATATTGCATCTTCTGGGAGTATGTATCGATATGATACATAGCACTATGACCTAGTAGCTTTCCCTGACCTCAAGCCTCGCAATAATAACAATAATTTCACAATCTATACCAAAAAAGGATCAGATATATTTGTTTGGATAAAACATTTAAGGTATATACTATAGGCCCTATAGTGTTCTGACCAGACTTGTTTGGCTAGCCAAATTCTGCCAACAATTTTCGTGTCTGTGGGGTGCGGGAAGTCCCCCCGCCCCCGAAATCTTTTGAACAAATACTCTTTAAATGGTGCATTTGAGATGAATGAATGTACTCAGATATCCCGCCATTTAACCATCCCGCCATGACAATATGTCATCAAATAAAAAAGGTTCTCATTTCGATTCTTTTTGTTCATCAAGGTTTACCTTCAATGAGTTTTAGAACATCATACAGACCCTAAAAATAACACTTTCCCTCTTCATTTTTTCAGTAGCTTGCCCGGTGGGCCAACCTATTTCTATTCCTTATTTCGACCACTGTACACATATGTACAGCTAGGACATGCATAGTATAGAACGAGGACAACCAATTTCTCTAGAAAGACAAACCAACTTCATACATCCAAACCCAGCATGGACAGTGTGTGTTTATTCAGTAATGGGATTAGTTCTGACCCAATTACTTCACTGGGGTTTGCTGACTTACACCAGCATCTGTACCATATACTTTCAGCTTTAGTCCCGGTTCACTGAACATGTGTATCTGCAGTGGGAGACTGCAGATACACGGGTATACTCCCACTGCAGATACACGGGTATACTCATTACTGCAGATACACGGGGATACTCACTAGTGCAGATACTCATGGTGTAAACGCGATTTTTTTCCAGTGAAAGTCCACATCAACTCACAAACTTAGTACCCAGCAGTGCTAATTTTGTCACTGTAGCTTCCACTTGAAATTAGAATAACAGATCTTTTTATAGGAATATTGTCTTTTTTTGGCTATTTACCATTTGATGTGGTATGAATGTATTTACCAAATTTCAAGACTGTGTCTTGAATGTATTCTTGCATTTTTAAGGTCATCCTATAGAGTATATTTAGCAAATTGACTAATAATAATCCATCCAGAAATATGGGAAACTTTTTTTCAAAAATAAAAATATCAAACTTAAAATTGAGAAATACGTGTTAGCTTTCCTAATGTTTACTATCAATGAAATCGGGTTGATCTCATCTTTTCAAATATGAAGGTATCTCAAAACTCACTTTTTGCGAATTGTGACTCATTTTCCTGAAACACATCACATAATTATTGATAACAGTGGGTTAATTCAGTAAAAGTCTTATTGCGGAGTAGTAGCTGAGATTGCAGCTTTATATTATTTATCAGACATATTAATACCCTCAAGACGGGAAGTTCTATGCCAATGATAATCAATAAAACATCACAAAGAGAATATTAATCAGTCAAATCAAACATCCTGGATATTTTCATCCTTCTATAATGAATGATAATCCTTCCCTAATTCCTTCTAAGCTTCAATGGGTAATCTCCCCAATCATCCTGTCTACTCAAGTCTCGTAATCGTGCCTTGTGTAGAAGAATGGATGAAAGGCAGAAGTTCCTAACAGTTGTGTCAGCTTCTGTGATGTAAGTTTCAGATGCTATCAGAGGTGACTCTGATCTTTGCTTTCAGAATGATCTCAGAATTAACTGTATCAGATATCAATATAGAATGGGAGATACTATTTTCAAAAGCAGACACAATAGTACAGCAAGTTTCCAAAGTATCTCGCGCTTGTCAAAATTGATGTCAAAATTTAAAAAGTTCGATAAATAAATTTATATAATTTACTGCAGGACTAAAAGGCATAGAGACATCTTTCCGTTTGCATATAGCTTGTGAAAACATTATCATATATGATGTGTTTCAGCAAAATGAGTCGCAAGTCGAAAAAAAAACGATTTGCAGATACCATCATTTCTGAATAGATGAGATCAAGCGGATTCCAATGATGGTAAACACTAGGACATAGATAATACATTTGTCTAGATATCCTACGCATGAAAACAAATTAAGCAATATCTCTTGATGGTCAATCACTAAGTTGTTAAATATAGTGCTTAGGATAACCTCAGAAATGCATGAATGCCTTCAGAATCCTTGGAATCTGGTGCATATATTCATACTAGTAGCGGCACTGAACAGCACCAAAATACAAACATGCCGACTAAGGATTCTGTAGAAAACGCCAGATTTGCTCTAAATAAATTTCAAGTGTACCTGTTTTGAAAATGTCCATTAATAACTTGTACTAATGGTTCAAATTCCCAAGGTGAAAGATCGGAGGAATTATTCCAGTAAAGGCAAGAAAAGCACAAATGAAATGAAATTAATTATATTGGATGCTCTAATGTTTACTATAGTAGGAATCCGCATCATCTCCTCTAGCTATTTAATCATAATATCTCAAAATTCATTTTCTGCGACATGTGACTCATTTTCCTGTGCCACATCTTATTTGGGATAATAACTACTAATGGGCCTAGTCCACTAAGCCGATTCTCATGCGATTCTCACAGAATTTAGTGCAAAAGATTACTCTGCAGCACAAAATCGCATGAGAATCGGCTTTGTGGATTAGTATAGGCCCTTTCCAAATCAATTTTACCTCAATGTCGCCATCATTTCCACCTTCCTTTGAGACCCTTCCTACCTAAAGCCTCTCCTTTTGCCCCAACCACAGCAGAGGGGAAATATTATCATGCAAGAAGGCAGTCACGCAAGTCATCCAATCAGAAACCAGCTTTCATTCAGTTCTGGCTTTGGCCTTACATTGATTTGTAACAATGAGTGCCAGCCCATGCCACACCTCGACGCGCAACCCAGTGATTTATATGTGTACTATGCCGTAAGGATCCCGCTAGTGTCTAGGCCGTCCCCCAGCCAATAAGCAATCTACACCCGGATCAACACTAGATAAATCCTTATATTGGCACTTGCACCAGAGTCTCACCGTGGCTTTATCAATATAGTATGTTTTGATTACAAGAAGCTGGTCAATATACATGGGTCAGCTTGTCTACACTGTGGTAAGTGTTCACGCATTTCCCTAGTGAAAGTACGCGAAAGGCGGGTCAACTTGTTGCACGCTCATAGCGCTTGTCTATATTGGCTTTTCGCGTAGCTTTCTACTGGCGGCCGTGAGTGGGTAATGACGTCACAACGCGATCGCAGCGCCCCCCGTCATGCTGTGGTGATTATTTTCACTACAACCAGTAGCCCCAGAGCGTGGTGGGGGAGGGGGTTTATCCTTTTTTTGTAGGTCTGTACTTGCCCACAGAAAAAGTGGTTAATCATTTATTTTTTTATTCATTCAATGACTTTGGGGAGGGTAAAATAATTATTATCTTAGAAAATCATCATTTCATCATTTTGGTACATGATTTCCTTGTTGATGTGTTTCTTCCTCATGCCAGCTTCTGTAACAAGAAAATATGTGACCATGACTGCCCCCGCTATTTTTGCGCGCCGATTGATGGAGGTTGAAGGTGTAAATGCTGGTAATTTTCACACACCTGACAATGCTATTATGATCGCCCATGTCGCGCAAGCCCAAATGCAAAGATAGACCCATTATAGTTGGCTGTGACGGCCGCTCTTCTGTCTGAAAACGCTAAAAACGATGAGTTTCTGAAAAGGTAATATAGGGTGGGGGTAGGTCTGAGAAGCAACAATTTTGATTTTCTCCACGAGAGGGAAATTTAATATTGATATTTACAATAATTAGTTAAATCATTAATCCGAATAGATCACATATATTATTTAGTCTGTTTGAGCAGAGCTATCCCCGGTAGTACTCACACGTTGGATGACGCTCCTTCTACACAAAATTCAGTAACCCATCTCTGTTCAGACATAAAAAACGTGTCAACCTGTCGACGTTTTATGAGAAGTGATCATATATATCTTTATACTATATCATTATATCATTTTGTTTAGGTGTGGAGAGGCCATGTGACGGAGATCATGTATTTAACCGACATTTGTGTCCAAAAGTTTGATTGTGTATTCAGCCTAATAGCTTCATTTGAGAGATAAATGGCTCTTTCTATACTTCTCCATGAGATTCGTCTACAATGATATTAATTAATAGCTTATTCATCAGCAGCCAATACATACCTGATGGACATTTAAATAATCGATGGTTAAATATTAAGAGAAATGGAGAGATTAATATGATTATACAACAAAAATCGATTGGTATATGCCTATGACACCTATACCATTCACTCACCCATGTGTCACAAGTGGCGGCCGCCGAGACACCTGCTGCTTGGTGGTGCTACCCGTCGTCCAGTTACTATGGGCGGTCACCAAGTGCCGCATCTTAACGTACAATGCACCCCAGCCTTCCCGTGACCACTAGACCGAGACAGGGCGTCCTAGCTCCCGCCCACAGGCATCGGGAGCAAGGTGCATACTGCGTAAGATTGTAACACCCACATGGGTGGCTAAAAAAGAACGCACATATTTCAACAATGCTATGCTGGGTAGGAAATTATAAGCAACACTGGACGGGAATCAAACCTAGGACCTTTCAATGTGTAAATAAATCATTTAAAAACTTGATTGTGAATGTATAGAAACCTACATGGTAGGCTACCTAGCGTTCTACCACTTACCTTAGAATGTGTACATTTCTCAGGTGCCTAATGATTTAATGAATGACACAAAACTGAAACAAAGTTGAACATGGATTATTCATGAGAAGTGATACTAAAAATCATAGTTAATGAATTAGAGTGAAATAAAAGAGATGCTTGCATGATACTTACCTGGGATATGTATGTACCAGTGAATGTCTTCCCTGCTTTCTACATGTACACAGGTGTCTTACCGCTCTGCATGCCGCTCTCAAGCTAACTGAAGCTCTTGGTCAGCCTGGCTGTTGGTCCCTAATGTTGCATGGGTGTGAGGGTGCTGGTGCTATTATTAGCTGGACTGTGCATTCATGCATGATATGGAGTCATGGCCGGTCCCCGCACTCATATACAAAAAGTAGGACATATGCTCGTTCCACCTACTGTAAATGTATTAATGAAGTTTCCCAAGCTTTAGGCCAAATGTTACAAACAAACTTCTCACTTTACCAGTTGAATTAACACCCCCTTTCTTCCATTTTCGCGAAGTGATCCAGAAAAAAGACCCCTTTTTTGAGGTTTTCAAGGACATGCGAATTTCCCCCAAAAGACCCCCTAAGTCCGCGGAAATGGGAACGAGCATGCGTGTCATTTTGTGTAGGGAGTGCGGGGACCGGGGAGTCATGTTGGGGGCTTGATGTTCATGTTCGTCACCCTTGAGTGACCACCACACCTAGCTTTCTGGGGCGCGTGGGAGTATGCGAACTAGACGTGTGGTACAGGGCGGTCTTTCGCGTGAAAACACACTTATTTATAACAGTGTAAGGTTGTACAATCATTTCCATATATTTCAAAATCAAACTTTAGCGTGATTCGTTTTGCTGTAACACAGCACACTTGATTTAGGAATAATTATATGTTTCATAGGGTAGTCCAAATAGTGTCTTTGGATCAAGAAGACAAACTTGTTATACTAATATCAATTATCTATATTTGATTTATTACATCACTGTTTTCACCAAGCCACAGTGCCTTTCACAATGCTTAATTCCAAGGACCTGTATTTCTTATTTCGATACCGGACACATAATCTAACATTCATTTTATTATTCTTTTAAATTCGTTTATTCTTTAATCTTACAATGTACTCTTAGTCATCCCTATACATAGAAATCACCCTTTCATTGCAAACTCAGCACCTTTGTTATTATAATAATATTATGGATGGGTCACAAAGTCGCAAAATTTATATTTTTCAAAGTGTTATATTCACAGGATCTCTTTGTAGGAATGTCCTTATCCTTGGGGTATTCACCGCTGTCCGTCGTATGAATGCATGTATCAAATGTCAAGACATTAGATCAATGCATTTCTTAGGTCATCCTATACACTGTTCCCATTGCGCAAGTAGATTTATGGCGCGGGACTGGCAGCAATGTTTCAATTGCGTAGTTCACTGCTCCATGAGCCTACTACACTTATCCCCTAATGCATGCTGCAGTTTAGACCCGGTTTGGTCAGATTCTGGGGTGAATTTTTGTAACAATAGACCACGCAATCACTTCCGGCAAGTTCCAGTAAGGAATGGGGGTTATAAACGTCGAAAGAACTGGTAAATAAGAGGTCTAGAGGTTGGTGAATCCTTTTTTCTCAGTTGAATCTGACTAAACCGCGTCTAAAAGCACTAATACCCTCGGATTTGGATGGTCTAAGTGGTCTGTTGCCTGGTGGAAATTCTGGCTAACGCCCCTCGAATTGTCCAACAGGCAACAGACCACTTAGACCATCCAAAACCTTGGGTATTAATGCTATAATAAAGGCTAACGCCGCTTTATCCTCCACTATGCTTCTTTGAGCATTCTGAGCAGACTCTTTAATGAAAGAACAGTTTGAAAAAAAAGCTGTGAGACCCAGCCGAGATTCGAGCTGGCAACCCTTTGCTCTTTGGCCTGGCATGCTAATCATTACACCACAACGGCTGGTTGGGGAGGCAAGGTTTAACAGAGATAGCATAGCAGATGAAAGGAAGATTGCATGGTGGATTAGCAACTACCCAAAGTGAGGCTGGCACGAAGCCAAGGCGAACTACACTTATTTTAATGGTATGCTGCCGTAGTTCTATGCTTTTTCAGGACAGTATAGTGTATATTTAGCTACTTCACAAGTAAATACCCACACAGAAATATTGCAAACTTTTCTTTCGAAAAATAAAGATATCAAACTAGAAATATAGAAATGATTATCAGATGTGGTACTTTTTACCATTAATGAAGTCTTTTCTAATATTATGATATCTTAGAATTATAATCTGCGTCTTAGAAATCTTCCTGTGACACATCACATACACTGTCTCAACGTGAGTTACCTTCTATTTCACAATTACCTAAATATAATGTTTACCTAGATTTCGATATTTTACAGACGTTTCTCATATGTATATCATTACAATCTGTTAGACAGGCCACTGGTGCATTTGATATCACTTGGCATATGTGATGTGGCGTGAAGAATGCGCAACATTATTATAGAGGTCTGGCCTTGAACAAGTTATATTTGATGTGTTATAGCAAAATGAGTCCCAAGTCCAACATTGGCATTGTTCAATGTATCTTATTCACAAAATCTCTGTGTTAGAATATTCTGATCGTTAGGAGTTCAGCACTCGCAGTCATATGAATATTTTACCAAATTTCAAAAGAGTGTATTAAATATATCCTTGTGTTTTGAAGTCATCCTTTGGAGTAAATTCAATTATTTTACTAGTAATTGTCCACCCAGAAATAATGCAAACTATTTTTCCAACATAAATATTAAACATAAACACTTTTTAGATGTCCTTAATGATTAACATCATTGGGATCGGCTTGATCACATCTTTTCAAATATGATGTCTCGAAATCCATTTTTTGCGACCTGTGACTCATTTTGCTGTAACACATCATTTAGCTGCACCCAAAGGAAGGTTCTAAGTGTCAGTACACATGTAGTCACCACCTGTCCCATTCCCACACTCATTGTACACGGGAAGACACTCTCTCCCCTACTGTCTATGCCTCTCTTCCCCCGCCCCCAACCACCGCACCCACCCCTCTCTCTCTCGCCCTCTGCCTCTGCCAGATTTTTGGATATCTTGGTATTTGGATGTCCTTCTGACAGTAAAATATCCCTAAAACATGACAATGTCAATTAGGATATTACAATATCCATACGCCCTGTTGATACTGTGAGAGAATAATATCTTAGAAAAGGAAAGAAAGTTCCAAAATGAAAAGTTCTGGATATTTTCTATTTCACACAAATATCCTTACTTTACTGATTGAGGGCAAAACAAGCCCTGCTAAATCATAGAAAGTGTTCTACAAATTGGTTTTCGCTTTATCTCTTGATCGTTTCATTATATCAAATTGAGACAAAACTCCAAAATGATGGCATTTATTTGGGATTTGATTCTCGATATTGCTTTTATGTGTGTTGTGATTAATAATGCATTATAGTGTTAAAATGACACCGTTCGGGTAAAAACACTTTACTGATTCGCAATAAAACGAATTAACGTTGGCTGTCAGTGGCATCTTGAACAAATAGATTAATTGTGGAACCACTTTCCCCCTCCTCTATCAATGGATAAATCTTTTTAAGCAATAACTTTCTCAAAGTGTTCCCAGGAACTTTGTGTTTGATACTGACAAAGAAGTTAACTTTCTGATAATATTTCAGGATGTACTAAGATAAGTTGTTTTTTATTTGTCATCATGGTCCCATCAATGTAACATCTGCTTTCGCTGCAAAACACATTGACAAAAAGGAACGGTGTGGAATGGCACCTCCCACCTGTTAGGGGAATAGGGGATATGCATGCCTGCTATTTTGAATCTTAATTTGCGAGGAAGTAGAGGACTTATGATACATTTTGAAATCTATAGACACCATGTCATGATCAGCATGGGATATTTATTGGTGCTCTATTGTCAATATCAATCTGTTCTGCATGTCTCCATGACTCAAATCGCCTATTGTCCTCTATCATGCATTGATTTCTTCTGGAACATACTTCACCTGATTGATCTGTTGTGGATTCAACACAACACGGGGTGACATGTTTTACTATAATTCTGAATTTGTATCATATTCTCATATTATGTATCATATGTATCATATGTGTTTATTTGATTAATTCACTGTCATTCACTAGAAAGGCTATTTAATTTTAATTGGTGAAAACACTCTTGCAATTGCGAAAAAAGATGTTGCTAAATATGTGTATGTTTGCATGCGCGGTAAGAGATATGCGCAGCGGCACATGCAAACACCCTATTAGTGGGCCTTTCCGAGTGTCCTCCCCCATCACACTGAGGTACTATGAGTGATCAGATTATGGGCTTAAGGGCTTGCCACTAGGCTCTATGGGTACCACATATCAATGCTAGAGAAATGGTCCATTGTGGTCTTTTCTTACTGCCTTCTCCCCCTTCCCGTCTTGTGTCTGATTTATCTAGATGTGGGAATCATAGGACCAGGATTGATATATCATGATTATGTAGGATATGTGTCTCGATCTAGGCAGAACATGAATATGTGTTTCCAGTTTGTTGATATAATATCTGATGTGTTGGATTTTGAGATATCGTCGAATATAGAAAGAGCAGATTAAGTGGGGTCCAACAATGTGGACATTCAGGAAACCTAAAGCGTATTTCTATATTCATGTTTGATTTTTTTCTATGTTTGAAGAAGAGTCTTTAATCCTTTTTAGTGGACAATTATTAGAAAAGTAGTTAAATATTGATATATCGTTGATATGATATGTGATGGGCGACAGAAAATGTCATGAGTCGAAGAAAATGAAATTTGAGATACCATTTGCAGAGATGACATTAAATGTATGCCAACTATAGATGGTAACGTTTGGGAAATCTATTAGGTATTTCTAAATTTTATGTTTGATCTTTTTTTTATGGTAACGTTAAAAATATTTCTGGGTGGACAGTTGCTAGTAAAGCGGCTAAATATAATCTATAGGATGAGCTAAGAAATGTATGTATACATGGTCTTGAGATTTGGTATATAGAATACATTTAGTATACAGGCTTGCAATGTAGTACGTGCATGTTTTATTCATAAGGTGAGTGAGTGAGATTGGTTGCTTTACGCCCTTATCAACACTTTGAAGTGTTATATCAAGGGCGGGAGAGCTGAGAGGGAGGCAGTTTATGATCATACCCAGGAAATAGAGATAGAGAAGAAGGGAGAGAGAGACAGAGAAAAGAGACAGAAAGGCCCTTTAAGGTCTTACCCAGGACCATTATTCATAAGGCTCAACGTGCTAGATACCCCCAGAACGAGAACATTCCAACAATAAGATCTTATAAACACTTTGGAATGCTTTTAAAATATGGAACGCCATGGCCCATTAAACATGTGCCATGAGCGATGATACATGTACAGAACACTCTTCAGCCACTATAGTGGGAGTGCATGCAGCTGTATGCGCTCCCACTCGCCCTGCTGATAACAGTATTAAAAAATAAAGTAATCAATTGTCTTATTGTAAACGAACAGGTTGGCAGTTGCATTGAATGAAGCAGAGAAAGGAAGTGTTCCTAATAATTCCCAAATAATTACTTCCCTAGAGACAAGTTGCAGCTAAAACAAAACGCCCTGACATAGAATTTCTCTGGATGCATGAGTGTATGCCAGAATTAATTGCTTACGTGAAAGTCTGAATGTATCACCGTCTATTATCCGATGAATTTTTGTGTCTTTTTTTTTCTTTCTTTCAACTTTCTTTCCTTTTGTACTTTCAAGCAAATTACAGTGAGAAAGAAAAGAAAGCGAAAAACATTAAAGTAAGAAATGTTGTCTTCTCTTGATTTCCCACGGCTGCCGCGAAGATATTGTAAAAGGAGATGTCTCACTGCGCATGTCCATTACAGTGCATGCTGGGATGGATTCAGTTCAAATCATGATATACAGCATTTGGTATGGTCTTCATCGAAAAGAGCAACATCTAGAGCAACATCTATGACACATGGATATTGGCATTGGAGCACCGATTACTATCCCATGCTAAACATGAGCTTTACAGCTTTTACAGTTAGTCCGGCACTTGAGGAGCCAAAAATTAGGTTTTGTGACCAACTCTTGTAAACCGCTCTGAAGCAATGTTATCTGGAGTGATTTCCATGCGAATCAAGATTCAAAATGGCGGACATGCAAATCTCCTCATGATAAGATACATGTCACTTGCATAGACATCGGTACATAACATGTACTTGAATATTAACGTTAGGAGTAATTAAGTTGATGCAATGCAACAATGCACTACCTTAGCTGACTTATCATGTTCATTTGTGATGTTAAAAATACTGATATTTCTATTTTTGAAAACAAAGTTTGCAATAGTTTGCAGAAGGAACAGTCACCTTCGGAGTTCCTCAGGGCACAATTCTAGGGCCCATTTTATTTACAATATATATCAACGATCTTCAGTCTGTAGTTAAGCATACTCACTTACAACATTATGCAGACGATACCGTCTTATATTATCATGACCGGAATATTAATAATCTATATGAGAATTTACAGCAGGACCTAGACAGAGTTTACTCATGGTGTACCGTTAATAAGTTATCACTTAATATTGCTAAATGCAAGACGATGTCCTTTGCACTTAGTTACACGGCAAGAAGAAACTCGTTTAATCCTTCCCTATGTCTTAAGCTGGGTAGCCAAAAAATTGAGCCTGTTCAAGATTATAAATACTTAGGTTTTACAATTGACAAACTTTTATCTTTCAAATTGCATGCTCAAAAAACCCTAAGCTTAGTCTCAGCTAAGATAGGGCTTTTATTTCGAGCTCGAAATTCACTTACTTCCTTGATTTATACAAAATGGCAATTCTCCCTAATTTTGATTTCTGTGATTTCATTTATGATTCTGCACCGAAGTCTTTGTTGCAGAAGCTACAGTCACAGCAAAATCGTGCCCTCAGAATAATTTTTAATAAATCCAGGTTTGACAATGTCGATCGTGAACATAAGCTCTTGAATATTTGGCCTTTGCAGGAACGTAGAAATTAACATATCTTAGATATGGCTTTTTACCTTTCGCAAAACCCTGAAAATATTGATCTCAGAAATCTTCCTACCCGAAGCCATGCCAAGGGGCGGAAAAATCTATTGGTCATGTCTACGAAGTCCACTAAAATCATAAATTCCCTTCTATACAAATGCCAAATTAGATGGAATAGCCCAAGCCTGGAGGCCCACAAAATTCCTGATAAGTTGACCTTTAAACATTATACAGACAAGCTGTTAAATCCTTTCCAATAGTGTTATATGCTATCTCAATCTTCCTGTAAAATGAAATGTGTCCTGCCTTACTGTACTGTAAAATGAAATGTCTCATGTCTCTTTGTCTTGATACAATTCTTCATTCTAATGCCTCGCTGCGAGCTTTATTGTATCTACAACTCTTAATCTGCATGAAGATACCGTCCAAGTTGAATGTCTGGATCTTGTTCTGCCCAGACAGATTATTCCTATGTTATCGATGAAAGCGGTGAACACACTAAATTAAACTATGAAATTAGAATGTGAATTTTGAAATATATATACCGCTAAAATGTTATTAGATTAATAATAATGTATATGGTACCTACTTTAAGTGCCTTTGGCAGAACATACTATGGCCACTAAGTATTATTGTACCTTATCTAATGGTTCCTATGCACACCAAGGTGCATAAAATGTAAAATGTCTTATGCACAAAGTGCCTTGCTTACATCATATAAACTAAGACTTATATGTAAACCCTCCTGCTATATCAATTTTGGCACTCTATAATGTCTAATTACCTTAATTCAAACTCTGAATATATCTGTTATCTACACTCTATGGAGTGGTAATCTCGCCCATACTTCGTATCTCATATTCTGTTAATTTTACCTCATCTTTCATCTCGCTTTGTTATGACGCATGTACTGTTACATATCCTAATTTAATTCCCTATTCATTGTTGTTAACGTTAAAAACTACCTTAAAAAGAAAATCAAGATTCAGGCC
Source organism: Sthenelais limicola (assembly GCA_942159475.1). Classification (NCBI taxonomy): domain Eukaryota; kingdom Metazoa; phylum Annelida; class Polychaeta; order Phyllodocida; family Sigalionidae; genus Sthenelais; species Sthenelais limicola. Next base: position 26,778,618 of record OW804100.1, read on the forward strand.
CTCGTTGGAAGAACTGATTATCAGAATTAACTTCTATAATCAGACATCGAATTACCTTTATAAAATCAAGATCTGCAAATAAAGAATCTATGAATTGAATCGAATTGAATATCTCTGGGTGGACAATTACTAGTAAGGTAGCTACATATACTTTATATATAGGATGAGGTTAGCTAGTAATGTATTATATATTTAATGCACAGTCTTTGGTACTCGTTTTCAGACGACTCGGAGCATTAACAACTCAGAAATTAGAACATTCGTACAAAGGAATATTGTGAATGAAATAGTTATACAAAAAAATTATATCAAATTTGTGACTCATTTTCCTATAACACATCACATATATACATGTCCTCTGGAAAGCATCCTCCTGCACGGCCCTCCCCTCCCTACACCCCACCCCACCAAGATCATCAAACACGACCCTATAACGAGCATCCATTCATTCATAAGCTCCTATTACATTCCTTATCCTGCCCTTAAAGTATGCAGCCAGTTAATTAAACAAAAAGTATTCCTTTGTCATTCCAATTGTTCTAAAACGTCATTCATGGCCACTTGCTTCTTACGGCATTTTAAGCACGCCTCAGCCACTGAATGGCCAACTTATTTCTTACCCACCACCTGCAGAATGAGTCCTTTGAGCATCAGAATTTAAATTTATTCTGGTCGCTTTTGTCCAAACTGTTGTGATAACTTGAATAAAATCGGTCATACATTAATGGCAGGCGTCTTTTTTTTAAAAGATATTTTATTGAGGGATTGATGATTCAGAGCAGGCTTCGGGATAGGGTGAAGGACCGGACTGAGAAAGCAATCTTTCATTTACAAGCCATGTGTGATGTGTTAAAGGGAAATGTGTTACAAGTCGCAAAAATTGGATTTTGAGATATATTTGTTATATTTGAAAAGATGAGATCAAGCTGATCCCAATGATAGTTGGAGACATTAGGACATTTAATAATTATTCCTATATATTAGATCTGCTATATTTATGATTGAAAAAAAAGTGTGCAATATTTCTGGGTGGACAATTAGCAGTAAAGTAATTAAATATATACTCCATAGGATGACCTTCAATACGCAAGGATAAGATTATTACAATATCCTGAAATGTAGTGCATGCATTCATATGACTAGTCTACCAGTGTTAAATCCCCATAAGTCCATTATTATAATAAAGAGGTCTTATTACAGACAATGTCTAATATTAATAATCTAGCTTTTAATAATTTCATTGAGGACATCCATGTAAAACGGTACAAATGGTTAAGAGGTGTCTTTATAACATTGAAGGAAGTATAGTGTTGATATGTACAATATGTAGAGGCTTGATGAACGGCTCCGTCTGACGGCCAACAGTCCTGGAATAACGTTCCCGCAAAGCTTCAAATGGCCTACATTTCTATATTTACTCATTGTTTGACTTACTTATAGGCATAAAGTTATTAATATTTACATATTGTTTGACATATACGACTGAATTTATCATTATTTGGTCATTGTTTGACTTACTTATAGGAATAAAGTTATCAATATTTACTCATTGTTTGACAGATACGACTGAATTTATCAATATTTGGTCATTGTTTGACATATAGGACTGAAGTTATCAATATTTACTCATTGTTTGACTTACTTATAGGACTAACGTTATCAATATTTACTCATTCTTTGACATATAGGACTGAAGTTATCAGTTTTACCCATTGTTTGACATATATAGAACTGAAGTTATCAATATTTACTCATTGTTTGACTTACTTATAGGACTAACGTTATCAATATTTACTCATTCTTTGACACATAGGACTGAAGTTATCAGTTTTACCCATTGTTTGACATAAGTGGGGACAATCTTTAGCTTTTGATCCATGTTAAACACGATCACCTCTACACAGAAGCAATATTATTCATCTCATTCACTACATTAGGCCGTAGAGCAATGACTTCTCATTGTATTTAGAGAGGGATATTTTTTTTATTTTTTTTATTACAAATCTGGCCGTACAAGTTTATCAAATTCACAAAAAGCGTGTGTCCACTACGTGGATGTATTTGTGCGATGCCTAAATTAATTTCCATACCATTGAATATAAGTCTACCTTCTAACGTCATCATCAAAACCGGCATACCATATGTGCCAAACTTCTAAGATTAACAGCTTTAAGCAGCCCTACAACAATACATTGACTTCATCCTCACATTAATCCAACTAACGAATTATTAGAACTTTCATCTCACATATTACTTGCGTTACTATATTCAGTCTTATACCTGTGCAAATGGCTCCAATTGGTTTTTACTATACCGTTTTCACACATAATCACCTAGCTCTGATGAGAGCTTTCATTAAAAACATATGAACCACCATCGCTAAGATTACACTACTCTTACACTGTGAGGATCTAAGCTTCTTTACTTACGAGAAAAATGATCAATGTAGCAGACGGTTGCTATGGCAATCATCAGGAAGACGAGACAAGCATGAATGTGAATGTGCATGTCTGTTATAGTGCATCCTGGGATGTATTCTGTTGATATATCTGACTTACAAATATTTGGGAACATCAAACATTGCAAGAATAACACTAACATCGTAGCTGGTGTAACATTTTAATGATCTGTGAAAACCAAAGGCATGATGGGAAGAATTGAGGCTTTAGCTATATATATATATATAAACATGTAAAATACATGGACATTGACAATTTTATACTGTCCCATAATGCCATTCGAATCAGGTGTATGAGTCAGGAAAGCGGAAAATGGACAGTTGGATTGCATCCCCTCAAAGTTAAAGCACACAAGTTTAGATTTTGTAATGCGTGAGAGTAAAGGACGAATGACCAGAAACAATTGTATTATCAAAGAATGAATGACCAACGTTTTTTTGTTTTTAAAAGTTTTTTTTGTTTTTAAAAGTTTTTATTCAGTCTATCAACAGAAATCACTTCTTCCTCTGGGTCGATTACACCATTTTACATCGTACCCTGAATGACCAACGAATGATAGTAATAAAAGTGTCGGACACTGCCTGAGTGCTACTACGTTGAGGTCATATTGTAAAAAGGTCATATTGTAAATATATACTGTACTCGAATTTGGTCTACTCTCTACATCTGTACATAAATGTGTAGATATATCCGTCTAACATACACCCCTCTTTAGGGAACTGCTTCACAATCCTATTACGCTAGTGACCTGATTAATAAATTCTAATAACTCTTTGTCGAACCTACTGCCTTTTTCCAATCCTGGAAACAGGTCAGCTAGGTCAGGTCATACTGTTACAAAACAAGACATATGATGATAAGTCTGGCTGAGTTCCTTGTCGACATCTCCAACCCTACCAAACTCCCCCTGCCCAGATAAGATATGCTATTAAAACAGTCTGGAACGATCACCCCATCTCATCCCATTACCTCATAACAATCACCAAATCTCGCCAAAGTTATCATTAATGTAATCAAATTGTATATGTATTAGTCAAAAACTGTGTTATATATTGAATCAATTGATAATTAAATATATTTTCTAAAATAATACGTTACGTACACCCTCCAAAGCAAAAATGTATAAAGATAATTCAACATCAGGGTGCTACGAAAATCACCTGAATTTGTGAGACCCGTCTTGATGTCTTGTGAATAAAAATGATTTAAACGTGAAAAAAACAAAACGTTGAGGATTATGCAGAAACAGTGCACCAAGCAGACCCTAGGTAGCCTTGGAATCTATAACGTTTTAATCTCAGCTTGTCAGCAGTAGAACTTGTCAGTTGCGATGGGTGGGAGCGGCAGAGGTAGTGAAATAGTAGCCCTCACAGTGAACAGATATAGACATCTCCAGAGGTAGTTCGACTGTAGTACCCCTGTGAGAGACCAGAGGCTGAAGTGCCAATAGCAGCCCTGTGAGTGGCCGTAGGTTTTGACTGACAGAGGTAGTTAGACCAGCTCTGTTAGTAAATATGGTTTAGAGTGACAGAGGTAGTAAAACAGTAGTAACCATGTAAGACCATGGGTTGGGGTAACCAAGGTACACTGAGAGCAAAAACGTCTTCATTCTAAACAGTGGTGAAGACGCTTTTTTTGCCCCCACTTTTGAGACGTTTTTTTCCCCAAAACGTTCTCCAAAACGTTTAGAGGGAAAAACGTCCTCAAGCAAAAAAGTGTTTAGAGGGTAAAACGTCCTCAAGTAAAAAAGTGTTTAGAGGGTAAAACGTCCTCAAGTAAAAAAGTGTTTAGAGGGTAAAACGTCCTCAAGTAAAAAAGTGTTTAGGAGGTAAAACGTCTTCAAGTAAAAAAGTGTTTAGGAGGTAAAAAGATCACATAGTCTTGGAAAATGTTTAGGTCATTGTTTCTTAGATTATGAGTATTCTACATGATGTACTTTTTAATGCTTTTATAAAGAGATGTGGGAGCTGGAACAAAAAACCATAACAATGGCAACTTCAGTTAATCATACATTTATTATTTAATTCCATTCATCCGTGCAGAATGATATGAATCACCTGAAATAAATTTGCTGGTAATATATTTTAGACTTCTCACATTTCTTACCAGTATAACGATGTTTTACAAAGCTCTAATATGCCAAATATTTCCAAACACTATTTTCTCTCTTTGAGCAATATAAAGTCGATAACATTGAGCAAAATACCCTAACCTAGTACAATAATTTTACCATACTTATACATAAATACTTCAAAATATTCCAGTCATTAGAACTTAAATGCTAATGTGAATTGCAAAATCATTAAAAATACTGGCACAAACTTTGAGTAACCTTTAATTTTGCCAGTTTGTAATTATAGCTTGTGTAGATATATTAAAACGTCAAACCATTCCCAAGTTCAAGAAGACTCAAACAAATCGATATCCTGTTTCATATATTGCTTGAAATTTAAAATATTCCAAATGTTGCTAGCAGAAATCAACTCTCATAGGCCATGACAGTTGATGTCAATGCTAAATTTGCATAGAGAAAATAATACAAGATGGCAGTTGTAAGTCTAACACACTTTCTCAGGACCTCTCGACCCCAGTGGGTCGGATACCAGTCAAACAGTTGCGGTGTATCAGTTGGCTTAGAAGTTTATTATCTGTTGCTGTTTGAACTTATTACTAATGAGATGCATGAATTATATTATTTCTATGAGAAGGTGATTGACTTTTCTGACTTTTTGATTGACTTTTCTGACTTTTTGATTGACTATTGTGACTTTTGATTGACTATTTAGACTTTCTGACTGACTTTTCTGATTTTTGTATTGACTATTCTGACTTTTCGATCGACTATTCTGACTTTTCAATCAACTATTTTGACTTTTTGATCGACTAATTTGACTTTCTGATTTACTTTTCTGACTTTCTGATTTACTTAAAGTCAGTTGTAAAGTGAAAATTGTAAGCCAGAAAAGCTGATCGTTAAGTCAGAATAGACGATCGTAAAGTCAGGATAGTCCATCGTAAAGTCAGAATAGTCCATCGTAAAGTCAGAATATCCATCGTAAAGTCAGAAAACTTGTTCGAAAAGTCAGAAAACTAGGCCATACAGTTGAAATAGTCTATCGTAAAGTCCAAATAGTCAATTGAAAAATCGAAATAGTCAATCGACTAGGTCTAGAATCCTGAAATCAATAAAAAAATATTAAAATAATAATTTCATTATAATGTTTGAACTAGTTCCGAATAATAATAAATCCTTGCTGACCAAACAGCTTTTCAAACCTTATATTCTTTCTTTGAGCTATATAAATGTGGCAACGTTAAAGTAAACATTAAAGTAAATACTATAATATTCTCATAAACAGCACATACGATCCAATATCGTATGGAAGCCATTTCCCCCCTACTGTTTCTGGAATCTGTGAATAATTTTGATAACCTACTTCTATTTACAGGATTATTTTTAACAGAAATAATCAAATTCAACCAAACTTATGAACGAAATCAAATCTGTGAGTTAGCATTCATAGACCAGATTTTCAGAAAGAGGAGTAAGTAGATAGGGAGGGGGACATGTACACATTTCCATCTGCTCATAAAACATTTGTACCTTTGTCTTTTTATGACATAACCTTTGAATTGGGGTAATGGTAGTTGAAATCCTGGTTATTATGCCACTTGCGTTTCACTATATAATTTCATATAATCATGTTTTTTATATACAGTTCTATTTGCATTTTGCACCAATAGTATAGATTGAAAAGAACTACCCTGATTATCATTATTACAGTAAAACATTCTTTCTAGGGCAGGGTCATAGTCCACTGTCAACCGCCGGTTCTGGCATTCATAGCCTGCTTGACCTGGTAGTTTAACTTGGATCCAGTAGCTTGTAGGTTGTTGCAAATAGAAATGGGTATCACTGAATTGGTGTCCTTTTCATTTGGCCTAGTGTTCTTGACTGCCTCTGCAATATATTGAAAAGGGAAAAATGACAATCAAATTGAATAAATTCTTCACTAAATGTTACACCCTGTCCAGCCTCTGAAGAACCTAAACCCCGATGCTATCCTATACCGGTACTCTTTGAAGTCTAGGTTCTACAGAGGCTGGACAGATTGTACACATATGTAATGCCATTCAGTCATCCATATATCACAAACTGAATGACCATAATTATATACTATCCATATCTCATAACTATTATATTACCTTGCATTACTATGGACACGTAATTACTTCTATTATCCACAGAGTGGAACTGTGATTTACAAAGCAGTTTCACCATTCCTTCTTCCTTATGGCACCTGTATTACCTGATCAACATTTGTATGTATGCACTACTTCATATGCCTCTATAAAACTGCCTACTCTACTCTCACAAGCATGAGTAATACTATTAAATGCTTGTCTGTGTTATTTATTCTCCTCCTCAAAGAACCTCGGGTCATTACACATATCTGGTATAATCGTTTGTAACAAATATTTTTTTAAACTAATTTGATAATCATTCAATTATATTACAGATCTTACATGGTTAGTTCCTTTGCAAATATGGGGAATTATATAGGAGTTAATTAACAGTGGTCGGAAGAAGGGGAATAATACAGGTGGCCCCATTCGCCAAGCTAAATAACAGGATTAGCTTGCCTGTCAGAATATCTGGTTCCCCAGACAAATGTCAAAATTATTTTAGATTAATAATTCATACTTTCTGAGTAAAAACTTTTGCACCCCTGAATTAAATATCTAACTCACATACTAATATTTACTTGACTGGTCAATCAATGTGACCAAAATTTAAACTTTAGAATGATTCTTTTCTTTTGTATAACAGACGTGTCTGGTCAGAATTTAACCACCAAATGCTGTAATTCTAGCTTGCCCTTTTTGGCAAGCTCATGGCCAAAACAATTTCCCCGCACGCATTTTTACTTCCCAAATTGTAGTTTTGAACGCTGTTTAATTCTGAAACCATTGTAGGATAAATATTTATCATAGTAACAACTTACAAAAAGACTGCATCATAGAGCGGTGAAGTCCTGAAAGACACCTTCTCATTGGTCCAACTTAGGCTGGAAGTCTTCCCAGGTGACAATCAATGAACTTGTTCATGACGTTTGTTGTGTCAGCTTTAGCACTGGTACCAGTAACATGTGCCAGTAACTCTACCTGAAACCAAAAATAGAACAGAAGTATTTTTTAGGCATTTCATTAGGAATTTGCATCATTATTACATTTATATTTTCCATATACCATGTTTCCCCATTTATAATGAATGACAGTTTGAATGAAAGAACTCAGTTGTTGTTGGTTGATTGTCAACTCACAACAATTATGGTAACTTCACATAAATCCCATATTAATTTCATATCGGACCTCTCCCACCTATATTTAAGAATTTATAGAATGAGGTTGTGGTAACCCACACATTCCGCGGGGTGGCGCCTTGAGCGCACCTGCCAGAAGTAGCACACTGGGAACCATTGCTTATATAGTTTACATATACGCTCTGTGCGTAATTATCATTTGTGCGTAATTATTTATTGGTAATATTTTATGATTATTTCAACTTCAAAAGTCTCCTAATCGTACAGTATGTTACACCACGTTGTAGCATACTTATTTAACTTAATATTTCTTTCATTAGCTATACCGAATATATAGGTTTTAATATATTTCCATATACGGTATGTTCTTTGTGTATAATGATATAACTAATTATTGTGGCGAAGGTAAAAGATCAATGTTAAATAACATGGAGATCGATTAAAGAACAATGGCAACAATAGCAGGGGTTCAGACTAACGCTCGCCTGCTCGCCCGGGGAGAGCAGATTTTTCTGCGGGCGAGTGAATGTTATCAAGTCACTAGTCCGCCGGGCGAGTAGAAAAATTACTAATTAATTAATGGCTAATTAATGGCATGACGTTACTCCACCTATTAGTGGCACTTACTCTTCAATTTCGGGACAACCCTGACATTAGAAGATTGTGTATAAATAAGTTTAAAAGACAAAAGGAGAGTTGATTTTAAGCTCTGGATATTGCCCAGTTATTCATTATTGGTTACAGTTACTGAAGTGGAAATAAAAGTGTATTTGTCTAGTTGACATTTGTATGTCTTTTGTGCCATATTAAATTTTACCTTCTGGTCTGCGAGGACTAGTGGAAACTCAGGAGGACTAGTGGAAATTGAAAATCACTAGTCCGCCAGACTAGTAAGAATTTTTAGTTAGCCTGAACCCCTGAATAGTATAAGTAAAATCTCATAAATAAATCCAGTTTCGTCAGAGAAATACAAGAGCCTGTATAGCATGGATGGAAAATTCTATGTAAATGAAAAGGAGTTTATCAAATATCAAAAGTTTTCTTTTTATAGAAGTTAGAAGATGTATTCGTTGGAACATTCTATTTTAGCCAAAATAACATTTCTCATAAGGAATATCAAAGTCAACCCAAAAGTAATTGATTATCTTATTTTTTCTCACTTTTGTGTGTATTCATATAGAACGGTAAAAAAGGGTCAGCAAATGAAATAAAACACTATTTAAAAACATGAAGCCATATCTAGTATAATGCGGCATATTCTAAGGAATCCATACATACTAAAGTTAAGTTTATACGATCAAAATTGTCAACGTTATTGAATAAAACGTGAAAAGCATCAAAATCGCATTTTCTGGAATCAACCATATATATGACAATTTTTTTATGAACGTATGGTTGAAAATGTTTTGATGTTTCATTTGGATCAGAAATCTATTATCTACAAATTACTAGAATTTTCCTTTTTTTTATTCAATTGAAGGCCAATACAAATACAACTATTTAATGTTTCTTTATGCATCTGATTCATGTATTGATTGAACTATATTTACGGCTTTTACTTATGACAATGAAAATAGAGGGTTAAACACATCCAGTTCGCTGAAGACAAGTTCCAGTGGCAGTGCTATGAATGGTGCTAAATGAGTAATTTACCGTGTAATGTATCTTGGTATGAAACCACATTCTTCAGTAACCACAAATGGCTTGAAATGCGGTGAGGCTTATCGTGCTGAGGATTGGTTTACTTAAACACTGATGCAGTAATAGTCCCGAGTTTATACAGGCTGATAACTTAATGTCAAAACAACAATATTAAAATACATTTGTTGGTCAAAATTATACTTTTCCAGGACGAAGCTGTCCGTGGGACACAGGACTGATTTCTATGGAAAGCCATTTATACATGTTATGAATTAACCCCAAACCGGGAGAATTAGTAGGCTAACCCGGAAATTGCGAGAATTAAAAACCAAATCGGAAACTTCCTAAAATTCCCAAATTGTGCTTTTTGATATTTAGCTAATCTTCCCTTTCCATCATTTCTACTTAGACTTTATCAATTCCTGACTGGGGCATAGCTTTTGTTAACTCACTCCGTGCTGAGATCTAATTCTCTAGACACCCTGCTACTTCGGAAAAGCACTGTATCTCTTTTGCCAGTTCACACCCTAACATGAAAATCTATTTCCCATTTTGTCTCCCACTTTAGAATTAGACATGTAATTAATTAACCCCAATTCGGGAGTATTAGTAAGCCAACCTGAAAAGTGAGTTACAATTTAACCATTGAAAATGCATGCAAATTGGGTTTTTTTCCGGGTTGGCCAACACAGATAGCCTACTTCTCCATCCTCCTAAAATCCCTCCCAAAATCTTCTCATGATTTAGCTAATCTTTACAAAAGTGAGTATAGGTGTGGGGGTTGGGGGGGGGGGAGGTAGTCTGGCAGGTCCGGAAAAGATGGGGCTAACATAATTCTTATTTCGTCAGGGTCAAGTAGGCACATTCCGGATTGGCTGCCGAGGTGTGGGTGTGCAAATATCAATTCTGACATTATATACACGCCGTCAGTATATAAGAAGCAGATATATCTAAGTCCTATAAACAACTTCCCCATTGGTAGAGTTCACTTTGCTATGGCAAAGAATAAAATAGCTTCCATGTGGATTCATGTTGAAATTTAGAAACATACATTCATGGGACAGTATTAAATGACCATTGTTTTAACACTGTATAGAGCCAGTAAATCTGTCATTAACTATCTTAATATCTACAATTTAAGCCTTCAAAAGTATTTAATTAGTAGATATTGAATATTTGACTGAATTGAGAAAAGTGCACGTACCAAAAACAATGATGTACCAGCAGTCCATCCCTGATGCTACTTTTTTATTAGCCTATTGATGGTGTTGAATGTAAGTTACCCGGAGGTCCCCCTCATCCACCTGAGATAAGAATATCCTCCTTAACAAACAAAAATTTGATTTTAATACTGGTAGTTATTGATACAATACAGAGGCAGTAACAATCCAATAGACCTTATAACTTATGCCAGACAATATTTAACTTGTCAAAAATATTTGTCTGCTCACCGAGGCATGTTGGTTAGAAAATGCTATAAATAACACTATATTACAGAGGATGGTCGAAAGTTTATGGTTGTTATTGTTTTTATTTAATATCATAATCATAAACAACAAAATTCACAGATCTCATAGTTTGCTTTTAATACCTATATCAACTATGGAATTATTTACAGGGTTGGAAAAATGAATATATGGGCATCAGCCAGACAACCAGGTTTTATCTATTACATGTTTTGTGATATATATATGTCAGACAACCATCTTTTGAAAAGTAGTTGTCCTGAGGACAACCCCTTTTTGGAGCAATTTTTCCAACCCTGATTTACATTAGGAGGTAATTACCCACACTTCTAGTAATTAACACTTACCATTAATTTAAGGGAACATGAATCAAACATGGGCTCCATGATTGTGGTGCCTATCTCTTTTCCTTTGGGTCTGTCCATCGTTGCTTATGTAATCATCAGCTTGGAACAGAGAAGATGTCCGCCAATCATATGCTATGTAAAGGGGAAAAAAAGATGTTACTGTAACTGGACATTGCCCAATGTATTTGCCTAATACAAGTATTATTGGTGGCCTCTGAATTTAGAACAAAAATGATAAGATTCACCAAGTTATGGCTACTTCATTTATCAGGGGTGAATCATAACTGTAAAAGCATTGTATGTATATATGGTACATTTAAAGAAACTTAAGCTTAATCATTTTATTTTTACCAACAATGCTATTCCGATTGAGCTAGACAAACCTCGGATTAAAAATAATAGTCTCAGTGGTGTCCCTCCTTATCACCTGTATCAACCTGACCTGTGCAGGCCCATATTTTAAATCTTTTTTCTGACAATTCTTCTGACAACTCTATGTGTTGTGCCAGCTTTACCTAGCCTAGGCCTAATATTAACTAAATAATTAGTACTAATGCTTAGCATATTAACCCAGGTTACATCCATGCATTATAACTATTTAATTCTTTAATAAGTTTCGAGTTGAGCTGTGTCCTCTTTATCAGTTGATGTTAGGACATTCTGCAATTTATGGTAAGAACTAGCTGAATCCTCCCCCCCCCCCCCCCCCCCGACCTCGACCCAACTCACTCAAATTTCCGCACTATGATTATCAATTTATGTGTATGTATACTATATTAAACAGTAGACAGTTAATAATGAGTTTCCCCTCCCACCCCTCCCCCCCCCCCCCCACGGGCCCCTCCTGAGAACAGCTAGTTATATGCAATTAATGAAAGCAACATTTCTGAATCAAAGTAAATTTGAACTCCAACCTGTATTGTAAGTACCCCGAACAAATAAAATATTGGGGGGGGGGGGGGGGGAAGCTCCCGCTGGCCCCCGAAAAGCTCCCAAACCCCCAGCTGAGGGTCTCCCGCATTTGGGATCTCACAACTTGAGAGCCCTGGAAAGTGAATTTGATTACCTATACTGGGCTCGCTCTTGGAGTTTTTTCTGTTTAGCCACTGTGGCGATATTCCAAAGAAACATCATCGCCACACTGACTTTCTTGTCGCCACAAAGAACCCATCAGTATCATGAGACTATACCTCTTATGAATTAATACACAGTATTTTAATACATAACCAACTTAATGATTTCGACCTTTTCAAATCATGATCTAGATGATAGATGAGGAGGCATTGATGGTGTACCTGTAACCTGAAAGTAGGCCTGCAGGTGCTAGCATGTTGGAAGGGTTCAGGCACATAGGTCTACGGCGCTAGAATGAGAGGGGGCCGGAATAGTGCAAACTACCCTATGTTACCTACCCTACCCCCTTTCGGATTGCCTTTAATCTCGTCACAAAGACTTCATATTGCGGATATATTTACTTCAATACCTTCCCTGTCAATATTCAAAAGTTCAAGGTTAAGATGTCTTGTCAAGGGACCCACGACCGGGTTACCAAACACCCCTCTGAATCAGCTGTTTGAGTATCCCCAGCGCCTAATTAGGTCAGTCTGTGACTGAGGGCTGAAAAAAAGATAAATAGACCTCCCTGCTTAGGACTGTTACCTTAACTAATGCCCCCTTATTCCACCTGGGGAAGGTTTTGAACCATATTCAAAGTATAAGGCGTGGAAGATAAGTCAATAATAATGATACAATAATTACTGTATGGGCAAAATGTCCGCGGACCCGACCAAACACCCCATTATCGCCCGAGCGTAACGGCTGACTAGGACTTGGTTTATGTCTCAAGAAATTAGTTGTAAAAATTTGAATCATTTCATTAGAGAATACTTGGTGAGGTTGGAGAATTGACATTAAAGCAGTGTGTGAATTTAACCTCTTCCTAGACTCCTGCTTTGAGGCTGTATTGTTATAATCTTATCCGCCTGGCTGTGCTATGCCTATCTCCCGCCCTTAATCCACACATGCTTTATTTTTTCTCACAAGAATGCCTCGATTCAGGGGCAGAAGGAAGGTAGGGGGAGGGATGTGTAACAGGCCAGAATCGTCGAAAAGATAATTAAGACAAATCATCTCTTTTTGTGTTTTTATATAAATTCAGAACTGTGAGAATGAAAATCCGAAGTATGGTAGGCTACCAATTGTATCAGTACATATCTTATATGTGTATAAGAGCTCAAAATGTTCGTCTTAATTCAATGGAGACCTGGGCGTCGGTTTCTGGGTTACGTTGCACACTGATATCTGTGTGTAAGAGCTCAAAATGTTCGTCTTAATTACGGAAAAATACTGAAAAATGGACTGTCCCCTAACAGCCGGGGACAGGAAGACATAATGACATAATTGCTTTCTTTCAGGTTCATTTTATACTGTTTCTTCCAGATTGTTCTCTTCCTAATCACATTCATTTTCTTCCACGATATCCCCCCATACTAAATAGTGATGTGTATCAGGAAAATGAGTCACAACTCGCAAAAAAATGATTTTGAGATGTCATATTTGAAAAGGTGAGATGAAGCGGACTCCAATGATAGTAAACATGAAGACATTTAAGTAGTTCTGAATTATATAATATATGTATGTCTGATTTTTATTTGGTAGGTTTGAAAGAAAAGTCTGCCATATCTCTGGGTGGGCTTAAAAAGTAGCTAAATATAGCCGATCAGTTGAACTAAGAAATGCAAGGACATATATTTAATACACTTTCTTAAAATTTGGTAATGTATCTATAACACTTAAAAGGCTAGATACCCTGAAAAGGAGAACATTCCCTCAAAGAGGCCTTGAGAACAATTTGAAAGAAATAATTGAACGTATGGGTTATTCATATACAGGGCAATAGGCCCCTGGTGTCAAAAATATGGATATTGCCATATGTATATTAGGTGTAGTATATAGGGAAGAAGAGGAAGGACACAGTAACAAATAGTGGGGAAGGGCGGGGGCGGAGCCTTTGATCAATACATTATAAATGTGATGACGGTTACAGAAAAATAAGTTGAAAATCGTATTACATGATTGTATTTATTATATCTCTGCAATTTTCAGGTCAGCTTAAAAAGTTTGTATCATCACGTTTTTTTTTATTATTATTCAACATTTGCCTCTGACGAGCTAATGGTTATTATAAGCATTACTACAGTGGTGACAAAACTGACCCCCAAGTGAGGGAGCAACTTTCGCGCTGTTTGTTTGAAAAGTACCCTATATTTATTCGTCCATATTTCCACGGCAATAAATATGATCGGAGCAACCTAATATTTTCAAACCAATAAGAAGACGTTCTGCTCTTTTCCAGTTTGTACGAGATACTCTATTTTTAAATGGTTGAATGGGCATTTTAATTTGGCGCTCAGTGGCCGTCATGCACTAATGGTCACGGTAGCTTGTCTGGCACTGGCTGGACAGCAGCGTTGCGCCAACTGTGTTACCAAAATAAAATCGTCCTTCAGAACGTTTAGATCAGTTGAGGTCGCGGTGCAGTGAGTAGCAGCAGTGTCTCCATAGCATAATGCGTCCTCAGGAATGTGTTGTAAACGGTTTTGTAAACACAGGTGTCCTAAAATGGACGGTTTTGAGTACAATTTTGTAAACGGCGCATTAACAGTGTAGTGAGACAGTACTGGCCCTGTGAGTGACCATGGGTTGGAGTAACAGAGGTAGTAAGACAGTCTACTAAGCCCTGTAAGTGACCATGGGTTGGGGTAACAGAGGTAGTGAGACAGTAGTAACCATGTGAGTGACAATGGGTTGGAGTAACAGAGTTAGTGAGACAGTGACCATGGGTTGGAGTAATGAAACAGTAGTAACCCTGTGCATGACAATGGGTTGGGGTAACAGAGGTAGTTAGACAGTAGTAACCCTGTGAGTGACAATGGGTTGGGGTAAAAGAGGTAGTGAGACAGTAGTAGCCCTGTAAGTGACCATGGGTTGGAGTAACAGAGGTAGTGGGACAGTAATAGCCCTGTGAGTGACAATGGGTTGGGGTAACAGAGGTAGTTAGACAGTAGTAGCCCTGTGAGTGACAATGGGTTGGGGTAACAGAGGTAGTGAGACAGTAGTAACCATGTAAGTGACAATGGGTTGGGGTAACAGAGGTAGTGAGACAGTAGTAGCCCTGTAAGTGACCATGGGTTGGGGTAACAGAGGTAGTGAGACAGTACTGGCCCTGTAAGTGACCATGGGTTGAAGTAACAGAGGTCGTGAGACATTAGTAGCCCTGTGAGTGACAATGGGATGGAGTAACAGAGGTCATGAGATAGTAGTAGCCCTGTGAGTGACCATGGGTTGGAGTAACAGAGGTCATGAGATAGTAGTAGCCCTGTGAGTGACCATGGGTTGGAGTAACAGAGGTCATGAGACAGTAGTAACCCTGTGAGTGACCATGGGTTGGAGTAACAGAGGTCATGAGACAGTAGTAACCCTGTGAGTGACCATGGGTTGGAGTAACAGAGGTAATGAGACAGTAGTAACCATGTAAGTGACCATGGGTTAGAGTAACAGAGGTAGTGACAGAGGTAGGCCCTGTTCCCTGAGAAATGCTTACTTGTGGCCAGTAACAAGTGGCAAGTATCAAGTATGGCATACATGGGTAGTAATTATTACATATGGCATACAGAGGTGATATATCCCTATTCGCCAATCATAGATGCAATTGCTTCCTCAAGGCTTGAATATGTGATGACTGAACCATTGAGGCACTATGGACAAATGTCCTTGACATTTCCAGGCAATTCCAAAGTTAATATGCATAATTTGCAAAGAAACTAAGATCTTTATTCCATAGAGACAACGAATAAAATTGTCAGCGGCCTTTCTTCTTGATGTAGCGCCAGACATTATTATTATTTCTACCTTTCTTTCTGAGATCTTTTGAGAACAGACGAAATTGTTTGTTTGTTTTAAGATTTTTATTCAGCTAGACATTATGCAACAGGTACACTATTCACAGAAAAGCTGCTTTAAACAATTATAGAAAAAGTTCTTTGAAAAATAAATAGAAAAAATTCTACAAATAAAGTAATAATCATTAACCACTTGGTTATTTCACCGCAAGCGTTCAGTAATAATGGAAAGGATAACAATAAAGAATTGATAAAACCATTCACCCGGGACAGTGTCAGATTGATGACAGGCCATGTCTAGACGCAGTTATTTCCATAGTATCAACAATATACAAAAAATTCCGAGAAAAAAATCAAGTTGCTGTAATGCATATTTCCTATCTCCCTATTTGTGATGTGTTACAGTGAAATGAGTTATAAGTCGTAAAATTTGTATTCAGACTAATATAAGTACAGAATCGGGCTTGAGCCCCTCCGAGTAGATCTCCTGGTCGGTCCTTAAGAACATAAATTAATGATACAGAATACAATACATACGTCTACAGAATAACAATCCGTTTGGCTACATTACATTCATTTTTTAGTATCGGATTTATAATCTTGGTCCATCCTACCGCTCTGGTTATACAGGGATAGCTTTAACTTCACAATAGTGGATTTTCCGTTAAGTTTACATTTCTGTCAGTTTACATTACATTCTGTTCATGTTAATAATATACTTGGAATTTGATTGTTTACAGTGGTCGAATTATTAATTAACAGCAGATAATACTGAATTCTAATTATAGTACTACAATGTAATATAATGGATAATCTAAGACTTTTTAAAGAAAAGTCATCCCCGTGTGTCTACAGTGGTATATAGCAGGATAGAACAATAATTGTATGTGATGTGTTTAAGGAAAATGAGTCATAAGTCGCAAAAAATAGATTTTTAGATATTCTTATATTTGTAAATATGAGATCAAGCCGATTCCAATGATAGTAAACAATCTAATAATCTAATAAGTATTTCTAGATTTTTAAGTTTGATATTTTCGTTTTAAAAAAAAAAAGTTTCCAATATTTGTTGGGGTCAATAAACAGTATAGTAACTAGATGTAGTCCATATGAGGACCTTAAAAACAAAAGGATATATAACATAGATTGTCCTGAAATTTGATACATCGATTGATATGGCTATAAGTGATAAACCCTCCAAAAATCAGAACATTCCAAAAAAGTGATCTTGTGAAAAAAACACTTTGAAAAATATCAATTTTGCTACTTATGGCTCATTATCCTGAAACACATCACATATATACAATTTGTCATTAAACATGTTTTCCAATTTACAATACATCTATGTTCGAGTGTTTTCATTTCTGCGCTATCAAGTCCTTGCAGTCGCATGAATCTAAGTACCAACTCTCAAGACCGTGTATTAAATGTATCCATGTATTTCTAAGGTCATCTCATAGAGTATATTTAGTTACTTTGATAGTAATTGTCCAACAAGAAATATTGCAAAATTTCAAAAAATAGAAACATCAACATTAAAATATAGAAGTTCTTATGTCGCAAAAATGATTTTGATAAAGATATTTAATTCCCAGGATCACTTTGTAGAAATGTTCTTGTTTTGTGAGGTATCCAGCGCCTTAGGTTGTATATACATGGATCTCATTTCAAGACAGAAACCTCAACCAAGATGAAGTAATGTGCTGTTGCCATTATTATGCGACTTTCAACTACTTTTCCTCATATTTGAAAAGATGAGGTCAATTGGATTTAATGATGGTAAACATAAAGAAAATCTAAAAAGTGTTTCTATATTTTATGTTTCATATATTTATAAATCATGTTCGAAAAAGAAGCAATATTTCTGGGTAGACAAATACCAGTAACATAATTGAAGATACTCCATAGGATCACCTTCAAAATGCAACGGTACCTTTACATTTTATATCGATGAAATCTGGTATAAAAAAAGTTGATTATGATTTGTAGCGCTCAATCCCCGCAAATTGAACACATTCCAAATAAAAGATCTTATGAATAAACCACTTTAAAAAAAATGTTTCTTGCGACTTGTCCCTCATTTTCCCGTGACACATCACATTTGCGATTATTCAACTTCACCCATCGTCTGGGCTCCAGTGTCTCATGAAACCAAGTCTAGACAGATCCAGATTAACACTCTCAACTTGATCGCTCGGGCAAAAAGTCAGAGATTGAATTATGTGATTAATTGCAGCCCCGACCCTTTCACAGGCAATAAAGAGAGTCCGATTGCGATCAGATTTAAAGAGTCTTCAAGCCATTGCCTCAGAGAGACAGCCCATCTGTGGAACTCAATTTAATGCAACCTTATCTTTCCAGCAGCGTTGCAATCGTGTGCCCCCTGTAAGTGGATGGTAGGAGACGGGTGCGAGATTCTGGGTCACTATAGAGGCCTTCCTATTGATCCTGTTATTGATTTTGTTAAAGCTGCATTCTCAGTCAATGTTAGTCAGGAATTAAAGATTATCTTTTCTTTCCCCACCCATCTAAAGGTTGTTGGCATAACCCTGTCACACAATTACGGCTTCGACGACCATTTGCGTTGATCAAAGTCCTTCAGATTTATTATTAAATAAATTGTCTGTGGTTAAAGGTTAAAATTAAAGGTTTTCTACTTTCTGTGTTATTTTTTCCAAATCATTTAGCTACAGATTTTTCCAATTTGATTTTGCCACAAGTCTTGATAAATTTCCACATTTATAATTCGGGGACCCACCAAGCTCCTTCCCTGTGGTGATTTTACTAATCATCGCTTACCGGCAGCCATTTTCTCTTGGCTCATTTGATATCAAATTCTTGAATAAACATATGATATATATATATATATATATATATATCAGCAGTATATTGATGAATCCAGTCATATATATAAGTTACAAAACTCATAAAAGTGATTGGATTTGGCAAGATTGTGTTCATCTTAATAACTGATAATGCAGCTTTAAGAATCCTACACGACCACTACATATTGACTTATACTGTTTCCACATGGAGGTTCAGGTGCGCCCCCTCCCCCTCCCCACACACTTTCCACACCTCATTTAAAGCTGTATTCCCAGCTAAAGCGACCCAACAATATTTGTCGAATTTCCTGAATCCTCGAATTTCCTAAGTTATTATGGGTTGATGTCTTTTTCTAGCATATTTTTATGATTTTGATCTGGATCCTATCTAGCCAGTGCTATCCTAACATGTTTACAAGTTTTGCACCAAGAAGGTCAAAATCCTTTAATACATGTTTTTACGGAAATTAGCTGAGTGTATACGGCTTTTAAAAGGTAGGATCACTGCGTGTTAATGCTATTAAGCTCATTTGGCTCAGTCACACTGCAATCAAACCCTTTCTAATCACCCCCACATACGTTGCCCCCTGGTGATTATATATACACTAGCTATGATATATCATAGCCATATAGCCTATAAGGCAGAGTCACTCCTCTACAATAATTGAATTAATCCCTTCATCTCATTATGATAGTGTCAATATTGAGCCTATAGTTATAGGGCTGCGGTGAGCTGGTGCAGAGTATAGAGTACTATTGAGTTTTGCATTTTTGTTGTTATTTTTGTTATACCCAGGGAGTGTGGGATAGAGTTACGCATCCTATGTTAAATGTTGCATGTTGAAAATCAGGAATGAGTTGTTGATGTCTAGCCCCAGTGGGCGTGCAGATTACTCAAAGTTTACCTGACAACCTCATCATGTGTTAGAGAATAATGAGTTACATAATTGATATTTTTCAAAGTGTTTTATTCACAATATCTCTTCGTAGTTCTCGTTTCTGGGATATCTAGCGCTTGAATACATGTATAGGCCTACGAATTCCAAGGCAGTGTATTGTATATATATATGCAATACATAAATGCTTGTGTTTTTTAGGTCGCCCTTTGTAATATATTCAGCTAATTTCTTAGCAACTGTCGACCCAGAAATATTCCAAACGTTGTCTTCAGACATAAACAAATGAAACATAAAGTACAGAATATATTGATGGGAAATTTCCTCCAATCTGCACTGCACCTTTCACCACTCATGGCTTAATCACGGAGGCTTAATTGAGGCTTTATTGGCACCTGTCTGGCCAATAAGAGTATTAAAAAAAGAAAAAAAAACAAAAAGAAACCTGGTCAAAGACCTTACGAGGGACAGACTGAACATGAAGATATCAGTTGCGTTTTTGCGACATCTGTTAGAATGGATTTTGTTGCCGTAAAAAACGTCTGGGACATCGCCAAATTACCATTGCGAGTATATATTATTACAATAATTGTAAAGTAAAGATTGATGTGTATTTCATTTATGAGATCGGTGCATGGAGGGTAGTTAATTTCATTCTTTAAGACTATTATTCGTCTTATCATATTAAATTTGGTAACACTAATTTAGGTGTAATATCTGAATAACTTGGCAACGTATGAACAAAACCACCATTGTGGTTATGCATATTTAGTAAAAAATTTAAATGTACAAGGTCAAGATATTTCTTTTAAAATATTACTTCCAGGCCTATACATTGACTTTACAATCAAATTACTTCGTTTTAGCTGCCATACATTTCAATTGCCTCTTTTTATTACTATGTAAATATGTGAAAATAAGTCACACATCGCAAATATTGATTTTGACATACCATCATATTTGAAAAGATGAGATCGAGGCGATTCAAATGATGGTAAACAGTAGGGCATCTAATAAGTACTACTATATTTCAAGTTTGTTATTTTTATTTGTGAAAAAATGCACTATTTCTGTGTGTACATTTACTAGTAAAGTAGCTAAATATCTTTACGATGTCCTTACAAATGCATACACTGTCCTGAAATTCGGAAAATGTGTTCATGACACAAACAGCGACTTTTGGGACTTGTGACTCAATTTTCTATAACACATCACAGTGTTAGAGGGCTTCAAATAACATAAGAATATTAAATATTGCACTGTTGGTTGCTGTGTGGTCTAGTAACGTAGGGTAGTATTGATCCCAGCAGATCTGGCCCTACTAGTTCAGCCCCTCAGCCTAGCTGCCCCTGGTCTATGTGAACACCTGCACGTTAGCACACACCACGTGCAGGGTAACTGTGCCTCCATGCTACATTGCTCAAAGCCAAAACAATTTCCACTTTTTGCTCTATTATTAACAATAACGGCGCGTTTTCATTTGCTCCAGCGTGCATGCAAGATATTGTATGGGATTCTTAGAAATAATTTTCCCCAGAATGATAATTGCCAGATGTGACTATTTATTCAGCCAGCTAAACGCTGCAACATGGCTTGGTAGCTATATCACTAAGGGTCTGTTGCATCATATATGTGGTGTATAGATAGAACCTGATGAGAATGTGGTATGAGGGACACTATTGCACTGTCCGAGTCCGAAAACAAAACATTGAGGACAGTGCAAAGGATCAGCTTCTGAATACATGGATGTTTTTAGTATTCTTGAAATTTGGTCCATGTCCATGAGAGATTTTGTGAATAAAATATTTTTAAAAATATATCATTTTTGCGACTATAGTGAATAATTTTTCAGCAATACATCACATATAGGATTATTTGTATCTAAGCTAAACTAGTTTAAATTGTATAATACTAATAATATATTTCTTATTTCTATTAATTTGAGGCCAATATAAATGTGTTCCATGAATGTGTTTGGTATGAATTAGAAGGGTATGAATTAGTATGGTATAAATTATATGGTATGACTTTGTATGGTATGAATTTTATGGTATGAATAGTATAGTATGGATAGTATGGTATGAATAACATAACACTGCAATATGTGACTCTCATTTGACTGCCAAATCAGCAGAAATCTAACTACAAACTCTCGCCATTAACAACAAACACAGAATTCCGCTGTTTTGCTCTTTTCTGTTCTTCTCCACAACAGATATAAATCAGCCTATCGCTCTCTGTGAGCCAGCACACATCTTATGGCCTGTCTGGCACACATGACACGAACCATGTGACCAAGATTAACACCAAATGTAATTACTACTGTGGCCCATCTGACACTTGATAAACAACGGTTCAAGAACCTAGCCAGGTCCACCCTAATTTGGAATGATAAATATTTCATCTGAATAGTTATGTACCTTACCCATATGTGTATTGTTAACTCGAGTATAACATACTGTAAGAGCTTAACCATATTCTTGAATACTGTAATATATTAAACGAACGTACATGTAATAGTAGAGAGCTGGCAGCCTTCATCGAACGCTGCAGTATTGTTCTCTACTACATCCCAGATTTTAAGATAACCACAAGGGGCAAGAATACCTCCCAATTGCCGGAGACACCCCCTTGATTGCAGTCATTGACTGAAATAAAACGTTTTTTCTATTCTATTCTATTCTAATTAGCATGAATAGATTGGTATCAGGAAAGACTGGAACAAAATGTTCGGGGAAAAACCCTAGTGTATTGTTATCACTTATCTTTCTATTATATAATTATATGCATTGCTTTGAGGGTAACATATCTAGAGCGAGCTATGCACAGTGCATATATCACTAGTTAGTTATGTGTGGTAGTCATGGAAACCAATGTGGTTTTGTACCTAGTTTAGCGCCAAAATTCAACTTTGTTTGATAAGAATGTTTTCTTTTACTATTATTAAAGCATATATAATAAATCAGTTAATTAACTATAACCTATTTATACGTCAACTTCACTTATTTGTTTCTTTGGGAAATGTTTTCTGTTTTCTGTGCAAAAACCATTTTTGCTGAAAATATACACAAGCTTAGTACTGCCACCCAACACTCTGGTCCGGAGAACCTATATATGTACCAGACCCCAATTTAACTCACTTTTCTCTGCAACAATTCAATGTTAGCCTCTCTAATTATTTCATCAAGTGAAGGGGAATGATATCAACAACTAGAAATTAAGTGAGCTTTAAAGAAAATAAACCCCCAGATATGGCGATATTAGTGAAATTAAATAAAAAATGATGCAAAAATGTAAAAGGGATGTCTGCTCTGGGACTCAATGTCCAGTTTTGACGTTTAATTATCTAACCGTTTTACTATGAGACTGGCTATAGGGAGCAGCCATACACTATAGGCATACCCATTGATTCATCACATTGTAGGTATACTTTAA
This sequence comes from Sthenelais limicola, assembly GCA_942159475.1. Lineage (NCBI taxonomy): Eukaryota > Metazoa > Annelida > Polychaeta > Phyllodocida > Sigalionidae > Sthenelais > Sthenelais limicola. The sequence continues at coordinate 26,801,912 of OW804100.1, forward strand.
TCTCCAATTTTCCTCATGGTAATTGAGGGGATGGGGACAATAAATTATCCATGAAAACCCCCTGTGTTAGCCGCAGGCGATTTAACAATGCAAATTAATCATGAAAGTATATCTTGCATCTGCAATCTGTTTCTATAGTACGCCAACATACAGGATTTAATTGTAGCTCTGGATTTGTTCATCAACAAGCAAAGAGAAAAGCAATTTACAGGGACTTATTTAATTTCCCTCTTTAAAGGTGCCTTCCCTAGTGACCCGATAGTTTATTTAACACGTTTTTCTAGTAATTACCTTCAAATTAATTACCCAAACTCACAATCGGGGATCTCTCACATAAAGAGAAGCTTGCTACAGTTGTGAATTAAATGATTTTTTCAGTTCTGCACTTGTCAATTTTGAACTGGTTTTGGTGCTTTACTTTTCATATGTGGCAGCAGACTGGCGTTTTGTACTGGTTTGTACATGAGCTTTTAGGTCAAACCATTACTCAGTGCTGCCCCCATTGTTAGGAAATACAACTAAAACGCAGCTAATTTGAATCGGTGGACACAGATTGAAATTTAACCATTTGAACCTGTATTAAATATCTTCAAACATAATGAAATCAAATCAAAGTTGGGGGATAAGGTCGGACATGGTATTAGTGATCTAAAGAAATAGGATAGAAGTCAACTTTGAGATTAGTATCATACACCATACACAGCAGGGAGTGCAACCTTGAGAGAGGATTGATATATTGGATATCTAGATTGCATTTTCATACTCAAAAGTTAATAAGATGGCTTCCTCCTATTATTGTGTCCACACACACTAATTGGAGACAATCCTTCGTATTGTAATTAGCGGACTGTCTGTGACTTTACATTCTACCCTGATATTCGGATACATCTCAAGAGGTCTGCCATTGTGATGTACAAAAAGGCATATATGTGATGTGTTACCGGAAAATGAGTCTGGGGGCAACAGTCTGGGTTCAAAGGTCTGGGGTCAAAGGTCCAGGGGGGAAGTCCTAGAACCATAATTATATACTTCTATGAGATAGTGGATTTTTCTTTTTCTGGGCTTCTAGCAACCAGGACACGCATTTCCCACTCAAAACTGGACAACCAGTCGCTATAGTCATGCTTTATATGGGTCAGATTTTCTGAAAATGTACAATTGGCAGCTCTACACATTTAGGGAATTTTCCTAAATTAAGCTGAAAAATGAAGAATACCGGGTATATCTGAATATATTTGGCATTGCATTGATTTAAAGTATCAGTTCTGTTATGTTAAACTGCATTTTGAAGCTCATTTTTGTCTTGAATGTGGGTTATTTGAGAGATATGGTGAAGGTGAATTGTACATTTTCTGAAAATCTTACCCATATCTTCTTCATCCCTGTCCAGATTGCCTCACTTCTTCCGCACAGACATACATGGAGTTATTGAAAGATCTTCCAATGACGTAAATCTGGTACATTCAGCTTCATTGGGTTGATGCTGGCTGGGGAAATGGTTCTGTGAGTGGAGCTGTCACATACAATAAGGTATGAGCTACTTGCTCTCTCGACTGAGCAGGTTCATACAGCAACAGGTTACCCCCAAGATCCGCTGCACTGAGCATAATAGGTGAGGCAATGCTATAATACATACAGGTGCTCTGCACTGATCATATTAGGTGAGGCAATGTTACGATCCATTAGTCTACAAAGCATACAAATTAGGAATTCATATTGTTTGGGTAAAGCTAAACCAAGGCAATGTGGACCATAACAGTTCTCAATTGTATATAACATGTATTAATACACCCTTGAGCTATGTTTTTCCTATTTCATACATGTTTTGTCCCCAATCGGAAAGGATATCTATGTGAAATAGGAAAAATCCCAAATATCCAAGACTACCCTTTTGGAATATCCTTTTCTTTTTTGGAATGTCCTTTTCCTTTTTGGAATATTCACTATCTGAGGCTATTCTCAGTTCTTTTCACCCAAATGTACCATGATGTATTCCCATGCCAACATGTTATGTCCAATGAAACAATATGGGGTTGTGAGGGAGAGGGAGGGATAACCATAACTTAGCCCTTGTGCACTAAACTTAGCCCTAGTGCACTAAATTTAGCCCTAGTGCACTAAACTTAGCCACAGTGTACTAAACCTAGCCACAGTGAACTACACTTAGCAGCAATGCACTAAAATTTGCCACCATGCGGTATCACATTTGCATCAAAATACCCCAGTCATTGTTAAGAATTAACCATGCACTGCATGCACTAATTATGAAATGTACAGCCTTTTGTCTACCAAATTTGATTGAGTAACATCTACATTCAGTTAAGAATTGGTTGCTAACGTGCGCTTTTGGGGTTGCAGTAAATCATTGTGAAACAGAAATCATCTGTTGTGGGAAGCATTAGCGCACATTGCCTTTATTATGCAATGTAAGGGCCTAGTCCACTAAGCCCATTCTCATACGATTTTGCTCTGCAGAGGACCCTTTTCCACCTAGTACCATGAGAATTGCGTGAGAATCGGCTTAGTGGACAAGGGCCTTTAGTCATGTGCTGTAGATGCCTATACCTTCAACATTGTAAGTTCTTTCAACCGGATTGGTAAATGTATTGATTGAAAACCTCACATCATGGTGTCTATTTCGAGACAGTTGGAGGTTTTCAACCCCAGTTGACAGATATTCAGACTAACAACATATGATTATTTACTCCTGGGGATAGGTAGATGTACACTGTGGCCACACCAGGCGGTGCTCATTCACTATAATCAAAAGATGGGATGCCTGGCATCAGCATCTCCCAACAACCATGTGCACTGCACACAACCAAACCTGGACGTCTCGCTGGAGGTGCAAATTAACCCACCTTCCCTTGGCTGCCTTAACCTTTTACAATGCAGGTTCTGACCAGCAAATAGGCCAGTGATCCATGTTGGGACGAGCTTGCCACCCGTCTAATTCGACAGATCCTTGTTAATTAATAAGGTCTTTCTGACATACATTAATAAACGTCATAGTTTTAATACCTTTGTTGTGTGTGAATCTTGGAAAACACATTGCTTAAAATGATATGGTGTATTTAATTCCATGATGATCTACTTGGCCGAATCAGTACAGATCCTTTTCAATTGTATCAGAAAGAATTTCCATACTGTTCACATTCCACATATTGCTTATATTATATATAATTGTAAATTTACCTAGTAAATTTACCTAGTAAATTTATCTATCAAACCTCTTTAGTGGTATTTATACCACTAAAGAGGTTTGATAGATATTTGTTATATCGAAAATCAAGTCGCAAAAAAAGGATTTTGAGGTGTCATCATATTTAACAATAAGGACATCTAAAAAGTGTTTCTATACTTTAGATATATTTAGGTTTGAAACATACTTTGCAATATTTCTAAGTAGGCAAATACCAGTAAACTATTTAAATGTTCGCAATAGGATTACCTTCGATGACCTAATACACTGACATGAATTGTAATACATGTATTAATACGTGTGCTAAACACTCCAAAATCAGAACATTCTGACAAAGAAATCTTGTGAATAAATCACTTACGAAAATATCATTTTTGTGACTTGTGACCCATTTTCCCGAAAGACATCACATATATATTCATTGTTGACTAAAATAACCAGATATATGCTAATCAATATCCGGAGGGAACCTTGGAAGAGCAACATATTGTTGAAAGGTCAACCCAATGTCTCTACAATACTGTACTTGTTTTAAAAGAAGAGGGATACAAATACTTATCTTATAACCAGCACAACAACAATCACGTTGTAAAACTATTCAAAAATGCAATAAATATCACTTGCCCCTAGCAATCTGCAGGGGGCAGCGCTATAATATTCGTAACCTAAGTTTGACGCCTCCCCTCAGCATCACATGACACAGCGAGCTATGCCCATTGGCTGCCGCTGATATCCCATTTTGCGAGCCCATAAATATGTGCCCGAGGACACACACAAACCCATACAAAGACTGGCTATATATCCAGCTGGAATAATTCTATTCGCAGGATATTGGCTGCAAATAAAGGCAAAGCCTGCCACCAAAATAAGCAATATGTCTTAGGCCAAGATGACTATAAGTATGTTCTGTGTACACAATATGTTATTTATTTTCCATTCAGTAATAAATCTGCGTTGTCAGCCATTACGAGCAAAGATCTCTTATCATAGCTACTCATATCATGACTTATAGGACTGGATTTATCAGTATTCTGCTGCTGTTATACCTTTATATACAATGTTAAACCACCTAGGAAAAACGGCCAACAGTGAGCGATAATAAGTGAAGTCATCACTGGGACGGATTCGGGTGGGTCCTCCAAATACAAATGAGGACGTTTTAGAAGCCCTATAGCACAAACAAAGAGACCCAAGTAGACTGACCTTATCCTCCAAAATGTGGTCGAATGACTCTCAGATGGGTTGGAAAGGAAATGAACAGAAAGTAGAAAATCTATCGTTCTTGGCCGATGTTAGCTGAGAGTGCAGGTTTAAAAGGTGGGGGAAAAGGGTACGCACTGTCAACTCTATGTTGATCTTACCAGGCTACCTATGGCATATTACAACCACAGTAATCTTTTACAATCACTTCATATTCTTATTGAGTATCTAGTGCCTAACATAACTAATACCGATATATGATACAATACACTTTTAACAATTGCACAGTATGTAACAAAATGAACACCCTCCCAAGCCGTAGCGAGATTCTACCAATCTGTCTTGATCGAGTAACAAAACTGAAAGACATCCTGCGTTTCGGAGGATGCAAAAGAAATAGATATGAATTGTTTGTATCACGTATATGGACGGGGTGGGAGAGGGTTACCTTCAATCCCGGGCATGAATATCCATATCTGATCATCCTGTTTCAGGGCTCTCCCTGCTAAATTCAGTTACACACAGAGACAAGATAGGGGACCTGTTGCATAAGCTAAGTAAAGGAAGTGTTATATTGGAATTCCCTCATGTGTAGAGAGAAGACGGAATGTCTTCCTACTAAGCAGTACTAGCTGGTAGGAACAACTTATGGGTCAGATTTTCAGAAAATGTACAATTCGTTTTGACCAATCCTCTCAAATAACCCACATTTAAGACAAAAATGAGCTTAAAATGCAGTATATCATAACAGAACTGATACTTTAAATCAACGCGATACCAAATATACACAAATATACCCGGTATTAATTTTTTATAGCCAAATTTAGCCGAATTTACTAATTGTGTAGAGCTGGCAATTGTACATTCTCTGAAAATCTGACGCTTATAACACATAATGGATTTGTTTGCCTACCCACTAAAGTAATTGAGGAAAGTGTAGAATTTCCCACACACAACACTTTCAGCTTATACAACAGGCCCCTGATGAATATTTACCAGATGCTACTATTATAGGAGTCTGGCATTGATATACTTACTAGCCTGTCTGTAGCAGTTCTTCCAAATGTTCTTACATGCACATCAGCGTGTTGAGTATTACCATCTATTGTATTACGCAGGATTACTAAGCCCTGTCAGGGGCCCGTTGCATAACTAAACCTTACTTCATATTATCCTTCTCTAGCTACAATTCCTTGCTAACCAACTATTAAAGAACATTTATGGAAGGAAGTCGTTATGAAATATTATATTTGTTATTTCTGTAGCCGAGATTTCCTGCCTAAACTAATGGGAAAAGCCTCGCAATGAATATGTAAAGGAAGGATCTCTTATGCAACAGGCCCCTGTTGTTCTGGGTGGTCTTCCCATCCATAGCTCTCAGCTCATTATACTGAGTAATTTCTGATTAGTTGGTGAGCAAAGAACAACACCTTTCACACATACCAATGCACTGAACTGTTCCTGGTTCAGTTCTTTTTTTTTCTCTCTTATAAGGAAGGTTTTCGATATATTATATAATTCAAGAATTCATATATTTAGCAGCAGCATTTCGAAAATCACTAAGAAACTTCTGTTGTCATTTGTCTGTGGCTGCCTTTGTTGTGTTGTTGATCATAAGATAGGCCTTGGAGATGTGTTGTTATTTAGAAAAGGCCATGCAAATTGGTCCACGTGGATGAAAAAGGTCAAGGCTATGAGTCGTTTCAAGGCTTCGGGTCCCGTTGCATAACAACTCCTTACTTGCTTGTTTCCTTCCTTAGCTACGTTCCCTCGGTAAGGAGCTGGAACTTTTATCGAAAATACTTGGCCTACAGACATGTTATTTGGTTTCCACCTGTAGTAGGATTGTTCTGCCATGTCCTATTGAGTTTCACTCAAATTTGAAATAATGAGATTCAGGTGGATTCCAACGGTGTTAACATTTAGATATCTAAAATGTATTGCTATATTTCATGGTTATTCTTTTTACTGTACATTATTCCTGGGTGGACAATTACTACTAAAGTAGCTAAATATACTCTGTAGGTTGGCCTAAGAAATGCAAAGTCATATATGAGAGGTAATCATTATAAAAGTGTCTATGAGTAATGTGTTGTAGGTTTACTCAGATAAAATAGTACACTTTCCAACAGTTTTACACTTTTACTTAAATGTTCACCACAACAAGGTGTTAAATATTCAATTCATTATTTAATTTTAGAATTAATTTGAATGCTGTGTAACTTTAGGCACATAAGGATCAATCTGAACTATAGCTGAAGCCTAGAAGGCTCCGAGGCTGAGACTGAGATCACACGCCTACCACCACCCCATATGCAGGAGGAAGAGCTATCCTGGTTGCTACCTGTAGGGTTCATGACCTCGATATATGGGTCAGATTTTCAGAAAATGTACAATTCGCTTTCACTAGTCCTCTCAAATAACCCACATTTCAGACAGAAATGAGCTTCAAAATGCAGTTTAACATAACAGAACAGTTACTGATACTTTAATTCAATGCGATACCAAATATACTCAAATATACCCCAAATCTATCATTTTTTAGCTGTATTTAGCAGAAATCACAAAATATATAGAGCTGCCAATTGTACATTTTCTGAAAATCTTACCCATATGTTGGTAGCACTAGTCTACATACAGTCAGGAACAAATTCAATTGCGCCCTCAGTGGAGAGTAACACACGATCTCGGTGGCTGAGATCTACCCATTTGAGACTATATACAGTACTCACTCTTAGTGGGGGGCAATTTTGGGAAGCATCCCCACCGAGAGTGGGACTCAAACCTGCAATTTCTGGACCTGGAGATATTATTGCATATTTACTGATTATAGGTAACCCCCACAAAGCCTATAGGGAGTCTTTCATATATTTCCTAAGTGAGGCAAGAGAAAGGAGTTTGTCAAAAGGCTAAGTCGAAAGTTTTATTTTCAATTTTAACAGTGAACTTACAGATAACTGTTGACCAAAATGTACTTGGAAAAGGGGCAAAATATGTGTGAACAAGAATTTCAAGAATTTCAAGATTTAAAAGTTCCTTTTGAAATCAATTTCATGCATATATATATATAATCAAATCTAACAGTATGAGCCCAGACATGGGGTTCCATTATGCTGTCCTTAAAATCCTTGTAATTTGAAAATGTAATATTTAAAAGCTTTTCTAATATTTCACCATCATTAAACATGCGTAAATCATTAGGGTGAAAGGACACAACTCAATTACGCCTAATTGAGTCCAAAAGTGGTAGAGGCGCATGTGCATTTGGAAATAATTAAGGTTTCAGATTCCATTTTGAAACAGAATGCAGAATAAAATTAGATCAAAAATAGAATTAATGCGTTTTATGAAGTATTGATTAAGCTTGAAAACACATTACATGTTCGTTTTAGTTATCAAAGTGGTAACATAAAGGTTGAAAATAGTTGAAAAGTAGCAAAGGGATGCCATGCAGCAGGGTATTAAGGTTAAAAAAACAGCTGTTACATCCAGAAACCCAAACTTTGATTTTAACGTCTCTTGATCTTCCAAATAGTGCTCGCCTCCATATGAAATGTGTTTAGAGCAGTACTCTCGGTTTTGTTAAGGCAGCATTAACTTTAGCCAAAAACTAAAGATTTTCGACTCTTTGTTCTATGCTTTTCCAAATCATCTGAAAAGGATTTTGACTTTGTCTAGTTGCTTTTCTTACAGCTTCATAAGTCAGCATTTTATCATTTGGAGACCAGACAAATTATTGTCCTGTGGTCACTTCGCTTAATATCACTCACTGATAGCCGTCTTCCTCTTGGAGATTTAGCTCCAAACTATTGCACACATTTAATTATATACCAGCAGCAGAATATTGAGTCGCATAAGTCATAACATGAGTAAACTTGGCAGCGTTCAGTTCTGCCGTAATAGCAGAGAACACACCTTTCTACGAGCAGATCCCGGGAGATATCATTTTTTCCTTTTAATGAACTCCTCTTCCGGTTCATTATGACATGAGTAGATAGAATGCGCGCGGTAGGCCTGTTATTTAGTCATAGCAGATGTGAAATGCTAAATTGGCACGTTCCTGCCCGCCAGCTCCCTAAAGGCCCGGTAATATGATTGGCGAGCTTATTGTAGTCTGTGCTTTGAGGGAGGAAAGGCTGGAGACATCATGAACTGATAGCAGCGCATAAAAACTTCTGTTTATCACCCTGCAAGGGTAAACAGGCTCTATGCATGAAGCTTGTAGGAGCATTACGAGCCAAGAATGCAATTTCTGAGAGTCTATTTGTCTGGGATCGGTAGAGTTAGATACTTCACAGGATGTTTCAAAAAGAAGACGAATGGTATGATGGGTAATTATTGGGGAAATCATATCTTGTGGTGTTGGCATTTTTGAGACAGATTTCAGCGGGCTGTTAATAGTTGAGCAGCAATGGGCCCAAAACTTTGATGTACCATGTCTGAAAAAACACCACCATGGATCATATATCAAATCAATGCTTAGAATCTCAGCTATAAAGATCTGTGACATTAGGTGCTCACAGTGTGGGACGTTTTTGGCATATGCTTTAACATGGGTCAGATTTTCAGAAAATGTACAATTGGCAGCTGTACACATTTAGCAAATTCTGCTAAATTAGGCTGCAATTTGGTCAATACTGAGTAAATTCCAGTATATTCAGCATTGCATTGATTCTAGCAATCTGTTTGGTTAGGTTGAACTGTATTTTGGCCTTTATTTTCGTCTGAAATTTGGGTTATTTCAGAGAATTGGTGAAGCTGAATTGTACATTTTCTGGCGACTTCCCCACAATAGGGAAGTCGTACATGCCGTACTTGTTAAAACATTGCTGGCTGTCCTGTTTCACAATAATAATGGCATTAAAATTGTTAAGTTACTACTGGTCGAAGGTTGAGGAGTGTGTTGATGAAAAGATATTGGAGATATAATTGTATTACGAATTGTTTTTATCGGTCCTACATGTTTTTAATCCGAAGTAAATGCCCTTATCAGGGTTAGGCGATAATTTTCAGAAAAATATCATAAGAGAGCCTTGTTGTGTTTGCAGATATAAACAAAGAATCGTACAATTATATGATGCCAGATTGTGTAGAAAAAAATGAAAATGTTCTTGGATTATGCAGTAACAGAGTGAGATAATGTAAATTAAAGAGTAATAGGTATATTGATAACGAATCGTAATGTTAATGTCCGTGTGATAGATGATGAATCAGATTTTCTATAAATATTGTTAGCAACGCAACAAAACATCGACAGAGTCGACATGCGTATTTTGATATGATTGTTAAATGTAATTTGGCTTAATTTTGCAATAAAAAAAAAGTATTATTCATGCTATACATGTGTGAAATTCATGCAGAAGAGCCCAGGGGAACTCCAAGCTGCTGAGTCAGCATAAACAGCTTTAACTCTGTATGTGACGATACATATTGGCTTCAGGGCATATATGATGAGTTTCAGGAAAATGAGTCACATGTCGCAAAATTGATATTTTTCAAAGTGATTTATTCACAAGTTGTCTTTCTTGGAATGTTATCGTATTAGGGGTATCTGGTTCGTTAAGTCTTATGAATACATGTATCAAATTTCAAGACAGTGTATTCAATATATCCTTGCAATTCTAAGGTCTTCTTATAGAGTATATTTACTTTACATATTGTCCGCCCAGAAAAAACGCAAACCTTCATTTTCAAAAGTAGAAATATGAACACTAAAACATAGAAATGCTTATTAAATGTCCTAACGTTTATCATTATTGGATTCCTCTTCATCTCATATCTTCAAATATGATGATATGTCAAAATTCATTGTGTTACTCATTGTTTTGTAACACATCGCATATTTACACTCCCACTCTGTATGTGATGATAAATACTGACTATGTATTTAATGTGAATAGACTTCCAGGAAACATTAATAGTTCTGATCAGAAAGTTCTTTTTAGAACAACTGCCAACATAATTCGTATGTACATACATATATAATTTAATTGGTTATATTGCTAGGATGTAGCTTAGTTCAGTGTTGTAAATAATAAATATTATTTGCTGAGTCATTGTAACATAATTGCTGTCAACATCCATCCCATATTTTTAGTTTGTCGGGCAAGATCGTTTCAGAATTATATATACCCTGATCCGATTTCACTTAAAATCAAATGGTGCATTATCATTTCCACGGACTTGTCATTACAATTCCGTGTCATTTCTAAGGGTATATTGAACAATCTGTAGGTGATTCCTATGATCTAATATAAAGGGTCTAAGGTGTAGATGAGATGGAAATATAGAAAAAAGCTTGACGAATAATAACATCTATTTGTAAGACTGTATAATTTGGAATTTTTCTTTAATGTGAATGTGAACGATATAGCACATGCAACGATGATAATTTTTATGTAGAATCTTATTTACTTGGTCATGGCAACGCACGAAATATAACTGCATCTTGTCAGTCATGCGTCTTTCTTTATACAAATAATAATTGTTAAACTGTTTCAGCCAATTAAATATTTAAAAAAAATTTTTTTTTATTTTAACGGTCAGCCCGAAACAAGCACGTAAGCCTTGGAAAACAAATATGTAACGCATGTTGTAACAGCTCAATATTAGCAGCATCATGCTATAAGACGCTCGATTCAGTAGATCAGTAAAGATGTTGCTTTTTCTTTGAATTATAAACATAATACTGTTAAGAGGTTATGTTATTACCAATAATCTTAGGGGGATTCAGAAGCTGTATTATATTACATTGTGTCATGTTATTCTCACATTGTTAGGTATGCTTCGATGACATTTTTTAAAAACAGCCTAGATGTTTTTTTATAAGTAGTACCTTTTTCCTGATGTAAACATGCTAAGGAAACATGATCTAATATATTTATATCATAACTTCGCTCGTTACCAACCCCGCTATACTGTGAGATTGACACGTTGCCTTTTATTTAGAGAAAACTCATGTGGGTTTCTGCAGTAGCGGGACCCTAATAAGGCATTGTAGATGCATGAAAACAATGCAGGGAGGGACGACGGAACAAGGGATTTTCACCATTTAAACATGGAATGTCATCATTTAAAAATAATAGTTGTAATATAAATGTGGAAGGCAAATTCAAAGTTGGTTTGCTCATGGATATCATTCACATTTTTTTTTAAAAAAAAACAACCTGTTTACTTGACAAGATTTTACAGCATGTAGCGGAAATGTGCACATCATCGCCTGTGGCTTCCCGTCTTGCGATGATACACACCTTTCCACTACTCGTGCAAATGATGTCCACTCAGAGACAACTTATCAGTGCATTCCATCTACATATGTCCCTAGTATGTATATCAGTTTATTGCTGTAACTAAATCTGTGTTTGATAATTTTATTTTGGCTAAGCAGAACAAGTCATCGTGGCGAGGTTTTTCACTTGCCCTCCGTGTGCAGTTACATCATCAGAAATATTGTGAACTTGCAACATTGTGTTCCAATGAAAAAGAATAATCATTTATCTTTCATTCCTTATCAATACTACCCTAATAACCTGTCGAGATGTCAACATCATGTCCCATATTTAGTCCATAAGGCAAGGTTGTTTGAAACATTATCACACACATGAGCATATTTAAACGTGCAGTTTGGGGTGCAGTTTGGTTGATCCGAACTGCACGCACAATCAGTTTGGGCTTTCGTGGTTACACATGAAAAAAAAACGCAATTTGGTTGGCGCAGCGTACGTCTGATCCACAAACATGTACAAATGACGTTGTCTAAAGCCATGTAACTTATATATATAAGCCTACAAATTGCGTTAAATCGAGCCTCCTCAAATCTATGTTTTAACTTTCAAATACAGTGTGTAATAAATGGGTCAGATTTTCAGAAAATGTACAATTCACCTTCACCAATCCTTTCAAATAACCCACATTTAAGACAAAAATCAGGTTTAAAATACGTATAGGCAAGACCTTGCCGACATATAGCTGTGACGAGGCACCGCCCACTTGTTGTTTGTGTACGGTCGTCAACCACGTGACAGGCTCGACCAATAGGAGCGCAGGAAAGTTAGAACATTTTGTATAACTGCCACACCTTCTTCCACGCTCGGGTCGATCAGACCTATTTGCATGTGTCAACATTGGAAATTTTGAACTTTGGTTGTTCTAACCTTATTTTCCTTCGTGATGAATCCTAGGAATTGCAAGACGTGTGGGCAGTTCCATGATCCGCCGACTGGCAAGAAATGTAAAGGAACTAAAGTTGACGGCAAAGGCAGCGAGAAGGAAGTGGGCGGGTCTGCCTCTGGCTCTGATGGAGCGGTGGGCGGTGACGACATGGCCGTACGAATGACTGCATTGGAAGATATTGTGAAAGCTTTCATATCATCCAACGAGAAGAAGTCTCTTGAGTCTGGGGGCGGCAACCATAAATCCGATTCGGACCAATCACGTTCTTCTTCGGTTGACAGTGATATTTACCGAATTAGCGATGGGCGGGGACCTCGCCGGAGAATCAGGTCGTACAGCCGGGGAAGAGACCGTGCATCTAAACCTTTCGATCGTAGTCGTGAGGTTCCTAAAGGTGAGACTGTGGATTGTATAGAGAAACTTTTGTCGATTACCATTAGACTTGCTATCAAATTGCTCGATGATAATCGTCCGGAAGAAGAAATCGAGGGTGTTCTCCGACATGCTTTATTATTGTCTGACAAGGCAGCAAGTGGTGTCTATTCCCTAAAAGCGAGTCTGGATTATGACACTTCTGTTCGTGAACGTGCAAACAGAGTAGGACTGTCTGCATTTGAAGACATACGTCAAGATGATATACTTAGATATTTCTCCTTTGAGAATTCAAAGCGTTCAGCAAAAGTTGATTCTAAAGCTAAAGTTGTGAAGAAAGGGATCTGTTTTAATTTCAACTCTGAAAATGGCTGCTCCATGCAGAGTTGTCGTTATGTACATAAATGTCAAAAGTGTGGTGCATTCGAACATGGTTCTAAATCTTGTTCGAGCAAATCATCAAATTCTAAATAGGATGAGGCTCTTCGTGAGAATATTGATACAAGTTGTGTGGTTCCGGATGGTGAAATTAACAATACGAATTCTTGTGTTTATGGCGGTTGCCATGGTGAATTCGAAACTGTTGCTTCGGCTGACTCCAAAGATGAGAACTCTCCTGTGCTTACGGAGACATATGTATCTGACAACGGAACCAATATGGCGGACATGGATTCACGTGTGAAGTCTACAGAGTGTTCGCAAGGCAACTTTACTCTCACGGAGGACAATGAAAGATATTTAAATGACAATTCTGGTGAAAATTGTGATTTTGTACATGTATCGAATGATTTTGATGTTGATAACGATTTGTCACATGTTTGTTCCGACAAAAAACTACTTTTTACCACGGCTCGTACGCCGGCTGGTCATGTCATTGATGTGTACGAATGCTGCAGCCTTGGTTGTTGTGATTGTGTATTTATGCTAGACGGTATTGCTTCTCAACTTAAACCATGCAGATTTGCCTATATTAATAGCATTGTTTGTGACACTGATGGTAACGCTCACCAGAAAGTGTTTGTAGGAATTACAGATGGTTTTCCAATCGTAGATTCCCTCCCACCCGGTTACCATTGCGATAATTATTCCTCTATCCTACAACCTGGGGCTCGTGAGAAAATGGACATTATTATTAATGACGAATTTGCTGAAGGGATGATTTCTATGGTAGATAGTAAACCTCGTTGTATTCATGCTTTAGGGGCGGTGCCCAAGCCCGATGGTAATATTAGGCCCATCACTGACTGTAGTTTACCTTTGGATATTTCAGTCAATTATTTTTGTGGCTCTTTGGTAAGAGAATTTAGCTACAAAGGTTTAGATGATGTAGTGGATTTGCTAGATAGAGGTGACTATATGGCCACTATTGATATTAAATCGGCTTATAGAGCTGTTCCCATTGCCCCTGAGCATAGAGAATTATGCGGATTTATATGGGATGTTAATGGTGTGGAGAGATATTTTTGTGACAACAGGTTGTGTTTTGGTCTTAGAACTGGGCCTTGCTATTTCGACGAAATATCTAATTTTATTGCAGATGTATGCAAATCCTTATATGGAATTACAGTGGTAAATTATTTGGATGACTTTTTCATCAATTACTACTCATATGAAGGTTGTGTTGCTCGTCAGAATCTAGTAATTAGCTTGCTTAGATACCTTGGATTTTATATAGCATGGAAAAAGGTTTCTCCCCCTGCTCGTGAGTGTGTATTTCTGGGCATAGAAATCAATGCTGATGATATGACCCTATCTCTTCCTCCTGGTAAACTGGCTAAGCTTAGGGACTTAATACACAAAGTTAGCAAATTCACATATATTTCTAAAAAAGATTTAGAAAGAATGAATGGTTATATGGCACATTGTGCAACTGTCTACCCTGGAGGTAGGACTTTTTGTCGTCGATTTTTCGATTTGTACAAAAATATGTTGGATAGAAAAGTAAAATCTCTAGCTATTGACGATGGTTTCAAGAAAGATTTAGACTGGTGGAGGGCTTTTTCCAGTATTTTTAATGGAATTCGCCATTTGGATAGACCTAGCTTTCCCCACCCCCTTATTACAGATTCCTCCAAAAGAGGGTATGGTGCTGTCCTTGATCAGGATTGGGTTGGTGGGACCTGGAGAGGGGTAGAAAACCCTTTTGTTGACACCGAATGTACCCATTTAGGCCCAACTTCTGAATTTTTGGATAGTGAAGATAGCATCAATGTCTTAGAAATATTCCCAGTATTAATTGGGTTGAAGCGTTGGTGTGATAGTCTTAGGGGGTATGATGTTACCTGCCTTATAGATAATACCCAGGTTATACATATGATCAGAAATGGCTGCAGTAGGAGCCCTATATGTATGGAACTCATGTATGAGATTTTTTGGGTCTGTTTTATATATGATATTCACTTGGTCCCAGTGTATATTAACACCAAGAGTAATATTGTGGCTGACACTATTTCCAGGCTTCCCTACCCAGCCACCTACAAGGAAGCTAATGTTATACTTGGAGCTGCCCACTTATGTTGTGCTTCTCGTATTTTCTCTGATTTTAGGAATACAAGTGTGGAAAAGTAGAGTATTGTACCTTCGTCAATCTTCTGTGTCCCCTTCTACCCTAAAGCAAAGGCAGCATCAATGGAGATTTTACCAAGACTTCATGTCATCCATTGATATCCTATCATTGCCTGTTACTGAGGAAAAAATTTGTATGTACGCTGCCTATTTATCTACATTTATGAAAGCATCTTCAGTAGTATCTTATCTATGTGGTGTTATTTTTCACCTTAAGATGTTGGGTCTACCGACTGTGTCCCTGTCTAGTCCTGCTATTAAATCAGTGATTCAGGGTATTTTTAAAATTCCGGGGTCGGCCCCATCTCCCTCTGATCCTCTCTTACCCAACCATTTAAAACGAATGTATTTGGTGTTAGATAGATCCTCCCCCTTGGAGATAGTAGTATGGTCTGCTATTGTTCTAATGTTTAGATCCTTGCTAAGGGTTTCTCATGTTACTATTTCTAAGCACACTCTACTCAGATCCCATATCGAATTTTATGATTGGGGCTTGGAAGTAAAGGTTATGTCTTCAAAGACTTCTAATATTCCCTTTATCATTCCTATTGCTAATACTAGCTGTAGAGCCTTATGTGCTGTACGTTGGCTGAGGAAATTATATTTCTCACATAAATCTCCCTTGAATGCCCCTCTCTTCTCATGCCCTGCTTGCCCTCCTGTTACTTATGATAGATTCATGTCTGTTTTTAATCATTTGATTATTAGAACAGGCCTCAAGGGTAATTTCTCCTCCCATGCCCTTCGTAGAGGTGGGGCTAGCTTTATGGCTGCTTCAGGAGCCTCAATTCTTGATATTAAATCGAGAGGTAATTGGAAATCATCTGTAGTATTCCAGTATTTAACTCCTTCACATTTACGAATGTTAACTATTGATGCTCAGACGTCGTCTAAATTATAATAACTTATTTCGGTGGGTTTGGCGTGGTTTTTGGTGGAATAAATATTCTATGTTCGCCAAACTGCTCCTTCATGTTATTATTATTAATCGTTCATATAATATAACCGTTCAAAATATATATCTATGCTTAAATGCCTCCCACGACAGACTATGTATAGGCAAGACCTTGCCGACATATAGCTGTGACGAGGCACCGCCCACTTGTTGTTTGTGTACGGTCGTCAACCACGTGACAGGCTCGACCAATAGGAGCGCAGGAAAGTTAGAACATTTTGTATAACTGCCACACCTTCTTCCACGCTCGGGTCGATCAGACCTATTTGCATGTGTCAACATTGGAAATTTTGAACTTTATGTCTTTATTATGGTGGAATAAATATTCTATGTTCGCCAAACTGCTCCTTCATGTTATTATTATTAATCGTTCATATAATATAACCGTTCAAAATATATATCTATGCTTAAATGCCTCCCACGACAGACTATATTTCAACATAACCAAACAGACTGTTTGAATCAAGACAATACTAAATATACTCAGATATACCTAGTGTTGACAATTTTTCGGTCTAATTTAGCAGAATTTAACAAATGTGTTGATCTGCCAATTGTACATTTTCTGGAAATCTGACCCATATAGCAAATGGCACCCTGTTTGGGTTCAAAGTGATCTCAACACGATCAGAAAACTAGACTCACTGGACTCGCTTTCTGATGTGTCTCGATCAGTTTGAACCCTCCATTGTGCCATTTGCTGTAAGAAATACACTATTTTGCCTCACTCTGATCTGATTTCACCTGAAACCAACGGAGCAAGATTATGAAATTTAACAAAATATGAATTACCACTCCCAGTGCCCGCAGAAACTGAATTAATGTCAGGCTCTCCCTTTGAATAAAGAATTCACCGTTTCAGAAAGTTTTGCGCAGCCAGTTTTATGGAATTTTATATCACTTTTTTTTTATTTTGCATCCGCTTTCACCTGGAACAAAATGTGAAAAAATGTCAGAGACCAAGATGTCTGGAATGTCATTTTGATGGATGCATTAACTAATTGTATTGCCGACTTTTGGCACCTTCAACTGCTGAGACTCTGAAACACGCACTGTGGAGGAATTACCATTATTGTAGCTTAATCAGGGTGCGTTGCATAACAACTCCTTATATGATACATGAAATTATATTATATTATATTATTTTATTCTACTAGTTTACAACTGATACTCACTTGTAGCAAACCTTTATAGCAATATACCTTAAACTTTAGTAAAACAAACGCCAGACTCTATAACGTACCTACAAATACTATTAATTCTGACCCACTCCTTATATACTGGAATACCTGGATTTATATTCAGATGTATGGCTCCTATTTGTATGACACCCTTGATAAATTAAAGATGTTTTGAATTGAATTGGATTGAATAATAATACTGCCTTTCCTGGCAAAGCAGCTGGTAAGGAATTTTGAAAAGTTGTTTTATATTTAAATATTTTCATTGGCCATTTATTTTACAGCTACAAAATAGGCATAACTACCAACAGTAGTTGTTTTCATGCCTGCCTTCAAGCTCTGCTCTATGTGATCAACTCTTTAGGTACTTACTAGCTCTACCTCTACCACATACGTACATTACCTTGTTAATCAAGAACACAGACAATCGGTAATATCAAGTCATTTCAACATTATCGATACAGATAATGCTAAATTAGAATTTTACAATAGGAATGTCCGACCTAGCTAAGCAGAGGAAAATAGCTGAGCAAGGAACATTCTAAGTAGCAATTTCTTATGTAACATGCCCTAGTCCTAATCATCCCATTTTTAAATCAGCTTCAAAGCTGGTTTTTGTAAGCTATCACAATATCTTACAAAATGACTCATATATTAATATGACTTATAAGACGGAATTCATCAATATTCTGCGTTTATTACATTTTGAATAGCCTGAGTGAGAAGCGGTCCCCGGTGAGTGATAATAAGTGAAACCACCGCAGGAAAGGTTTATGGCAGGTCTCCGAAACATAAATGAGGACCTTTTATGTATAAACCTGATAAAAAACTCCAAAATCTTAGTCAAATGACTTACAGATGGGAAGGACAGAAATGAAACAAAAAGTAAAAAATCTTGATTCTGACCAATGTTAATTGGGGGTTCAGCGTTAAATGGTGCTGGGGGATTGGGGGAAGGAATGTGGGATAACGACGTGCTAAGAGTTAACATTAAGAGGGTGAAAACAGCAGCTGCTATGGCCATAACAGGTTCACCTCTGACCTACTGATGCACCGCCGCATGTAACATTGTCCTGGGCCATGCACTCCCAACCTTTACCTCCATCATGGCACTACGTGGGTCAGATTTTCAGAAAATGTACAATTCAACTTCACCAATCCTCTCAAATAACCCAAATTTCAGACGAAAATAAAGTTCAAAATACAATTCAACCTAACCAAACAGAATGCTAGAATCAATGCAATGCCAGATATACTCGAATTTACCTAGTATTGACTAAATTGAAGCTTAATTTAGCAGAATTTCCTTAATGTGTACAGCTGCCAATTGTGCATTTTCTGAAAATCTGACCTACGTTGGGCTGCTCACGAGGCGCAAGTTTCAAACCCTCCTATGTACACTAATGCTTATATATGGAGTAGCCACCTGAAAATGAGAAAATGTACAATTTGCCATCACCAATCCTCCCAAATAATCCTATTTAAGACAAGATTTAGCTTTGAAATACAATTAAACGGAATCGAAATGATATACCTAATCAACACTATACAAAATATATTCAGATAGAGATTGTTTTTCCTATTTTCAGCCAAATTTAACAGACTTTTTGTGATGTGTAAGACATATTGCATCAAATGTTTACCTCTGTGTAGTTATGATTATGCCATAACTTCCCTCCTTTTTTCACTTATGCATTCATTTGTATGTAGACAGAGAGGGAGGGAACGGTCTATTTGGAATACCCCACTCTGTCCTTACCGAGGCCTGCTCCTCCTCCCTCTGTTGATATGCACTAATTCCATAATTTCTTATTCCTTTTTTGGAATGATATGATTGTGTTGGCACCTACATTACAAATATAATGTATTACTTTTCTATTGGATCTATTTGTCATACTTAATATGAATAGGAATGAACTTATGTCAAATACTCCTTGTTGTCAGAGGGAATATAATCCAAAAAGACCTTATGCTGATGCCTGTATGTAAAGTATTTTGTATTCCATTACTTGTACAGCTCTTACTGAGAATAATGTGTACCAAATATGTTCATTAAGTTCATTCAAATTTCAACTGAATAAATTCATTTATACACAAATACAAATAATATCATGTCTTTCCATAGAAAATGGGTCTTTGTCTAAAGAAAAACAAAGTCAACGTTAGCTCAATGAAACCTTTTAAAGTGTAACAAAGGAAAGTGTTTAAATGTTGTTGTACCAGTACACAGTCTTTTATGTTTTTAGAACAAAAGTTAGGATGTCGTGTGTACAATTTACTGTGACATACATGCAATATACATACAAAAATATCACCATATTTGATGTCAAGATTGTGTGAAGAATACATTTGAACGCAAGAATGCACAAAAACAACAACTCAGAGGTAAAAACGTCAGGTGGGATGTAAATGGGTCAGATTTTCAGAAAATGTACAATTCAACTTCGCCAATCTTCTCAAATAACCCGAATTTCAGACGGAAATAAAGTTCAGAAGACAGTTCAACCTAACCAAACAGATTGCTAAAATCAATGTAATGCCAAATATACCCGAATTTACCTAGTATTGACCAAATTGCAGCCTAATTTAGCAGAATTTACTAAATATGTACAGCTTCCAATTGTACAATTTCTGCAAATCTGACCCAAATGTTGCTGGGTGGCTCACACACACCTACATCCGTGCAGTCAAGCCTTTTAAAGTATTTGTAAGTCCTTGACCTTTTATATATCAATTTGTCAGCAATTCCCAACAAAAGGCATCAGACAATAAGCCTAATGAAGTAACGCAAGGGTTAAGGGACAATTTGCTCAATAATGGAAACTATTCAAAGCATAAATTCCCTCAGGGCAATCATAGCAAGACAAAGCACGCATACCTACATACAAAGTGCTTGCGTGCACCCATATAAAGAAAAAAAAATAAAACTAATTTGTAACACACAGGGAGTTTAGGTAAGGCCACATGTAAATAAACTAAATAAATTACCAGTAAACGATTAATGTTTATACTAGGTTCTGAACTATAGTGAGCCTTTTTACCTTCTGTCTTTACCATTTTTACCAGCAAGACCAGTTTATCTTTTTGGTGGTCTTCCCTAGTACCTGTGGGAGGAAGAGACATTCCAGCAACACCCGGGTTTGAACCCACAACATGCAACAAATGCCTCTGGCTCAGCACTTTAGACCACTCCGCCCCCTACATCTCCATTTTAGTTGTATTCTAGTTCTCTTCTAGTTTTCTAAGTAAAGACTTTGTTTCTCAATAAACATGTGTCTTTTTGCACAAGTGATTGCAATAAAGGCCGCCCATTTCGGACATTAATTAGTGAATATGTACTTTACCAGAAATAAACAATACATTATATATCACAGGTCTGGGTGTTATCATATAGAATTGAATGATATCTGCCTATGGCATACATTCAGGCGGATCTCACATGTGCTGTCACACCCACTGAGAGAGTCACATGATAAGGTACTAGCCAATAGCAAATGCTGTTGTTTGAGATGATTATGAATACAATAATGGTCTATACACCACGTCTGCCTGTGACTCGTTGTCATACTATAAACTACACAATTACTATGACGGCTTTAGAACAAATAAAAAGCCAAGGCCATCAATTCTCAATGAAATGAATCTTTATCGCTAGCTATATAGTGCGTATGTGCCATGTAAAGGACAATCCATGCTATTAGGACCATGTTGCATATATTCTAGAAAATGCATTTTTTTTCATTTGATACACCTGTCAAGGATTTCTGATGTCATCACCTAAGGAAGACCACTAAACCAGGTTGAAACGTCGTGAATTATATGTAACAACAGATGCCTTAATAAACTAGCATATATACCAAAGTTTGAGGTTGCGGTGTTATTTTTCATAAAAATATTTTCTGATTTCATTACTTTCAAACAACATGTTTTCAACTTAATCTGCCTCTCCTAATTACAAAGCGTACATGTTCAAATGATGCCTTAGCCACGGTTCCCGGCAACATGAATAACGTAAAATAATATTGAACTCTGCTATTCCTAAAGTTCATATTTCTCTCCTGAACAATGGAAAAACCTCCATTATTCGTGCATATGTTCCAGCTACACTGCATACATGTATATTGTCCATTGTTCTTCATTTCACAGAAGTAGTTTTTCCCTTCCAACATTGATGGGAAGGTTCACATGTCCCTCTCCTTATCAATCATCTTAAGTAAGTAAATAGTAAGAAGAAGTCATACTAAGAATCATCTCAAATGAAATCAGAATTTAAGACAGAATATTGACACGGTCCAAATACAATTCAACAAAACCGAATTTTCTGAATCAACGCAATACCAGGGTCAGTTTTTCCAAGTGTGCTGTTTTGCTATTTTGGGATCTGGGAAAGTGGGGAAATTTTAAATACTTTGAATATAATCTTTTGGCCTGGGATCATAATATACTGGTGTTGCCATTCTGGGAAAATTTTATTCCAACAAATTCGGACCTGTGGTTGTCTTAATATGTCACTTTTTAATTTCCTATTTGATACAGTCACACGTGAAATCCCAATTTTGTTGGAAAATATTGAAATTATCTAATGTAACTAAAGGGAATGGCTTGTAAAACCTATAAATTGTATGTTTGATGCTCATATGGGTACAATTAAGCATTTATTATTACTTTCAATCCAAAGTTACTGCCGAATATATATATTTTGGCCCCTTATATTGTGCCTAGGGAAGGGATTTCATGTGTGAAACACAATAATACATCAGTTGAACAACCTTTATGAAATAAAAAATACCTTCATCTGGCTTTAAATCATTACAAATGGAACCAAAATTAATTTCTAATTACTTTCAACCTAAAGAGAGAGCCAAAGATATATATTTTGGGCCACCCTCTGATATGATATTGAAGGGATTTCATGCGTTACTATGTTGGAAATAACAATACTAATTTAGTTAAAGTGTCTTTCTGAAATAAGATTGGCATCAACTTGTTTTATATCATATACAATGGAATAACAACTAGTTTATAATGACTTTTAATTCAAAGAAACAGCTAAAAATATATTTTGGGCCACCCTATGTCAAGACCATTGATGGGATTTCATGCGTTATTCTATAAACCCACACAATATTAATCTAGTTGAACAACCTTTATGAAATAAAAAGTATCATCCCATTGCTTTAAATAATTACTAATGGCATCACAATTAATGCATAATTCCTTTCAACCCAAAGAGAGAGCCCAAGATTGATATTTTGGGCCACACTCTGTCATGATTATTAAAGGGATTTCATGCGTTACTATGTTGGAAAACACAATGAAAATTTAGTTGAACTGGCTTCATGAAGTAAAAATAACATCAACTTGCTTTAAATCATATCAAATGAAATCAAAACTAATTGCGTTATGCGCAATTTTAAATACTTTGCAATAAATGCGTTATTGTGTAAACCAACATGATAATAATTTAGTTGAACAGCCTATATGAAATTAAAAAAGCCTCACCTTGCTTTAAATAATTTGAAACAGGATCTAAACTGATCTATTATTACTTTCTACCAAAAGAGAGAGCCCAAGATATATATTTTGGGCCACCATTTATCATGATCACTGAAGGGACTTCATGCGTTATTATGTTGGAAAACACAATAGTAATTTAGTTGAACAGGCTTCATGAAGTAAAACTCGCATCAACTTGCTTTAAATCATTTCAAATGGAATCAAAACTAATTGATAACGATTTTCAAACCAAGGAGACATGGTGAAAATATATATAAGGTCACCCTATTTCAATATCATTGATGGGATTTCATGCATGATTATTTCAATCAACAAAATGACAATTTAGCTGATCAGCTTATATGGAATAAAACAAAAATCACATCTCTTTAAACAATTCGAAATGGGTTCAGAACTAATTAATTATTACTCCAACTCAAGAAGAGAGCTCAAGATCTATTTTGGGGCAACCTTATGCCATGATTATTAAAGGGATTTCATGCGTTAGCATATAAAACAACACAATAATAAATTAGTTGAACATGCTTTATACAATGAAAATAGCCTCAACTTACTTTAAATCATTTTAAATGGAATCAAAACTAATTGATGAAGACTTTCAAATCAAATATAGAGCAAATGATATATATATTGAGCCACCCTATGTCATGATTATTTAAGGGCCTTCATGCGTTATGCTTAAACACACTCAATAATACATCAGATGAACAAGTTATATGCTTTGAATCATATCAAATAACATCTTAACCAATTCATAATCATTTTCAAACCAGAAATACACCCAAAGAAATATATTGGACAACCCTTTCTAGTATATCTGCAGATGTGTTACTGCCAGATTATATAGGGTTTTCATGCGTTACTAAGGGATATTTGAAGGATTATTGGCCTGTTATATGTCCTGAATCCAGATTATCACCAAATTGTGTAGTTATGCCATAAGGGAGATTGAAATGGGACTAGAACCTGGTTATATGAATTATTTTCTTTTATTTGTTTATCCTGTATGCATTATTTTGTAGCCATAACGCATGAAATGCCTTCTGGTTGGAAAATAAGGGTTGCAGACAATAATCTCTCAGTCACCCAAAAGTTATGAAAATATCAGGTGGAATTTTTTATACAGTAAACAATACATGTATACCATCTTCAATAATAGTTTTGGATAGATATGACAAAAATATATATATTTTTAACCATTCATGTAATAAAAGGGATTTCATGCGTTATTTTGATGTTGGAAATTGTTGAAGGCCACTGTAGAAATTGTTACCATGTTCATATGCTCAAAAAGTAAATTATAACTAATTCAGTCCTAGATGTATTGGAGAAATGAAAAGAAACATGCAGAAAAATGTTCTAGGCATTGTGCAGATCTTTTTTATTTTACTTCATTGTTTTTTTCTGTTGAAAAATGATGCAAAAAACCAGTTTTCACAATTTTAAGACACTAAATATTGGAACAGCCTAGGAAAAGTATACATGGAATGAAAGCCCTTGTTAATAGGAATGAAATGAGACTAACATCTTTAAGATCCAATGCATATTGATCATGATATGGCAGCAAATATGATATTTAGGCAAAACAGCACACTTGAAAAAACTGACCCACCAAATAAACTCAGTAATTCCTAGTGTTTCATCATTTTCTACCCCGATTTGGCAGAATTTAGGAAATGTTTAGAGCGGTCAATAGGGGACTTCCATGTGCCAATGCCCATTCTAAGGAAATTTGGCATACAAATATAATTGGCAACATTTTTATCGAAAATTGCAAGAACGTTTTGCCCAATATCATAGCATTTATAACTGATCTATGAAAACCAAATGTTGTTGTTGTTGAGACATTTATTAGTCAATAAGGTGACTAGATCGGCGGATCTAATCTCCCTTCATAGGGAGGATTCCAAGTCCTGCCGAACGTTACAGTATTTTAATCAATGTAAGGGTAACAATACACCTTGGCGTCGACGACACACAAGGTGGCCCTTACTAAATATGGTCTCAGACAACATTGGAGTATAGAATCAAGATAGCACTTTGAGGAGTGCAAGATATAAATATATATGCATGATGGAAACGATAGAGACATGTGTTTTGGAAACATGTATAAAACATGAATATTGATATTAAAACATGGATAAATAGTCCATGCTGAACATGGCATGTTTTCAATAGATTTTATACTGTAATAGTTTGTTAAAGGATTTTTGCAAATCTGCCCCCCCCCCACACACACACACATCCCCCGCCCTCCCACTTGGTGATGTTTGAGATACATTAACAATCTAATTGCTGCGAAGTATGCATGACTGTGAGTTTTCAGTCCTATCCAGACACCCAGATTCCTCGATTCCACATCCAGCGATAAGCTTAACCACAAGGCTAAGACTAAGGCTAAAGTGTTAATGACCCCCTGAGACTCAGGGGTCCAAATCTGCCTTCTGAACCTGACTGTTTTCCCATGTACGGTACTTCAGTTATTCAAGGTTATTTCTTCTAGCAGCTTTGTGACACAGGAAAATAAGATAAGATATAGATAGAAAATGAGAATGTCTTTTGCAGCCTTTGGGGTGGCACACACATTGTTCGGGCATGTTGTTTTTGTTTTGTCGATTCTGTATTTATACAGGCGATTATATTATGAATGCAAATCTCAAATTTCCTGATCAGATCTCAAAGTTTATTTTAATTGCATCCACCGTTGCTATGACAACCATCTGTCTATTCAAGATGGTGACTTAAGTGTGATGTGCTACAGATAACTGAGCCACAAGTCGCAAAATATATGGATTTTGATGTATCATTATATTTGAAACGCTGACTTCTAGGTTTTGTATGCTTGTACACAAGAAAAGCGATATTTCGTGATGGTGAATTACTCTAATAACCAATAGATTGTCCAATATTTCTATATAACCGCAGATATTAATAAATATATTCAAATGTTATACATGTGCATGCCACTAGCAGCGCTTCTATATAATATAAACATTCACAATTAATTTGGGCACGGGTGTTTTTGCAAACTTTATTTACAAAATAATAATTTTTGGCGACTTGTGACTCATTTTCCTATAACACATAACGTTTGTTCTAATGCATTTCCATGGCAACAGCAAAACATCTGGAACTTTGTAATCCTGATAAATAATCAACATTGCTCTTTTTGTCGTCTAATACCTTTAGAAATCTACTACTATGTCGAGAAAAAGCCAATTTCGGGTTCTATAGGGTTCCGTATAATAAGAAAAGTACCCATTGGTAATAACCTCCTTCTTTCAAGTTGGAAGCCCAGCAGCCCTTTGCCCTCAAGGCTTTGAGTCATCAAGGAAGCTGTATTACTTTTCTCAGTATGATCCATCACAGAAACCAAGTTTAATGAACCAAGCACACTATAGGGGTTTCATATTGCAGTCTGTATTTGCCACAAAGACTGCTATGGACATAGGTCACAGGGCCTTTCATTGGGTTATTCTTGGAGATGGACATAGATCGACACAAAGGTGGGTTGCGCTAAGCAGGAAAGCTTTGATCTGATACTCGGACGTATCACAAGAATCTAACCCTTAACACTGGACCTCCTCCTGTTTGCCCGCAGCCCTGGAGGTATGGAAAGGACATATGAAGGGCAATTAGTTTGGGGGCTTCTGAAGTCTGTGGGGAAAGGTTGGGGTAAGGTGGAGGATGGAGGAGGTCTGAGGGAGTAGGAGAAGGAGGGCTGAGTGTTCTTTTTAAAATCTTGATTTTTTAAAACTAGAACTAAAGGGTTGGTTCCATTGTAGTGCTACTCCTCCCACTAGTCCTCCTATGATGATTGCGGTTGTTTCTTTAGAAGCAGGAACAAGCAACTGAAAGTAACCGGGATGGGTGCTATGGGCAAGTTTCTTCTCCCACTACTCAGAAATATTAGCAAAAAAGAATTTTATTTTTACTTGGACATGCATGCAGTAACATGAGGAGTAACGTAGAGTGGTGCCAGTATAGTCTGCTTCAGCCCTCGCTACTTCCTGCTACTTCAGCTACAAAGTAGCGAATGTTTCAAATCAAATATGTTTGATGTATGAAAAAGGAGCGGGAGGTAACATATGCACCATCAATCTCCCTCCTCCCCCTTCCCTCCCCCTCCCTCCCTCCCCTCCTCCTCCTTTGCCTTCCCTGCCCCTCCTCCTCCCCCTCCCCCGTCCCTCTCCCTCCCTCCCTCTTACCTCCCCCTTCCCTCCCCATCCTCCTTTGCCTTCCCTCCCCCTCCGCATCCCCCTTCCCTCCCTCCTTCCTCCCCTTTCCCTCCCGCTCCTCCTTCTCCTACCTCATCAAAGGGAATAATCCGCAGCCTGCATCATAAAGTATTACTCCATCTAGTGGCGTAATTCTGCTTCTTCGCCACGCCACCAGGAGTCTCTGTATTCCTCCTGTCATCGCCAGGAAACATCTCCTTCAAGACAAAGAGAAAGCTTTAGTATATCGGTATCCCCTTAGTAGTACATCTAGGCATATTATTACAACACAATATAATCCAGTCAAGCTTTCTGGTGTTTGTATGTAGAAGAGAGGCACTGGGATTCTATATTTCCTCCTCACCACGATAGTGAGAAATTGTATGAATGGATAGAAAAACATATGATTGTTGGATTGGATTGGAAAACTCTTTATTAATCATATAAACATGAATAACTTTATTTCCATTTGCATACAATAACGGTACAGTTAAGGTTTATGTGGAAATGATTGTCTGTCCTCTGTCCTTGACAGTTCTGCCTTTCTATGTTTATGTGTTACACAAGTATCTACATTGCTGATGATATGAGATAACCTTACAGATTCGTTATAAAGTAAGTGTGGTTGGCTTGTGGTCAAAAGCCTTCATTGGTAAACGATGATCTCACCCGTAGTCCTGCGGGTAGATAACACCTTTTGGCTGAATTGCTCATTTTGTATTAATGTATTAACATTGATATAGCGGCAGACCTCAACCATTTGGTCCTAAAATGCGAGAAGGCGGTCATTTTTGTGTTATCGTTCTCAGGTTTGGGCCATAGTTTGGGCATTTATCTGTCCTTTCACATTTAACTAAACGTTCTCTACCAACTGCTTAGCAAAGAAAAGTAGCTAAGCAAGGATACGTTCGGTCCAACAGGAGTTATGTATAAACTCTATGCGATGAGAAGGAAGGGGATGTATGTAAAAATACCACCCTGGAAGCTAGCGCAATGTATTAGTGCAGGGAAGGCAAATTTATGTTTCAAAGCCTTTAGTGTTATATTATACATACAGTAACTATTTTAGATTTATTTATTTCAAAAAAACCTTGACCAAAGTTGAGATTTGAAATACATGCATAAGTGTGGTGTCCAGGACCATGAAGTTTATCGGATATCTTACTGAGTAATTAAACTTATTTTGACACATATCTATGTAAAACTACTGGGGTTATTCTGCCTTTTATCATCGTATGTGTGGAGAGGGTTTATTTTTTTATTAAAGCTGACCCCACCCGCCACCCCCTCTCCCCAAAAAAGCAAAACCAAAAAAACTGAACCACTTGGAATATTGTATGATAATTCATATCTGCTTGAAATTTGAGAAGTACTCTATGAGTTAAGATCAGATGATATGTTAATTTACCAACTTTTTAAAATTGCCATTCTGACAGCAATTGTACATTACTAGGCGACCTGACCCATCTAACCCTAGGGGCTTATAGCAATTTTAAATAAGATGAGATCATAATCTTAATGGCCTCTTAGCACTATAATCCATTTACAACTACGAGGGCTTTATGATATGAGGGCACATAAACTCATGCATTTAAAAAATATATGAGGTCTCACTGACATATCTGAGAAAATAATCTTATATAGTGCAATGAAGGTTATGATTAGAGTGGTTCACTCTAGGTATATCATCTGCTTTACAGCCTGTTTTAGTTGCTTTATCATCTGAATTTATACCTACAAACCTTACATGACAATTAGTTTCCATATTCTCACATAACAGTAAAGAGCTGCCGCCGGGTCAGTAGCCAAGATAGGACTGCAACTTACACTAAGCCATCAAGTTGTTTCTAACCAGGGCTTCTGTCTGGCCCGCCAGCCCAGTAAAGCCCTCTGTCCATTACCATGGCTGGATGATATACCCTTGCCTACTTGCGAGGCACCTGAAGTTCAAACCAAATTGATAGACCAGTGAACCATGTCAATCCACCTACAGAACCAGGTCAACAGCAACAATGGCAAATACCACAGTGTTAAGGGTGGTCTCCACTGGCTGGGGTAAGCTTTGCGGTAAGCTCTGCGGTAAGCCTTGCGATGGTGCTGTGTTGTTGAAGAGGGGCGAGGTTCTGCCTACATGGTTCACTGACCATGTAGGCAAGGACCTCATCATTCCTCACCAGCTACAGAGCCAGCACAAACCATCGCAAGGCTTACAGTTTACGTTTCAAAAGTTTTCAAGCAAAGTTATGATAATTTGGCAAGAAATACAGTAATAATAAGATAAATATAACAATAAATCTACAAATCAGTATGTAATGAATACCAAATGGCACTCTGTATGGTTTAAAATCAGGTTCAGATGAGCTGGAATGGAACTTGTCCCTTCAGGACTTGTTCCATTCTTCAGCTCGTCTTGACCCAATTATAAACCTACATCGTGCCATTTGGTATAATTACGCAACACTTGGTTCAAAACAAAGTAGTCCTTAATGGATTGCATTTACAACTGATATATCTGGTGGGCAGAAGTGAAATAAATCTTGAACCAACCATGTTTCTTGCCTTTCGCTTGTTCTCCGCTCATCTCCAGGCTACAAATTCCTACACCTTCCATCTTGTGGAGAATGAGTCAAAGGGAAGAAACAAGGTTAGTTCTCCCTATTTACTCAGTGGATATGGATCTTTCAGCCCTTCAGTGAATATGGATATTTAAGCCCTATATGCATTACCACTAGAAGTACTCTTAGTGTACCTGCATGGGAAACATCACAATGTTACATATTAGAGTCGGCCGGTTGGAAGTTGCAGTGAATATGAATATTCAAGCCCTATGTCCATACATTACCATGGCAGCCTCAAGTATTCTTAGTATACCTGCATTGCATGGGAAACACCCCAATGTTAAGTATTAGAGTTGGCCGGCTGGCCGTGGCAATGGATATCGGACTTTAGTTGCAATGTGTTTAATGGTGCCTATCCCACAGGTATGTTTTATGGAGAAGCTGCTAAGAGAGGGAATCTCTTCTTATGGGCATGGCGACAGTTTTATCCATATCTGCGAGCTGATGTATGAATGTTTCAGGAGTACATTTATCTCGTCTATACAACCTTTTCTTGTCTACAGCTATTAGAAGTTATCCAAGGTAATCTGCCTAAGCTTATGATCCTACAATACAACAGGAGAGGGGAAGATTGTAGACTATATAGATGAGACAAGTGCATTAATAAGTAGAATCCATATGTTTCATTCATTGTATTTAGCCTTAATCCTGTCCCGTTCATGGTGCTTTATGATTATGAAGTGCAGCAGGAATATGCTTTGTTTTTTTGTCAGAGATTAATAATGTCGATCTAGAGAGAACCATTGATGATAGTTAAATAAGTAACTTAATAGTTGTGTATACTTGTTGCAAAACAATAAGTAACTTATACTCAATTGTTCATCGTCTCTGGTCTACAGAAGTTAATCGTTTGGATCAGCACATTTTCAAGGTTCTTTTGCTAGGATTCCTTGCATAATTGCATATACATGTGATGTTTCAGAGGAAAATGAGTTGCAAAGAAATGCCTACGAATCATTGTGACTCATTTTCCTGTAACACATAACAATTAAGAATTCCCAACACCCATATATGATTCACTCATACAGTTTCAAGAAGACATACATGTATTACATACTCTTCACAGTCGACATACCTCTGCTTTCCCATGATTTCTTTTAATTATGCACATCCTTAAATATCATCTTGTTTTTACCAGTCACATGACAACGTTATTTGTCCCATTTCCAACGTCTCTATTCCAAGAGTTACATTGCCGGGGAGTAAGGCATGTGTCAAACAAGTTCTCAATTCGAAAAACAGACTTTTTTTATGGTTTTTATATGTTATTTCACTTGTCATGTTTAAGGAGCGAGTGGAGCGAAAATGTAATGTGTTAAAGAAAAGTGAGTCGAAAGAAATGGACTTTGAGATATGATATTTGAAAACCGAGACTAAGTGGATTCCAACAATATCAAAGAGTGTTTCTATATTTTATATTCTTTGTTTATTTTTGAGAAATATTTGCAATGTTTCTGGGCCAACATTTTCTTTTCCACATAAATCTTTATTTTGGATTCCCGCCATCTGGGCATATACAATACTACACATCCTCAATCTAAGAAATACGATGCGTTTGAACGCTTTGTAAACAATGTATTTTAGTGTGTTTTTGGTTTTCCAGTTTTCTTACAACACACTCTTGATATATATTAATGTTTTGATTCTTTTTTGTATACAATATAATATATTACCCTAATGGGCTGCATAACCACTCTGGAATATCTGGTAACAGTTTGTCCAGCCAGCGAAGGCTGTACATATATAAAAAATTATAAAAGTTTTTATTGCACACAATTACAGGAAATCCTGATATTCTGATGTAGCACAAGAAAATGTTATCAAAAATATGATACAGTATATATTAGAGATATAGAGACATTAAAATAAATCAACTAAATGAGCTTCATAGGATGACCTTAAAAACGCAAGGATACCTTTGATACACTGCCATCTTGAAGCTATGAGAGTGAACATACGTAGTGAAGGCTCTGCAAACTGATGTCACGCATAGGTTTCATTGCCATTTCGTGATAGACGATGTTCTTACCTTAGCTTTCTCAGTGGGCGTCTTTGAGTTGCTCTAAAGCAATTCCGCTGAGTCCCTCTTTATGTGAGCTCATGGTTTGTTCTCTCATTTTACAACAGCGCATAAGAAGAAGCAGAAAAATAACAGCAACGCAAGAGCAGTCCAATGGCTGAAAGCGCTTTGTATCCACTGTTAAATTTCAAAACCTGCCCTTCTTTTGCAGCCTTCCGAATATTGCGCTAAATACTGACATGTTTGATTAGAGAGCCATGGCGGGATTTACATTTCAACTCTTTTAAATTGCAGATCAATGGCGCCAAAGAAAAAACAATTTAGCGCACCATAAGGGCACATACATGCACTCCAATCACTGGTGAAAATAAATAACATGGGCCTAACTGTAGTTATAAATCCATAAGACTTGTTGTTATTTGAAAATATGTTCTTCAAGATCTAATATATTTTCATACATATAGCACGGATGTTCTCAGTATAGCCTGAGTTTAACATATATACATTATACATAAGTCTCAGATAAGAAATGTATAATTGAAATACAAAAATATAACATAATAATAAAAGAATAGCACATTTCATCGGCTGGCATATGTTATAAACTTGTACTCTTTATCTCCAAAGGTTCCTGCGACAATTTAAGCTATGAGAAATCGATGATATTTGAAGGAAATTCCGATAGTAAGAGTCTTAATAAAATGTAGAACAATACATTGTAAGAAGAACAACTCTCATAAGCGCTCTTAAAGCTGCACTATCAGTTAACGTCGGTCAAAAACTGAATATTTTCTACTTCTTGTTTCATTCTTTTCCAATCCATCTCAAGGTCACTTGACCAAGGTTAGGGTGGTGTTTGTCCAGTTGTTTTTGCTAAAGGGCTTCTAAAACGACCTTATATTTATTTTGAGCACCTGCCCGAATCCTTTCATGTGATGACTTCACTTAGTATACTTCAAACGCTTGTATAAACATATAACAGCAGCAGAATATTGACAAATTCATTCCCATCAATCATAATATGAGTGAATTTGGCAATATTTTGTTTTTTGTGATAGCTGAGAATGCAGCTCTGATATATGGGAGCCACTCGAAGTTGATTGGAGAGATATTGATTTTAATGTTTCCTTCAAGGTAATACTGACAACATTACCCAGAATAATGAGTTGTGTCAGCAGATCTGGGAAATTAAAGTGGTACCAATAATTAATTTATTGAAATAGATAATAATGGGCTAAGTATAATGGGAAATTGATAAGATATTTGAATTTGTAATAATGTGATTAAGATTAGTGATTTCTGATCAAATTGAATAAATGATAATGGTGAAAAGGTATGGGTGGGTGGGTGAATAAACTGTATGGTGCATCAGCTGCAGTGGCTGATACAAAGTGGGTTTGATAGTGAGTGTGACTTTATGTATTGGGTGTATGTGTGTATGTATGTGAGTGGAATGTGTCAGGGCTTAGGGGTGATGTCAGAATATGGTTGGCCACAGCTATGGTCACATCCAAAGTAGAAACATATATAATTGTGTCCAGCTGAGTGACAAGAACATATGTGTGACAACCAAGTCACAAGTTCAGTTCATGTCCCTTCCTGGTTGTGCCCTGGTCAACACTTAGTTCTCATAAAAGTGCCAACAGGGTTGTGACTGTTGCAACCATTGCGATGTGATCTGTCATGCAATATTTGATTATTGTTTGTTTGTTTGGGGAGCTGGGCAATGCAGACACACTCAGCTTATCTACATTTTACTGATATTTTTATCCTTTTATGACAATATGTCAAGAGAAATTGCATCTATTTTTAAAACTTATTTTATGAGATTTTATAAAACCAATTTTGATTCTGATATGATCCATTCGTCTGGGCTGGCGCTCATAAAAAAATGTAAAACTCTCGTGCTAAATTCGTGTCCATAAAGACCTAAAACTCAACTCAGGTGAGTTTTAGCTATCCTGGTTTTAGTGCTAAAACTCTCGTGCCAGAGAATTCCCGTGCCAAATTCTCGTGCCCAATTTTGCGTTCTAACTTCCTCGTTCTAGAATTTCCCGTGCCCAAATTCTCGTGCCAGCCAATTTTCCGTTCTCCGTTCTCCGTTTACATAGTTTATGCCATTAGGAGGAGAGGGTGAGGGAGGGGGAGAGGGAGGGGGAGAGGGAGGGGGAGAGAGAGGGTGAGTGGGAGGGGGAGAGGAAAATCTCTCTCTTTCCCCACTTTCTCTCTACACTCCCCATGCAGTCGCTTCTCTCTCTACCCCAACCTCTCCCCTCTTTTTCTCCCCCTCCCCCATCTCTCTCCCCATCCCCATTCTTCACCTCGCTAAAAATGCTCCCCACTGTCTCTCTTTTGCAGAGAGACGATCGAGGGAGAGAGATACCGGTGGAATAAAAGAGTGATTGGACGCCTACTGCGCCAATGTGTTTCCTGGCACTGGAGTAGTCAAATTAACATTTTCAGATATATTCCAAAAATCAGTTTCCAAAAGTCATTTTTTTATATCGGTGATTATAGACACCTACTGCACCAATGGCTTTTCTGGCCAAACCCAAGGGAAATTGAGATAACATAACAACAACCCCTATATAGTTATCTAACCCCAGTCTTAGAGAAGAGACTCATTTAATCATTTCATTTAGTCAGGTTTCCTACCCTTCTTTCTTCCCAGATATCTAAAATTATTAACTCTTTCTATGTATGTTTGTATGCGTATGTATGAACGTATGTATGTGTATTTATGTATATCACCCTCCAAGAAAAGATAATACCCCTGCGATGGTCCAAACGCAGGGGGTATATTAATGAACACATGTGCGTCGATTTAGCAGCTCAGTTTGAATGAGGTCAGTTTGAATCTGCCGCTCTGCCTCTCCTACATGCTAGACTTGCACAGACATGCACACATACAAGTATATTTATTTTGAACAGAAATAAGGATGTCCAGACCAAATATCACCATATCTCTAGGTAGATACATACAAATACATGTATATACGATACATACATACACACATCCATACCATCGTATATACAATTGTACAAGTCTAGCAAATGAAAAAAAATGAACAATAAGTAAGTGACTAGGGCATAAGGCATGTCTACTAGGAAGACTGCACCAGCACGCAGACTGACCACCACCATGGTGACCTCTGTCCAAGTTTGTGTAGACTTGCCACCATCATACATACATTCATTCATGTACATACGTATACATATACATAGACCCAAGTAGAGTATAGATCTGTGATATAACCATACATACCATACCTACACACAAGAGTCAAGCAGACCCAAATGCAGATATATTATTGACACTCATGATAAGAAGGTAACTCATATTAAATGGATTAAAATCTTGCATAAAAAGATACTGTACTGTACTGTACTTTACGGCACCTATATACTAGTGTCTGACCAGAATCAGTATGTATTTTAATAGATTCTGTATCTTCATGTTTTATATGTTTAACTTGATTATATACTCTGTATTTTAGGCTTAGTTCTTGTGTAGTTCCCTATTAGTCACTATAAAACTTTCTTATATTTTTCTTCTCTAGTAAAGGTAACAGCGAGAAGACATGGAATTTAATTCCATAAGCTTGTCGACCCTTTTGTCACATTTATTTCGTAATAATTAATGTATCTTTAGTGATGAGTATGTGTAGTTGTATATTCCAATATTGGAAAATATACTAACCAATTACTTCCTCTATTTAGACAACTAGTATATATTTATTACATACAACACCACAGATGTATCAAAAGCATAACACACTAACAGTTATATATTAGCACTCGTGATAAGAAGGTTAGCCTTATCAAATAGCACACAGAGAAGAAGAAAATAAGTAAGAAACTAAGGCTAGTCTACAAGGAACACTGACCCGGCTGCCCCTCCGCTCACGCATGCTGAGTAACCACTGTGTGACCGGTGTGTCCTTCTCTCTGCTCCCTACGCTCAAGCCTGCCTACCCTCACTGGTTTTTATATGGTTAATTAAGAGTTCCAATCTCAATGCACACATTAACAGTTCTGGCTCCATCCGGGATGGGCATATCTGTACGGCAAAGGGTTCCTTGACTCTAATCCCTAACATAAATATATATCAATTAGTACCCATCTGCAAGTGGTGTCCGTATCAATAAGCAGGTGGTCCACTCATCTTTAAACTTTTTTTAAATTGTGAAATATACTAACTAAATATTTTTTGGAAGTATTCTCCTAGCCATAAGAACTATTCTCATCTTTATTTCATCAATGTGTGACGACTATGAGGAAAGATATTAAAGCTTTGTATTAGTGATGTGACTGTGAGTGGGTGGATTCTTATACAAGGGAGAGAGAGGCTCAATGGTGAAACACATGGTTTTGGTTAGGTGTGACAGTGCACTCGGCCGTGGTGCTGTAATGCCTGTTATACATAATACCATTCGCTGATGGTATTACATAAACGGCCCTACAGGGCCAGAAAATCCCGGTTCTGGCCTATACTGTTAAATTAACATTAATACTTCTTTGATATCTGTTTTTCAGGGATGATACATTGTCAAACCCACCATACTTCCTCCTAAATACCGTAACTGTGGGGACTACATACATGTACATACTCGGCCATGTCCACAACATTCTTTTACAAAAAGGGTCTGGCAATCTTTCTCTCTAATTAATTTTCAATGTAGATGTATGTTTTCCCACATAAATACCCCAATGCACATGGATGCACAGCCATCGGAGCTATAATGGATACTACATTAGGTCTGCTGGCATGGGGCTTTGGGAGTGACCCCTGTGACGTCACACAGGCAGAAAGTCATGATAGGTGGCAATTAATGCGTTTTATTCCTAGCTCTAGTTTTCATAGATAAAACCTTTTGTAACTTTGACAATATTGCTTGTATATGATATAGATTTTAAAATCGGGACAAGGAACTGACCCTCTTCCCAATAAATAAAAGAAAAAGTTCATACATCCACTGTCCCATCCTGAGTAAAGGCAGAGCCAGAACTTAATACTTCATGCGACCATTATGTGTATGCATATATATATGTAATATATAATGACTAGTCATTTGATGCCTACTGCGCCAATGTTTCCCGGCCCTGGAGTAGCCAAATTAGCTAAGTAGCTAAGATTTGCAGATATATTCCAAAATTCAGTTTCCAAAAGTAATTTATTGATATCGGTGATTGGACGCCTACTGCGCTAATGGCTTTCCCAGTCCTGGAGTAACCAAAATATCAAATAAATATCTCCCTCTTGCAGGAATGTAAATGAGTAGAATTGTACTAGCTTGTAATGGAGACAACATGCTCTGTCTCTCTCCCCTGTGTGACCAGCATTAATTGAAAGATCGGTGTCCAAGCCCCTAGTTAATTATTAGTTTAAACCAAAATGGCCTACCACAGAGGCAGGAGGAAGGATGATGATGCTGGGAAAGACATATAACTTTGTATTTGTAATAGTCCTGGGGCCCCTCAGGTGGGTGGAGGGGGGGGGGGGTCGGCACACTCCACCTCAACATGTAAGATGTAAATGATCAATCTGATAGAACTTAAGCATATATTAAGATAACAGGTAATATCCCCCCACCCACTGCGTATCTTTTGCTTTCTCCAGCCTCTCCCCTGCCTCTCAGTCCCCTAGTTCACTCTCTTTCCTCTCTCCCCCTCTAGTCCAGAGGGTGGGGGGGAGGACTAATCCAGGCAAACAATTAAGCTAAAAAAAAACTTAAAGGAATTAATCTGGATATAAATTTAAGAACGATCATAGCTCAGCAGTGAATATCAACCGTTTGTATCATGATGTCACGATCTGCATATATATAGAGGCTCCTGTCCAGGATAATAAAATTCTAGGGGCTGAAATATTAGGCTCCCACAAACAGTGCTGCATCATTCAATCTATGTGTTTCTCATTTCTCGTCTTGACTCATTGCCTCCATATCGGATAAATAAAGCTCGATTAATTTATATTATAAAATTGCGGTTTTCACCATGCATTTCTATACTAGATATAGCTATAGACCATCAGGGGCGGATCCAGGATTTTCAATAGGAGGGGGCGCGTTTTCAAATTTTATTCTAAAGAACATATTTATATTATGTTATACATATCTATATTATGTTATAACAATATATGACTATTGCTCTGTAATGCTTTAAATATTCAAATATGCTACTCACTTATTTCAAATATAAAATCGATCATGATGCTAATCTTAAAATCACGAGCACTTTACCAGAAATTATTTGTTTAACTTAAGGGTTTGGGTTCTGAACTTTTTTATTTTCATTCTGTAAGAAACTGAGAAACCCCCAAAATTCCAAGGCCATTTAAAAGATTCCAACAGGATTCAAGGCCATGTGATGATATTTCAGGCCTTTCGACCAATATGTTAATTTTCCAACCCCCATTATTGGAATACAGTTGATAAAGTCCACCACAAAATACCCTACTTTGATTTTGAAAGGAGGGGGTGCGCGCCTCCATGCCACCCCCCTAAATCCACCCCTGACCATAACCATTAGAATAAATGAAGCCAGGTTTGATATGGACATAGATTGAATGGACATAGATCGGGGTGGGATTAGGGGGAGAGAGAAGAATTGGTGAAGAGAAAAGGGAGAGGGTTAGGGAGGGAAGAGAGGGGTGGAGGAAGGTATCCTACAAAGTTTCTTGTATTTCTTAATCATGAGGCCAACGAAATGCTTATTTTCATGCCAGCACCACTAAAAACCATTAAAAACTGTTTAAAAATTAGTAGCCAGTAATTTCGGGAAAAACTCATTATTCTGATATATTATGTTGTTTTCATTGAAAAATCACTATAGTTAACTTTCCATTTAATTTCTTGATGAAATAATGTATGGTTGATTTAATTGGAAGCCCCCAGTCGCCGTAGCGGGGGTCTAAATTATTTTTGGAATATAGGCCTGGACAAACTTGAAATCACGCCAAAATTAGTTATAACATGGTCCATGATTGGTACACCCATTGTATCCCTGGAGAAATCTCCTGCTAATTCGTCCCAGCTCTAGAGAGTTTTTCTTTTTCTTCTAATTTTCTTTCTAATTTTAACCGTCATTGATGTTGAAATATTTACTTTTCCCCTCTGCCCTTACCATCAGAATTCAGGTCACATGCACTGTCTGCCAAGCTGCCCTGACCACAATATTCATTATTAACAAATTGCATATATAAATGTTCGCAAAGAAATGTATTTTAATAAATAGATTAGAAATCTGTCTCTTTCTAAAGGGTAACTGTAGGAAGAACTGGGAGTTAACAAACCTGGACATACATATTATACCCAATTTACTCATCTCTACATACTCATGTAACTGTTTTATGATAAATAAAAGTATTTCTCAATTCAATCAATTCAATTTTGATATAACATCATATATATTTGAAGAGATGATCAAGCGGATTCCAATGATGGATAGATACATTCAACACAGTCTTCAACCCCAAATAATATTCATAAACTACTAGGATTACAACATCATAGTTAAACTCTAATCTAAGGAAAGATATGAAGATAGGGACGGCTGAAGACAGTCAGCTTTGATTATAATTTTGACACATGTCAAGAGTCCGAGTCTGAGCTCGCAAGACCGGTCCGCCCCCATTGAGTCAGGGAACTGAAGGGACTGGGTGAGGAGTGGTGAGGTGGTAACTCTGGAGTGATGACCATGCAGGCTGTGAGGTGACCACTTGCACACAAGTAGGTCACCAGGGACTATGCAATATCTGTGCAGACTTGCACTATCTCATCGAAATGTTATTTACATGTTTGCTTTTGGTTGGTTTATCTGCTAATTTAGCTATGCTGGTACAATGTATATTATTCTAAGCATATTATTCGTAGCATAATTATGTCAGGCCCTATACTCCGCAACCAGTTTCTACATACTAGTATGGAGTAACTCATTGCGGAATAGAGGGCCTGCCTAGGGAGGATGGGTCTCTGACCACATGTATGGGGCCACCTGTAGTGGTGGAGACTGTCTTATCACGATAAAACTTTCAATCCCTATCTATTTTGTCTGACTTGTGACTCATTTTCCTGTGGCACATCACATACATATATGCGATGTAAGAAGGGGTAAGATGTGTAATGTCGCAGGAGTAAGATTATGCATGACTTTAGAGAAAACATGAAGGTGTTTATATATAAAAGCAAATGCCTTATTCCTTTTTTATTTTATGCAACCCTTGAGAGAATCCCATAATCACAGTGACCTAAAACTACAAAAAAACTGGTTTATTTTACAGAATAATAGAAAAGGGACGATGCCAGATACTCCATGTTATCCAAAATAACTGAGAATTTTTTTTTAAAAAATGGTGAAAAATGACATGTTTTTGGCCCGTAGAAATAAAGGTTCCCATCACAGGTATACAAATATGGTATCCCCCAAAAGGCCTTGGCGAGGCGGATTTAGAGACATTTGATAGATGTCTCTATCTATTATATTAATCAAGTTACAGCCTCGAACGCCCAAAGTGGACAGTTCATTAGAAACGACCCACAAGTGGATAACCCTAATGCATTTTACCCTAATATATAAGGTGTCGCCATTATTTTCAAGTCAACTCAAGGCATGAGCGCAACCAGTGTCTATACTAGTGTATTTACTAATGAAAAGTCCGCAGACTCAACTGTTGGGAAGAGCAGGAGGAGGAGGAGGTGGTGGTCTGCCGGGCTCTTCACTCACTAGTGGTGGTGGTGGTAGGTGGTGGTGGAGGAGAGAGAGGAGGAGGAGGAGAGAGAGCGAATCCGTCCTAATGGGATATTCTTGTGACATTTGCGGTTTGGAGCATTTAAATGACATTTTACGGTTTGGAGCAAGACCCTAGACAAGAATGATGAAAGAAAATTTTAAAATAATCCGTCCTAATGGGATTTTCATTACATGCGGTTTGGAGCATTTTAATGACATTTAGCAGTTGACTAAAATCCGTCGTAATAGGATTCTTATGCCATTTGCAGTTTGGAGCATTTTAATTCGTAAGGTTACTTTCCACTCTGGAAATATGAATAGGCTACTTTATCAATGTCATTATTTTCATTTACCGAGTTTTAGACATTAAATGATATAAATAGTCATTATTTTATAATCTCCAACAGACTCTACTCATTGAGGAACCTCAGACTTTTGCATTCGGGCTTTAAGGCTCTTGTACTGCTGTCAACTGGATTTATTTGTGAGACTTTTCTTATGTCGTTGCTATTGTTCTTTGATCGATCTCCATATCATTTAATATTGATATTTACCTTTGCCACGATTATTAGTTGAATAATTAATCCAAATAGGTCACATATTAAGTCGGTGCAACAATTTTCAAATTTATTACGACCTTATGAACGAGAGAGACAGTGATGGAGAGAGATGGATAGATAGAGGAAACAAGGAGGAATACATATATACTATTTGAATCCGTATAAGTCTGAAATCGCCAGTAAATGTGCAAGTAAATGTACAATTCACTTTGACGATTCAACGAAAATAATTCTATTTTTTTTAAAAATTTCCGTGCCAAAATTTCCCCCAAAATCCGTGCCAAAATGTCCGTCCCAACAATTCTCGTGCCCTAGAACTCTCGTGCCGGTTTGGCACAAGAGTTCTATGGCACAAGAGTGCTAACTTTATGGACACCCCTGCTAAAACTGGTTTAGTCAACGGCAGTGGTTCCCTGGCACCAGTTCCCTGGCACCGACTTTTTATGAACGCCAGCCCTGAACTATTCAGTTTTTTTTTATTGAATTACAAACCTCATCAATGTTTTCTAGTTTAAGCTAATTGTAATTATTTTAATCACATTGTAATAACATTAATTTTGGGACTTTTTTGAAGGCCTATATGCCTTGAAATTCTAATTTTGTATAAATAAAATATATAATTGCTCCACTGAGAATATCGTCATAGACGAAATGTACATGTTTTTCCTGAAAAAAAAAGAAAAAATACATACGGTCGATTCTAATGAACTGTCCGCTTTGCGTGTTCAAGGCTATAACTTGGTTAATATGATAGGTATAGGTATGCAACCTATGTCAGCGGATCCGCCTCACCAAGACCTTTCGTGGGATACCTATATTTGTATACCTGTGATGGGAACTTTAATTTCTACAGGCCAAAAACATGTCATTTTTCACCATTTTTAAAAAAACTTTCCTCAGTTACTTTGGATAACTTGCTGTTTAAAAATCGGAGAAGCTCCCACGAATGATATTTATGTCTATATATATTACCAACGATCTACCTTTGCTAGGATTTCTTTTTAAAAAATTCACTTTTCATTTTTAAATATTCTGTGAATTATTTTGTCATTGTGTAATTAGGTGTCACCGTGATTATGACAAAATTACTGACCCTATATCTTTCCTTTAATAGTAGAAGTTGAATAATTTGTTGTGTCCAAAACTATCACTAAACCCTTAATTAATCATTGCAATTACAGAAATAGCAGTCAGATATCTGGTATAGTCCCTTTTCTATCATTCTGTAAAATAAACCAGATTTTGTGTAGTTTTTAGGTCACCGTGATTATGGGATTCTCTCAAGGGTTGCATTAAAACGAAAAAAGAATAAGACATCCCCTTTTATATATTTACACCTTTATGTTCCCTCAAAAGTCATGCATAATCTTAGTCTTACTAGTATCATTGTCTGGAAGCTATATTAAGTTTGATAAATATGTCACCGTGATTATGCTGTCACCGTGATTATGCCACATATCCAACTAGTTTCTTCAAATCAGTACAGGCTTCAGTTTTATTAGACATGCAAACAACAGTTATCATTACATTCATAGGATACTGCAGTAGCGACCAGTGTAGTTTGGGAACTTTTGTGTGACTTTGGAACATTTTTGTTACACATTTTCATTTAAAACCAAATATGAACAATATCTTGACATATTAAAAAACTTTCAGGAAATATTCAAAATTATGAAATAAGCCTCAAATCATTTTGTCTAGCATAAACAAGAAACCAACGAACAGGATAGACCCTCCCCTGACACCCAAGTGTTTCTTGTTAATTCATAATTACCAGTTGAAGTCATGGTGACTGCAAAGGCATAGTCACGGTGACATATGTCACCGTGATTATGCTTTGATATTGACACTTCTCTGAGGTCCAGTAAGATTATTTCTATCTCATTTTTTAAATTGCTATGTACCCAGCTTGTGTTTCTCCACATTTTAAGGGTAGTAATGTCAACTATTATTTGTGAATATTTGCAATTGTGTAAGCTAGACAAATATTAAAAAAATGAAATATTGCCAGATCAGGACTTACATGAATAGGGAAAATATTAGAGGAGCTATTTTGCCCTTAATTTCAACCAAATTATATCTACTGTATACACCAAAGCCGGAAATGCTTTAAATGTAATTATAAAATAATTATAGGGCAAATTGCAAACTGTATGCAAAATGTGCATACATGTCACCGTGACTATGCATTGCTAAAACATGTCTTCTGGCTCTCTGAATGTATTTTGATATGATTTTTCTAACTGTATTGGGTTGGATTATATTCCCAGTCGACTGTTTTCAGCTGAAAAATATATTTAAAACAAACAAAACATGCAATAATAGTATATCAAATCAAATCAAATCAAATCCTCTTGCCTCAACTCCTTCTCACTCAAACCCTTCTCCTTTACACCCTCCTACCTCAAACATTCTCCCTCACACCCTCCTGCCCCAAATTGTTCTCCCCCACACCCTCCTCCCTTAAACCCTCCTCCCTCACACCCTCCTCTCTCACACCCTCCTTCCTCACAACATCCTCCCTCCTCCCTCAAACCCTCCTCCCTCACA
This sequence comes from Sthenelais limicola, assembly GCA_942159475.1. Taxonomy (NCBI): domain Eukaryota; kingdom Metazoa; phylum Annelida; class Polychaeta; order Phyllodocida; family Sigalionidae; genus Sthenelais; species Sthenelais limicola. The sequence continues at coordinate 26,845,771 of OW804100.1, forward strand.
CCCTCGTCCCTCACACCCTCGTCCCTCACACCCTCTTCCCTCATACCCTACTCCCTCACATACTCCTCCCTCAGACCCTCGTCCCTCATACCCTCCTGCCTCACACCCTCTTCCCTCATACCCTTCTCCCTCACACCCTCCTCCCTCATACCCTCCTCCCTCAAACCCTCCACCATCAGACCCTCCATCCTCAGCCCCTCTCCTTCACACCTTCCCCCTCAGACCCTACTCCCTCAGACCCTCCTCCCTCAGACCCTCCACCATCAGACTCTCCTCTCTCAGACCCTCCTCCCTCAGACTCTCCACCATCAGACCCTTCTCCCTCAGACCCTCCTCCCTCGGACCCTCCTCCCTCAGACACTCCTCCCTCACACCTTCCCCCTCAGACCCTCCTCCCTCAGACCCTCCTCCCTCAGACCCTCCTCCCTCAAAAACTCCTCCCTCACACCCTCCACCATCAGACCCTTCTCCCTCAGACCCTCCTCCCTCAGACCCTCTCCTTCACACCTTCCCCCTCAGACCCTACTCCCTCATACCCTACACCATCAGACCCTCCTCCCTCAGACCTTCTTCTTCACACTTTCCCCCTCAGACCCTCCTCCCTCAGACACTCCTCCCTCACACCCTCCACCATCAGACCCTTCTCCCTCAGACCCTCCTCCCTCAGACCTTCTCCTTCACACCTTCCCCCTCAGACCCTACTCCCTCAGACCCTACACCATCAGACCCTCTTCTCTCAGACCCTCAGACCCTCCTCCCTCAGACCCTCCACCATCAGTCCCTCCTCCCTCAGACCCTCCTCTCTGAACCCTCCTCCCTCAGACCCTCCACCATCAGACCCTCCTCCCTCAGATCCTCCTGTCTCAGACTCTTCTCCCTCAGACCCTCCTCCCTCAGACCCTCCACCATCAGACCCTCCTCCCTCAGACCCTCTCCTTCACACCTTCCCCCTCAGACCCTACTCCCTCAGACCCTCCTCCCTCAGACCCTCCACCATCAGACCCTCCTCCCTCAGACCCTCCTCCCTCAGACCCTCCTCCCTCAGACCCTCCTCCCTTAGACCCTCCTTCCTGAGACCCTCCACCATCAGACCCTCCTCCCTCAGACCCTCTCCTTCACACCTTCCCCCTCAGACCCTACTCCCTTAGAACCTCCTCCCTCAGACCCCCCACCATCAGACTCTCCTCTCTCAGACCCTCCTCCCTCAGACCCTCCTCCCTTAGACCCTCCTCCCTCAGACCCTCCACCATCAGACCCTCCTCCCTCAGACTCTCCACCATGAGACCCTTCTCCCTCAGACCCTCTTCCCTCAGACCCTCTCCTTCACACCTTCCCCCTCAGACCCTCCTCCCTCAGACACTCCTCCCTCAGACCCTCCACCATCAGACCCTCCTCCCTCAGACCCTCTCCTTCACACCTTCCTCCCTCAGACCCTCCTCCCTCAGACACTCCTCCCTCAGACCCTCCTCCCTCAGACCCTCCTCCCTCAGACCCTCCACCATCAGACCCTTCTCCCTCAGACCCTCTCCTTCACACCTTCCTCCCTCAGACACTCCTCCCTCAGACCCTCCTCCCTCAGACCCTCCACCATCAGACCCTTCTCCCTCAGACCCTCCTACCTCAGATATCACTTGTTATTACATATTAGACAGTCACTGTTTATTGTTGGGGTGGGATCACATTTATTCACAATAATATGCACCAAGGGCCATGTTCAAAGTAAAGGTAAAGAAAGCATTCAAATTTGTAAAATCAATGGAATTTCTTTAAAACATCAATCTTTATTTCTTTTTCCTACCTTGATGTTTTGATGGGGAATAGAGTGTAACAAAGTTACCAATAGTGATTCTGCTTTTTGGGGATTACCCTTTGAAAAATAACTTGTGGTTTAGCAATATCCTTGAAACAGGATTAATTCTGTGGGTTACATGTCACCATGACTATGCATGTCACCGTGACTATGCACAGGGCTATATAATAGTTATAATTAGAAGTTAACTATATCAATTGGTATAGGTATTAGGAACAATGGGGAGTGTACTATGGTAGATTTAGCAACTTATTAAGAAATACTGTGGGGTGGGGTGGGGTGGGGGGACCTTTGGGGAAAACCAAAAATTAGAGCCAAATTTGTCCTTAAGCATAACTCAGGTATCAAGGTGATACAGTAGAAGAAATCATGTTATGAGCATCTACAACACTAGCACAAAACAGTAAACGGGGTCACCAAACTAATAGGAACATTTTATACCCAGTAATAGGACTAGACATAAATAAGGTATTTTTGGAGAATGTGTCACCGTGATTATGCAATTTTTGTTTGGGCTCTTGCTCATATATGATAAAGAAAAAACTTATAATGCTGAATGACATTTGAAAGAGTGTAATTTCTACCTGCAGAATCAGTAATATGCAAGAGTAGGAACTTCAATTAAAGGAATTACAATAGTTGATATGGAGTCATGTCTAAAATAATTGGGGGCCGCAATATGCTCATTAATTTTCAATCACATAAAAACTTACATTTACACAATTGTAAAATTGTCTTTTGTAGTTGTACCTTTTAGAACAAATGTTTTCTCTGTAAAACTAAGATTGTTTCATAGAAATATTGTTCCCAATAGATTCTAAACCATCAAACCCAAACTTACATACAGTGCATAATCACGGTGACAGGTACAAGACACTTTAATTTTCAGTTATGCACCACAGGCTGAGTTTTAGAGATTAGTGTTCCCAACTTTCAGTAATAGTAGCTCAAAGTGTTTAGTTTAACATATTATTAGGATTAGAATATAAATTCATTCTGAAATTAGACCTAAAAAAAACCCCAAAGCGGAGAGTTCATTAGAAACGACCATACGCTCTCTCCTGTCGCTTTTGTTCTTTGTATATATGTCTCTGTCTCTTTCTCTATCTCCTCTTGCCCTCTCTCTATTTTTTTCTTTCTCTGTCTATCTGTCTCTCCGCCACTTCTCTCTTACTCACTTTGGGAAGCTCTGTATTAGTACTGTATATGTATATTGAATTAGGCATGTCAGCAGCAGAGAAGGGAATACTAATGCTAATTCAGACCTGTCTGTGCTCAGACACTCTTAGAAAGAAGTGCTGTATGGACCAGGTCCTTAATCTATATGTACTGAGGTAAAATAACCCTGGTGATTGCACTCTGAAACCTGTAAATGTTAACTGTGATCTAAGAAGTGTTTTTCATTTCATTTTATGTTTGATATTTCTATGTTTGAAAATTCTTTGTTATATTTTCTGGGTGGGCAATTACCAGTAAGGTAGCTAAACATACTTCTCAGGATGACCTTCAAAACGCAATGATGTATTTAATCAACCGTCTTGAAATCTGGTACATTTATTCATATTACTAACAACACCCAATCCACCAAAGTTGAGAACATTCACATTAAGAGATCCCATGAATAAATCACTTTGCAAAAAAAATATAATTTTTGCAATTTGTGTCACATTTTTCTGAAACACATCACAAATATTAACACGATCCTTCCTCTGGAAACATACTGCGCAGAAATATTGAGTGCAATTAGAAAGAAATTGAGTTACATCAAAGAGATGAGAACTTGTTTTTTTATGAGTGCCGCAGTACCAGTTTAGATGGAACATAGACTCTCTCTCTCAGCTCCTCCTCCTCTCTCTCTCACACACAAGCACGTTTTACCCACAGAGCTTCAACAGGAAATGAGATATCCAGCTTTTGAGATCAAACTGAAAGGACGAGAATGAATTTCTAGAAGTTATGTAGTGTTACCGACAGTATAGCAAAGGAGTTGTCTATACTCACAGGTGCACAATAGTCAGGTTTGAATAAACAGGAACATTGCATAATATAATTACTTTGGGCTTGTGTCAAATTACTTTCCACAAAAGTCAAGCCGACTCATAATAATATCCACTTGCAAACGTGATCCTTTATATTGTTCAATATCATTTAAACGCCATAAAATACCTAGACTATCGGAATGAACGCATGTGTTAGCCTAGCCTATATAATGTTATATTCAACAAATAAAAATAATGTTTTTCTTGGGTGTTTAGTTAATGTTACAGCTATTAGGTATCCCAGTTTTATTAAAGATACCTTGCCATTGTGGCCTCTACAAAGCTAATATTGGAGGATTATCTGTTGCTTTTAGTTGAATGGCGATGTGATGATTTTGACAGGCCATATATGATCACTGAGCATCAGGAATATATATCATGCATCTTATTCATTGATGCGAGTTCAACACTCATGTTGTACCGGAGGTGACATCGTATATGGGTCAGATTTTCAGAAAATGTACAATTCAACTTTGCCAATCTTCTAAAATAACCCAAATTTCAGACGAAAATAAAGTTCAAAATACAGTTCAATCTAGCCAAACAGATTGCTAGAATCAATGCAATGCCGAATATTCTCGAATTTACTTAGTATTGACCAAATTGCAGCCTAATTTTGCATAATTCACACATTTTGTGTACAGCTGCCAATTGTACATTTTCTAAAAATCTGACCCATATATTCGTGTCAGGAAAATAAGTCACATGTCGCAAAATGAATAATTCTCAAAGTCATTCTTTCCCAATTTCTTTTTGTTGAAATGTTATCATATTCTTATTAATACATGTCTCAAGTTTTAAGACTAATAATTATAGAGGATATTTAGTTACTTTACTAGTATAATCGTCCACCCAGAAATATTACCAACCTTTATTTTCAAAAATAATAATATCAAACTTGAAATAAAGAAATACTTATTAGATGCCTTAATGTTTACCATCATTGGAATCCCCCCATCCCATTTTTTTAAATAATGATGATACTGTAAATGTATTTACTTTCATGCAGATACATTTTCGCACACTAAGTACTTTGACACCTTTTCACGCGGTTTTAAATTTGAATCTAATTTAAATTTGATCTGGAACTAAACGGACAGCAAGAAAGCGAGTAAATATGTAAAACCTTTGATTAAATATTAGGCCAGAAATCGAGCTATTATTCCCACCAGTAAATCAAGGATCAGAACTGACATTCAAACTTATGACTACCAGCTGTCTGCAAAGGGATGGTTTTCCCAAATTAGTGTCCGGCAAAATAACTCCTCATTTCCTCCTTCAAAGGTGTCAAAGGCCAATATCTATATAGGGAATTGGGTCCCAAAGCACCTCTATTCATGCGCCACTAAAGCCCCAATAACCAACGATTATGGATAGGCTTAACACGCGGGGGTCCTGTTTCATACTTCTCATGTTTCCGTCAGATGTCTCTGTCAAGTACCGAACATGTGAGCCACTAACGGCAGAACTGTAAACTATATCCTGAAACTCGTGTGTAATGGGTGGGATAGAATGCTGCTACCATAAAAACATCTATAAAAGCATGGTCCTGTTGTGACTGTTGTCACCAACACCATTTTCTTGTGAAGAATTCCATTTATAAGCGTTTTATTCTTGCCATACAGGAAAGAGGTAATTTCTTGTGCTGCCCTGAGTCAAAGGTCAGTCTACTGAGTGTATGCTGGTCCTGGTGCAAAATGTATGAGGCAGCTGTGATCATCAATATTGATGGGCTTTTCTTGCTTTACGTCGGTAATACAAATATGTTGCGTTTGTTCATGCGCATACAGTATCCAATAGTGTCTAGACATTCACACATAATACATCTATTGGCATCATTTGCAGTGCTTGAAGTTGCACTGTCTGTCAACATCAGTCAAAAAGCAAATAATTATTTTCTACTTTTTGCTTTATTTTCATTCAAACCATCAAAAAGCATTTTTACCAGAATTTTATAGAAGTAAAAGTCCAGATAGTGTGTGGATGCTAGCAAAGGCCTGCCCGCAATATTAAAAGAAATCATGTTGATATTAAGCCTATCAACGATAAAACATATAGATCACAACAATTATTAATTTGAATTACTGGGCGGGACAGGCGTTTCAATAAGTACATAATTTATATGTGGGTCAATGCTACATGGGCTTTTTGGTTTCTTATTTAAGTTAAACAGGAATGCATGAATAGGTAAACATCATTGTAAAAATGGCTAAGACAAAAAGCAAAGCAAATTGAGTTATAAATTTGTTATGTAGAATTGGAACCATTTATGCGAAAAAGCATTTAGCGTACCTCACAGTTTAAACAGTGTTGGTACAAACTTCATGGTTTATTTTACTTTCGCCTCAACAGCGCGACCTAGCGATGTCGAGCGAGATTATTCATTTTACCGCCACCTCCCATCTTTCCCCTCATACCGACCAAATTCCAAAACTGACTGGATACTAATTAGTTATCTAGGGGAAGAGGTGAGCGGCAGGGGTGGGGGGGGGGGCGGGGGGGGGTCCAGCAGACCAAAGCCTGATTAAAGTGGGAGAGAGGGAAGAAGTCATCTGGTCAGTCTGTTTTTAATTGAATACCTGCCGTATTGTGGTCAGGTCAGGGAGCATCAATCAAACTTCTTGATTGTGAATGATTGTGAATGAGGTATGAATAGCCCAGAATGAATGAATTCAGGCGTCTTCTGTTCTCCATTCTGAACTTGAAACAACCTGTTGTGTTGCCTTGATTAATTTCTTACTCGACGGCCAAACCTCATTAATATTTGGCGAACTGACCAGTAATCTTCACACTCTCCGCTCAAAAAGCAGATTTTTTGTCAAAATTCTTTTTTAAAAAACTAGTAAAACATTAGTTCAATTGTACTGGTATCTTATCTAACTATTGACTTTCTATGGTTTCTGTTTTATCCTTTTTTACTAATCATTTTGCAACATCCAAGTATATTATTATAATTATAGGCTATAATTACGCCTAAGTATCATACAAATTAAAGTACAGCAATCATTGAATAATGATCATCAGAGCATAAGGAACTTACACAATATATATTGATTCTATGTTATAAGTAATTGTAAAAATCAGCGGTGGTACCAGGTCTAGAGGGCACACTAGAGGTCGAAATATCCTTCCAAATTTGACTATTTGGAACGTCATCTCAGACAAATCAATAATTATGTCATACTCATAATTCAATGACCAAATGCTTTATATGATTACGTAACATGACGTAAGGTATTATTAAATATGAATCTATTATATAGAAATATTATGAATATATTATATACCGAATATTACGAATATTCATGCTAAGTAATAACCGTTAAAGGTTCATATACCAGACTGTGTAATTACCTAATCTTCACATGTTTCCAGGTGTGTCCACAGATATTATCTTAGTAGCTTAACATGAAAGCCATGACGGTTGGCGAGGCCTAATGAGCCAGCCAAGCTGTCTACTGATTACATAATCGTATTAATTAGAGGTTGGTCATGTGACCACCTCACCGGCTCACCCTACCTGTGACCACGTGACCGGTTATGATTGGTTATGCATAAATTATCTCCCCTTGTATTAATGACTCTAATTGGTTAATGTATTCCTATCTTCTCATTGGATAAGCATCCAGACACACCTAGTATTACATCATATATAAACCCTTGTTTAGAAATAAATGAAGACTTCTCAGATTATTCTGAAACATTACATCACGCTTCCAGCTTATTATTATTCATATCGGTAACCAGCCGATATGCTATAGCTCTACCATATTCCCCCGAGAATCGAGTATATTACTTTTAAGATGGCAAACTATGAGCTGATAAAATAACTCTCTATGCACATGTATAACAAGTGATTTGTCTATTTTAATGAAATAAATTTAAGTGACACAATGTAACTCTAAGTTCTCTAGATAATAATAACTCTCTGGGATATGTTCTTGCTTAAAACAAAAGATGGAGTGATCCTTTGTACCAATTATGCTGATGGACATATGTAATGTGTTACTACAAAATGAGTCACAAGTCACAAAATATATATTTTCCAAAGTGATATATTCACAAGAACCCCTGCTTACAGTGTTGTTATTGTTAGGGCGTTTATTGTTGTTAGCAGCGTGAACACATTACTAAATTTGAAGTCTATGTATTGTTCATATCTACGGATATCTGAGGTTGTCCTAAGGTGTATATTTAAGTCCTTATTAAAGTGGTTGACCATCAAGAATTGATGCTAACTTTTTTCCTTACAATATAGTAAATATAGAAGTACGTATTAGATGTCTAAATGTTTACTATCATTGGAATCTGCTTGATCCCATCTTTCCAAATATTATGGTATCTTAACAATCACTTTTTGTGCCTTGTGACTCATTTTCTACAACACATCACATATTCATTCGCATCATTATAATTTAAAAGCAAACAATAATAATTATCTCTAATCAACTACGGGTTGTTTACCCCTAATAAGTTTACAGTTTCAAAAACGATGGTCGTTAGCTAGTACCTTCATCTATATTTTATTGTAATTATTCATCTCATCACAGCTGCTATTAGTAATTAAGTTCTTATTCTTGTAACAAAACATTTCAAAGGAACTAAAGTCGGCAGGCATCGGAAGACCTGTAACTTACTGTCACAGACCTGTTCGAACCATTGTAATTAAGATCCATACAATAGAGAATTGAATTGAATTGAATTGAAGCAAGACATTTCAAGTAATGATTTCTTATGCAACGGGCTCCTAGGCCATGGTCTAGACAGCCTCCCTGCTGAGGATTCCTTTGTGGAGAAATGGTATTAAAGGGTGAGAATTTTACAACCATTGCAACTCTGTCATTAGGATCTTCACCGGGCCTTCCAGTGCTACTTGGTTGGAAAATGTTAAGCCTGCTGATTCAATTCAGACAGTTGCTTCAACAATGCTTGACTAAGACTTCCATTACTGCACAATCGAACTTTAAAAAGTGTTTCATCAGAGAAAAGGGATTATTAAATAGTAGAGGTGGAAGAGGAATATGCGTAGGATGATTTGTTAAAGCTGTGTTGTCCTCATAATTACCAACAGCAGATTTAATTATTGATTAAGCTATATGACTGAAGTTATACTCTGTGTATTCTGCTGCGGGTGCAATATGTTTAAGCAAGAAAGTAAAGTTGAATTGACACAAAAAACACCAGTGCCTGTGAGCGATAATAAGTGTAGTATTTCGAAATGCGAATTATATAAGATAGGAATATTTCCCACCTTGCTCATGTATTTATTGATGTTATTAATAAGCTCTTACTACGCGGAAATGGTTTATTAGACTCTGCCATGGACACTTCTTCAAAACAATTTTATATATTATATATAATGATATTCATAATTTAACTTTAATGAAGCTCTGCTCCAAAAACAACAGGGTAAAATTATAAAAGTCATGACTTTCCCAAAAGTAGAACATATTATTCTTTGGTCGATGAAAACAAATACCCCTTTTAAGGTAAATTAGCTTCAATATGATGCCGTTTACTCAGTTTCCATGCATAAATTAGGAGGTCCAGCCAAGATGAGGCAAACTTAAATTAGGTTTTTATTGTAATTACCAACATTCCTATTAGGACGAAGTTGCCAGAAAATGTACAATTGACTGTCCTCTCAAATAACTCAAATTTATGATAATAATGAGATTCAAAATCCTATTCAACATAACCTCAAAGATTATTTTAGTCAATGCAATAACAAATGTGATACCTCACAGGAAAATGAGTCGCATAATTGATGTTTTTCAAAGTTTTTTATCCACAAGATCTCTTTGTTGAAATATTCTAACAACAGCGCTTTAGTTCGTATAGATGTATGCACCAAATGTTAAGACAGGGTATCAAATATGTGATCCGTTTTAGGAAAATGAGTCATAAGTCGCAAAATATGTATTTTGAGATATCACCATATTTGGAAAGATGAGACCAACCCGATTTCAATGAATGTAAACATTAAGGACATCTAATAAGTACTTTTATCTTTTTAGTTAGATATTTTTATTTTTGCAAAACACGTTTGCCATATTTCTGGGTGGATAATTACCAGTAAAGTAGCTAAATATAGTCAATGGGATGATCTAAGAAACGCACTGATATGATTGATAAACAGTCTTGAAATTTGGTAGATGTATTCATACCACCACAAGGACTAGACACTTCAGAAATGAAAATATTCCAACAAAGAGATCTTGTAAGTAAACGACTCTGAAAAACACCAATTTTGCGACTTGTGACTCATTTTCCTGAAACGCATCACATATATCCTTGCCTTTAGAAGATCATCCTATGGAGTGTACTTAGTTACTTTACTGGTAATTGCCCACCCAGAAATATTGCAAATGTTTTTGCAAACATCGATATATCAAAGATAAAATATAGAAACACTACTTAGATATATATCCTTAATGTTTACTATCAATGGAATCTGCTTGATCTCCTCGTTCTACATATGATGACATCTCAAAATTACCTTTTTGCGACTTGTGATTCATTTTTCTGTAACACATCACAAGTATATTCAGTTATATCTAATATTTACCATTTGTTAGCAGAATTTACTAAATGTGTAGTGCTGCTGATTGTACATCTTCTTACGACCTGACCCTTTAAGTTAAATCCATTAATTAATCTCGTTAATCTGCCCAGCATGCCAGTTAGATCAAAGTATTCCTTTCCACCCATATAGAGCTAGTGGAACACTCGATTACTTTTCTAATCAACACTCGCATGCATTTATTGTCATTAGGGAGTGCTAAGTATCTATTAGTGTTATCATATTACTTTCTTAATTACTTCACATGAACGTGAGTTTGATTAATTATATATTCATACATGCTAAATCATGCATAAGGGTGAAATCGACAGTACAAGTCACCTTCATCAAGTTCTCAAATAACCCGAAATTAAGAATGACTCAAAATGTGTGTCCTTGTATGTTTCAATGAGACTAGAGTTGTGTAACTGATGAAAGTCCATTGACAACAGATGTTGTAATTATTTGTCGTCATAAATACATATGCCATTCAAATGACAAATAATGCATTTTATTATTTTATATTTTTATATTTCGGCGAAAAGAATAGTGAATTGCACTTACAATTAGATAATACATACCCTATTCAGAAAGGAAGAAGATGACGTAGAAAGACGAAGACGAAGAAGAAGAAGAAGAAGAAGAAGAAGAAGAAGAAACATAGATAGAAGTAGATAGCATCATTTATTAAAATCCATCATGAAATCATTTTCTCTAGCCTTGGATAAGAATCACGTTTGCTATCAAAAACACTGCGAGAGACACTGCGACAGTTGACTACATCTGGGCTTTCTACACGTTTGTTGAATAATCGAGAGACATATAGACAGAGACATACGAGTTGAGTGTCGGAGGCGTCCTCTGCTCAGAAACATAGATCATCTGTTTTTTATTCTTTAATCCAACTTTAATTGAAGTTGCAGGGATTCATTGTAACACATCGAGCTGATAGGGAGGGAGGGAGGGAGGGAGGGAGGGTATAGGGGGAAGGGAGAGAGGAGGACAGTGAGGAAGGGAGAGAGGGGGAGAAGGAGAGGCAAAGAGAGGGGGAGAAGGAGAGGAAGAGTGAGGGAGAGAGAGAAAGGGAGGGAGGGGAGAAGGGGAGGAAGAGAGGGGGAGAAAGAGAGGGGAGAGGAGGGAAGAAGAGAGAGAGACAGGGGGAGAAGGGGAGGGAGAGATGGAGAGAGAGCGAGAGAGAGAGCGAGAGAGAGAGCGAGAGAGAGGGGGAGAAAGAGAGATGGAGAGAGAGGGTAAAACCAGGAAGAAAGAGATGGAGAAAGGGAGGGATAGAGAGCGAGGGAGACTAATGACTAATGGAGACTAGAGGTTCCAGGCCTTGACTATCTTAAGTCAACTCATTGCAATACCTAATGCAGAAACACTACGTTCTCATCGTTTTTTTCTTAAAATGAAGGCCACTGCCACTGTTTCCTGGTGCAAAAAAAGCTAAAACATGTAATTCGATCAACATATCTCTGCGCATGGGTTCATAAAAGAAGCAATTCAAGTTATTTTGAATCATGTGGGGACTTTGCCTATAATATGCTTTTCTTTTACCTTGTAATTTCCAATCAAATATTGCGTAAACTACGTTATACAGGAAGATTTGATTAACCGAAGAAGGTCATATCCTATTACCTCCCAGACATTCCCTGAATTCAATAAGGAAATGTGGCTAGACTTGTAGGAGGAATCTCATTACTTGTAGTAGCAAGCTCATTACATTAAATCATATCTTTGCTTTATTTGTGTTTCATAAGTAACTCGATTTAGAAATAAAAAAGTTCCACTCTTAGTCAGCATCGGTCAAAATCTAACGAGTTTCTACTTCTTGTTTTGTTCCTTTGCAGTAGTCCATCTAAAAGTGCAATTAATCAAATATTGCAGGATTGTGTCTGGATGTTTTTGATACTCAGATAATGCCTAGTATTTATCCCTTTTAGTCTGATTTAGCAGAATTTACTAACTATGCAGAGTAAAGCCAATGTAAGTAGGGGGCACAACAGTCACAGAAAATATTTAGACAGAAAATATAAATGTTTATTAGATGAAAACATCTATGGCCGATCCTCTCTCTATCGTTGAGGTCATATTTTAAATTCATTGAAATGACTAATCAGGCAGAATAAATTGTACATATGTTTATCAATCGACAGCGACGATTGGGAATACTAATGTTTTCAATTTGGGCTGAAATCATGAATAAATTACCAGGTCCTTCAGATGTTAGTCCTAAAGTGGACAGTTAATCTAATTAAATATAATCAACAAAAGTAAATGATTAAACAGAAATTAAAACATAGATACAAGTAGGTTAGTAGAAAGAAGACTTCCAACAACAAAAAATCTCCCATCATTATGCGGGATTAAGCATTAATCTTTACGGTAGAGAAAGTGAAGGCTATTTAAAATACAGCAGTGAAGTGAGGAAAACATGTACACCGGTGGTCTATGGTATATAAGACATTACTTAAAAGGATCAGATCTTCAGAAAATGCACAATCGGCAGATCTTCGCATTTAGTAAATTCGGCTAAATTCGGCTGAAAAATGGTCAATACTGGGTTTATCTGGGTATATTTTGTTATCAAGTTGACTCAAAGGATGTGTTTGGTTATGTTGAATTATGACCTCATTAGGGTTTGAAATACATTTCTTTCATTTCTGTTTATATTTGTACTATTAGCAAAAGATCTATAACTAGATATTGGTTGACAATTTTATGTGGGTCAGGTTTTCAGAAAATTTACAATTGGCAGCTCTACACATTTAGGTGAATTAGACCGCGAGATGATACATATTAGGTATATCTCAATGCATTTGGTATTGCATGGATTGAAAGAGTCGATTTGGTTATTTTACACTGTATTTTTAACCTAATTTCTTTCTCAAATGTGAATCAGTTTTGGAGGTTTTGTGGAGGCAAATTGTACATTTTCTGGCGACCTGACCCATACTATTAGCTGCGAATGCAACAATCCATGCTAGAAGCCAATAACTTATTTTCTTCACTTTTTTCTTGACAGAGTGGAGGCTGTGTGGCAGATCACGTGGTACGGATACTACAAAATGTTTTGGGGGCCAACTACACACGTGAGGACATCTACAATCACATCCGCTCCCGTAATCTCACGCCATGTACGAGAATCAATGAGACTGGCACAGGAATATCCTCAACTCTAAACGACTTCCGGAATGACATAGCACTTCTGGACACAGGCAAACAGTTCTTCTCCTTCTTTATCCCTTTCATCATACTCGTGGGAATCGTTGGTAACTCTCTGTCTCTGAGAGTGTTCACTTCAAAGAACATGAGAAAGATGTCTGCGAGTTATTACCTCGGAGCTTTGGCGACCTCGGACATGGTTGTCTTGTTGACATACGTGCTCCTCGATTGGCTACACAGAGGCCTGCCAATCTGGCCAGGAGGTCACGCCCTCTCTCTAATCAACAAACAAGGCTTCTGCCAGACCTTCCTCTTTTTTGGCTACACTTTCAGAATGGTCTCAGTTTGGCTTATCGTAATCTTTACAATAGAGCGATATATTGGAGTATGTCGCCCACTCCATCGCAGAGAGATGTGCACAAAGACATTTGCGAGGAGAGCGATAGGTTCTTTACTACTGCTGGCCTGTGTTATTGCTTCATACAAACCAATATTTTGTGAAGTCAAAGAGACAAGTCACGGGCGGAGAGTTTGCACTTTTAAGCAGGAATTTGAAAGAGTGAACTTCATTCTGGATACAATGTACGGGTTGATTATCACTGCAGTGCCCTTTTCCATTATATCTGTTCTAAATATGCTCATAGTGAAGAAGCTTTTACAAACAAGAAGGCGTCACAGGAAGGCCAAGTTCCTAGCGGACGAAAGTGTTGTCAAGTTGGAGTTCACCTTTGTTCTCCTTGTCATGTCGACCTGTTTTATTGCGCTCAACTTGCCATATTTCGCGGTGTGGTGCCAGCGGCTCCAGCACCGAATCATGGAAATTCTCCAACCTGGAAACCCTACCGAGACTGAGCGCATGCGTGGACTGCTCTTCATAACGAGGACTGTCTTCTGTGTCAACTACTGTACAAATTTCTTTCTTTACGCGCTAACAGGACGACACTTCCGGAAACAGCTGCGCGGAGTGCTCCTCTGTAAGGACCCACTAGAGCGCCACCGCTCCATGATGATGAGAACTACTCAGACCACAATGGCAACGTCCGTCGGCAACACTTCCCCTAGAGCGTCATTACGTATGACGTCGTTAGGGGGCGGCTCCAAACCTAGCAACGTTGACAGCGTGGTTGGAGACGCGAAGACAGTGACCTCTAACTGTTTGTGAAGCAACTATAATGAGCATTTGATCAGTAATGTGGATTACAGGCTCTATAGATCTATGCGTTATCCTTCTCCTTCACTAGACATTCAGCTTGTTTTAATCTGTTTCTAGCGTGATCAAGGAACTGATACTGTTGTGTTCTCTATCTGGAATTGACTACTGCTCTGTTCGTAAGGTCTCCTTTACCGTTTGGATTTCCTATATAGTTTTACTTATAGTGGTTTTAACAAGTGAAAAGTCATGATACAGTGTTATAATAACAGAAGGGGAGGAACCTGTGGAAATATTGGTTATTTTCAAATACGAAAAATAACAATTAGAATCACTCCCAGTTGCAGATTGATAAGAAAAGTAAAAACTGAGAAATTTAAAGTTGGTATGAATATTTTTATGAATAATAATGAGAAACAGAAGACATGTGCTGCTTTATATTGCCGTCCGTAGTCAACCTCTCACAAAATATGAAAGAATGATGAAAGAAAAACGGTTGTGATGGCAATACTTTCTTTTTACAAATATCTCGATTCTCACTGCATGAAGTTGTGCTCAATAGCAAAGAAGATTGTTTCAGTATGGTGATTTTGGTCAGAAACCCATAAACGTTCATTTTCAGGTGCCTCATCGACTTCAAATTCTCAAAATCGATACGCCAATTTGTAAAACCTTTATAGCCCAACATCGCTAAACAGGTAATGAGTTAGAGGGGGTGGCCAGTGCAAAACTATTATAAATAACACATAATAATTATCTCCCCCTTTCCTTTCTCAAAGGATCTCCCAGCCAACAGAGAACAAGAACTAGATAATTGTGACCAAGTATTGTGTGGTATCAATATAGTAAATAATTGTATTTTTTTGAATTTTCACATTTTTTCTTACCAGGATAGACCACCGCGTTTGGTGGTATTAAAGGTGCATTTCCAGCTAGTTCAAAAACGAATCTTACTAAATTTGCCCGTAGTATTATGCATGGGTTGTAGGACTGAATTTATCAATATACAACTGTTTTTATAAAATGTTATACAATGATTTGAAGTCAAATTGGCCTAGCAAAAACTGCCGCCAGTGAGCGATGATAGGTGAAGCCACAACAGGGAAGGACTTCCACAGGTCTCCAAAATATAAATGTGGAATTTTATGAAGCTCTGTTCCAAAAATAACCGGACAAAGTCCTTTAAAGTATATATTTATAATGTAATGAGATTAGATGAGATATCTCTGAGAAGAAACAACAAGTAGAAAAGTTTTAGTTTTTGATTGTTGTGTGTAGCATTACTATACATGTAGGCTCCAATGTGACATAGGTTCATCAGTTTTTACAACGTATTCTTACACAGCTGAAAGATCAGCTGAAAATATCGTGAGTTTTCATTATTTCATGTTAAAGCATATATTCCACCATCCCAAGCATCGGCACTGCTTGAAAAATGCATTGACTCTTTGTTAGAATTCTGTTGAAACAAAGAAGAATTAGAACCAGTTAATGGAAACCAATCGAGGAGATTTAGACCAGACATTTCTTCTTATTTTCTAACACGCCTTATTTGTTAATACTGGATGAATAAAACAGGTTTTAGATATACAAACGATGATATTTCAATGCCTAAACATATCATCTTTGTTCTTGCCCGAGTGGTCTAGCAGCCAACATAACAAACATACATTCGTGAGAATAAAAAATATAGATTTATATTGTTAGTTTCATTTTCACATATGATTTATATCATGTTTCTATACCTGATATTGGTTACATCTGAACATAAAGACTGCCAATGAAATTGCAAATACCACATCTGGCGATTGGTGATGTGTTCCAGAAATAGGAGTCACAAGTAAAAACAAAAAAAGGGATTTTGAGATCGTATTTGTAATGATGAGAACAAGCCGAATCCAGTGATAGTCAACCGTATGAAAGCTGGCTAATAAGCATTTTTAGATTTTAAGTCTGATACTTTATTTTTTAAAACAAACGTTTTTTAATATTTCTGGCTGGACAATTACTGGTAAAGTAGCTAAATATTCTCTTTAGGATGACCTTAGAAATGCAAGGATGCATTTAGTACACAGTCTTGAAATTTATAACTCTTGAAAACTTATGACTCATTCTCCTGAAACACATCACATTTATTTGCGATTAATTAGTGATTTGGTGCTTGCAACATGATACACATTTGCACATGTACATGTACTAACTTGTACAGAATTATACATGGGAACTTAGAAGATAGTGTCATGGCAAAGATTTCTTAACCAGGCCTTGAATGTTTACCTCAATATGAGTGCATAGTTTACATAACTACTTATAACACAAAGAGTTCCAAATATCACCACAGAACTGGTAATGTACATTAGACTGTTGTGTATAGACTCAGGATTCAGGGCGTCAGACTTTTTACTACAGAAGTAGACAAATCTCGAATAATTTTTAAAAATCTAGGAATAATCCCTGATGAACAGCAAGAAATAATAATTGTAACAACTTTTCCAATGAAACCTGACATTCATCAAGACAAAGGAGTTTATGCAAAAGCAGAATTGTACATTTCGCAGTCCCAAATTAAACATAGAAATCAACTTGATCAACTTGATGATCTGTTCTGCCGAGTACCGAAGGCGCTTGTTATCTTGCATCTGATTGGTTTGTCAGGTTTTCCACCGCAGGGTGCCACTATCTGCACTATACCTAAGTATATTACCAATGCATCCAAATTTAAGTAGACATAAGTAAAAAATGTTGGGAACAAGTTCAAAATATTGAATATTAGAACTCATAAATTTCCCATACGTAACTATAAGTAACTTAAAAAACGTAAAGTAAATTACCAATGCATTCAAATTTAAGTAGACATAAGAAAAAAATGTTGGGAACAAGTTTAAAATGTCGAATATTAGAACTCATAAATTGCCCATAATATACATTGGTTACTTTGAAATGTTTCCCTGTACGTGCTGTCAAGAAAGTGGGCCAACAGACTCCTTCTGAAATCATTGTATTATCCAATGAAATTGAGCCATTCATGAAGTGTGTGAGAGGCATAAATAAATCATTTCAACATGTTAGTTGTGGTATGAATATGGAATGCAAACTCAAACATGTTCTACGCCACTTGAGATGATACACCCGTTTCAACTACAAGTGCTTCAATCCCAACAAGTAGAACAACTCCGAGTTTGCATTACATCTAAATATTGCCCGACGGCGCTCCTAATGTTCAATATTACACAAGGCATAGCGATGGCAGTGAGTGACTGTAATAAACAAACACAATCATGTGGGTCAGATTTTCAGAAAATGTACAATTCAACTTCACCAATCTTCTCAAATAACCCAAATTTCAGACAGAAACAAAGTTCAAATACAGTTCAACCTAACCAAACCGATTGCTAGAATCAATGCAATGCCAAATATACTCGAATTTATCAAGTATTGACCAAATTGCAGCCTAATTTAGCAGAATGTACTAAATGTGTACAGCTGCCAATTGTACATTTTCTGAAAATCTAACCCATGTACGTTACACAATCATATGTAATACTTAACTTATGTTATATGGCAAAACATAGTAAGAATTCATTAGAAATTAATGGCGATGGTTCCTTGGGCCTCCACCTCACTCACTCAGTTTACATTCTGAGTTCTGGTTACCGGGTGATACACAGGCCTTAGTACACTCTGTTCTGGGTATTAGTCCATATGCTGTGGTCTATGGCATCCCATATTACCTGCTAGATAGGTCTAATACAAGCGTAAACCGGCAGGGCGGTTTTAGCTTTCGGATTCAGGTTGAATACCAAAAGGCAGTTGATTAGTATAATCAATACATGTATAGGGAGATGCTATTTTTACAGAAAGTTTAAAATAGAGACTGTTACTTATCTTCTGTATATTTATAGTACGTTTTTATAATGGTATACTGTTGGTTCCATTATCGCATTGAACTAATATATTTGCTGTTCATATGTTGGTACACATCCAGTTGGTATGACTAGACCTGTATGGTTTGAGTATACTAACCTGGGCCACATATTAGGGTAGGGCCCGTCAGATAATGTACAATCGGTAGCTCTACACATTTTATAAATTCTACTGAATAAGACTGGCAGATAAAATGAAGGCTATAATCATCTGATACCATTAATTTGGTTGGTTAGAATAATCTGTTCAGTTATGTTTAATTATTTTGAACTTTTGGTCTTCAATTTGGATTATTGGAGAAGATCGGAGAAGGGAATTGTACATTAGTTGATCTGGCCCATTTGTCCCTATCTACTTGGGGACCTGAAGTCAATTTAGGTATGGGTTAATGATTGTTCAAACAATAAAATTGACAAGGCTTTGAACCAGGGTCCCTAGATCCTGTGTATTTTCATTAATTTCAACTTGTATGATTTGTGATGTGGTTCAGGAAAATGATTCACAAGTCGCAGAATTGATATTTTTCAAAGTGTTTTATTCACAAGATCTGTGTACGAATGTTTTCATCATCTAATGCTCCAAGTCATATTAATACGTGCTGTAAACTTCAAGACCGTCTATTAAATACTTGGAACTTGGTGAATGAGAATTATCATTGAATGAAACTTTGTCCAATAAAATTTTAAAAAAACAAAAAAAACATCTATACATTTCTAAGCCCATCATATAGCGTATATTCGGCTACTTTACTAGTAAATGTCCACCTAGAGATATTGCAAAAATAAAAATATCAAACTTAAAATATAGAAACCTTATTGAAGGTTTAGTGACTACTATCATTAGAATCGGCTTGATCTCATCTTTTCAAATATGATGATATATCAAAATCCATTTTGTTCGACTTGTGACTGATTTTCCTGTAACACATCATATTTGCTCTTGGACAATTTATTGTATTATAATTCAATGGAGGCCGAAGGTGCCTTTTCTCCACCAAATAATATGTACATAAATGACATTTTGTGGCCCCAGGCTCCCTTTTTTCGTTTTAATGAGTATGATATTGAAAAGGCAAACAAGTATTGAAAGGTTTGGGGACACTTCATTTGATTTCATTGAAAGAGTGAACTCATAATCCGTATTTTCTGTTGAAAAAGGTGAAAGAACTCTGAGTGACAAGGCAACTATATAAAGAAACGGATACATTCTTATGTACAAACTTATCGGCAGTTCAGTTCAGCGTCCTCATAACTTTATACAAACTGTGGAGGATTTGGGAAAAAATTATGTAAAATCGGATGTGTTTCAGTTATAGGTCAATAGGGGATTTGCATGTTAGTATCGCTTAACGGCGCATGCGTAATAGGGGATTTGCATGCCTCACTGCCCATGTATCCTACACAAGTACAAGTATTTAGCCATATTTCTTTACTAAAACTAGCCAGAATAGCTTTATAATAGTACTTGTCTATAAATTATCTATGGATTCCAAATTCATGACGGGAAATATTATTGATTATATTATATATTATAATTTACATATATATTTTGTGTAATCATGCCATGTATACCAACCTGTTATTTAAAATTATTATGTAATGTATATTTCGTGCTAAACATGATTGACTCTGACATACAACTCTCATAATTCTTTGCGAATCAAGATCCAAGATGGCGGCAATGCAAATCCCCTATTGATTAGCATTAAACTTCTCATGGCTTTGTGTATTAATGGGATATTGTTCTCACACTAAAGGGCCTAATCCACTAAGCCGATTTTCATGCGATTCTCACAGAATTTAGTGCAAAAGAGTCCTCTGCGGCGCAAAATCGCATAAGAATCGGCTTAGTGGACTAGGCCCTTAATAGTTGTTTGCTTTGCACCTAATTGTTTGATGTTTGAATACATTTACAACTCATAATTGTCCACTTAGCTCCAATATTTATATGAATTATCGAACAAAATATGATATAATTGGTTTTTTGTACAGCAATGGTTATTCAAATTCAAAGTACAATTACTATGGTGTCTCAAGCTTGTGAATAACAGTTCATCAATGGGAATTGGTACGTTTGTCATGGTAATATAAATACGAATAAGAATACGATATTATAGATTGAATTCGGCTACACTTAAATGGAATGTTTTACAACACGATTGTAGAACCAAAAACGGATAGAGAGATTTTTAATCAAATGTTAAAGCTAATAAAACTTGTGGAAAAGATGAGACTTTAGTTTGTTTTTAAATTAGAATTCGTATTTAGAAAGATATTTGAATTTCTATTTTGTTGTCTGAACAACAAGGATCTTAGCAGACTAACTCATTGTTTGACATATATGAATGAACCTATCAACATTTTGCAGCTGTTATGAATTAATAGAAGACGTGGAGTCGAGCCAGCAGAGGGAAAACGAACATCGTGCGCAATAGTAACTGAAACCACTTCATTTCGGCGGGCCACTGAAATAGCAAGGGGGGCTTTTATGAAGCCTTCAGCAAAAACAACTGTGTGACATCTTGTCAAATGTATTTCAGATTTATAGGATTAAAGCACGCAACAAAAAGTATGGAACTTTGCATTCTAATAGACGTGAAAAGAGATGTGGAATATATTGTTAGAAAATTGGCTAGTCATTTACACAAGAGTTTGAGTGTTGTGTTACATACACATGTAAGTGTCACTCATTTGTATATTCCTGCTTAAATAGAATATCTAAAGAAATAGTTTATATCACATTTGATGACATTTAATTCACAATAATTATTTTAAAAAAATATTTTAAAAATTCAATCAAAAGACAATGGAACGCAGGATGCTAACTCTATTTAATTAATACGAAACTAATAGGATACCATAACTCCACTTGACATTCAATTTTGCCCGTTGTTTAATATAAGCAACACATTTCCTTCTGATTATCATCCTCTGAAGAAGCCTAAAAAAGAGGATCGTAATCCATATAATATAAGCGTAGAGCGATTTCTATGAAAAGAGGTAGAAAAGAAAAGGTAGAAAGAGGGGTTTCTCTATCCCGAATGTTTTGGAAAGCCCCTGTGAGATACTACGTCATTTCCCACAACCTACGTCCAGGGGGACCTAGGGGGGGGCATGAGGAAGAGGGGAGGGAGAGTGTGGGGGGGGGGGATCGGAGAGGGGAGGGGGAGCATGATTTTCTAATCAAACTTGAATATATAATTAAAAAAGTTTCTACCACTCTACCAAATGTAAAACAAATGTAAAATATAGAAGACATTATGTAACAGCAACTTCATCATAAAAAAATGTAATCAAAAATATATCAGGAAATCTGGGAAGATCAACACACTTCAGAGTAGTCCTGACAGATCATATGCTATCCCCTTTTTCTCCTTTATGTAACTGTATGCTTAATGAGAAATAAAAGTTCTATAATGATAATAATGAGGAAGAGGGGAGGGAGATGGGGGAGGCACAAGGGCGGGGGGAAATCGGAGATGGGGTTGGGAGGGAAAAACAGGTATGAAAGACAGAGAAGAGGGGGAAGTGTTGGGAGAGAGAGTGACCGTCCGGAGGACGGGTACTTTGCTAGTAACCCAATAAAACGAAGGTTGTTATCAGTTGAGTTGCCTCCATCTCTTTGTTTAAAATAATTAAAAGACAAACCAGAGAACCTCCATTATGGCCCATGGCCAATTCCACCAATTTGACAACATTTGGCTCCCTAGACCCCCCCCCCCCCCTGGGTACCCAAAAATAATTTTTACATTAATCAGTTGATTTGTTATTTTTTATCAACCTTATATATATGTGCATTGAACTACCAAGTATGGAACAATTCTGATTATTAGTAATTTTTTTACAGGGGGGTCGAAAAATAGATCCCAAATATGAAAAAAATGCCAAAAATAGCATGTCGAATAATGGTTCATATTTCTTCATAAATTAGAATTTACATAGAAATAAATAAAACAAATATGCACATAATGTATTGAACTATTGTGCACTTGATAGGTCTCGACATAAGGGTGATAACACTTTTTAGTTTGTGAAAATATTCTAACTAGAAGAAAAGTTAGAGCCAAATAACCATTCAGTAATGGTAATCATAATGGCAGCGGTAAGGGTGACAGGTCATTGACCCTCTGCCCATATATAATGTACACACATTATATAATTCATTATATTTAGAATATATATAACTTTCATTCACATACCCTGGTTTACCTTTTGAAGTTGACTTGAATACTTGTATTGAGTGTTCCTGTTATGTACAAGTATTTAGATGCAACATTTTTAAGGATAAAGGTTCAAATATTATATATGTGTTTGGGATATAATTTGTGACATTTTGTGACGGCAGACGTGACGTAGACGACGTGACGAAGACGACAACAGCGTGACGAAGACGACAAAAGCAATTTGCAGTAAAAATCATGTAAAAACTACTCGGAAATTATTAATTTTGGTCTACATAGATTGCTATTAAGCAAAGTTAATAATAAATGTCAAATTTAAAGTTTATTATTAAATTCATGCCTTGTAAGGCTCTAAAAACGGTAAAATAGGCGTGACGAAGACGACACCTTTGCCGCCATGTTATTTCTCAGCTACAATTCAAGAAAAACTCAAATCAATACATTTGATATTTTATACCTATATAATACCATGCACTCTATCATTATTCATCAAAATTTGATATAATTTTTTTTTAAATTTATTTATTCCACCTTAGGCACACAGCGTGACGAAGACGACATGGGGGGGGGGTACCCACAATTTTTTTTTTGATTTTTGATGGCTTTGGCCAAAAAATATTTTTTTTGCATTTTTTTTTTACACAGATCATATTCACGGAACCTTCTATCACAACATATAAAAAAAAATGTTCAATTTTGAAGATTATTTAGAAATTTAGCAATTC
This sequence comes from Sthenelais limicola, assembly GCA_942159475.1. NCBI lineage: Eukaryota > Metazoa > Annelida > Polychaeta > Phyllodocida > Sigalionidae > Sthenelais > Sthenelais limicola. The sequence continues at coordinate 26,869,326 of OW804100.1, forward strand.
CACGGACTAATGGATGTTAAAAAAAATGATTTTTGCCTCCAAAATGGGATTTTGAAATAATAAAAAAAAATTGGGGCTAAAAATGCCAAAAATGTTGTTCCACAGGTTTGTAGAACCATCCTATCAAAAAAAATAATCAAATAAATGATAATTAACTTGATTTAAGCCCATTTTACCCCTTTCCACGGTTGGGGGCCAAATGTTGTCAAATTGGTGGAATTGGCCCCATACATGTTGTTAGCGCCCCCACCCGGTGGAGATAATCGGTGCAGTGGATATGGACCCTTTGGAACGCAGGTACCTCATCATTAATGACGTCAGCGAAATCATGAGACGCTATCCTCATACAATGACACAGCCTTTCTTATGGCGGTCACAGAGCATAATAACACGTGTCGGCGGGAAAATGAGTCAGAAGTCGAAAAGAATTGATTTTGAGATATCGCCGTATTTAATAATATGAGATCAAGCCGATTGCAATGATAGTAAACAGTACACCTAGTATTTCTATATTTCAAGTTTTACAATTTTAGTTTTGAAATAGAAGTTTGAAATATTTCTGGGTCGATATTTACTATTCGAGTAGCTAAATATATACTATTTACATAGATATATTTAATACATTGTCCTGAAATTTGATACATGTTTTATGCTATGAGAAACGTTAAACACCTCGAAAGTGGAAACATTCTCACAAATATATTCTGTGAATAAAGCACTTTCAAAAATAGCAACTTTGCGACTTCTAATTTTCTATAGAGATTAAGCAGACAATTTACCGATATCTTTATTATAAAAATACATCCGGAGAATATACATCGTTGGAAAAACAAATTAACAAAAACCTATTATGAAAGGTATTTACTTTGAAACACTGACAATATTAAAAGGTCAGTATCACATTTTTTAAAGATATATAAGGCGCGCAAGCTGTGATGTCTCATGGGAATCAATGCTATACAAGCCATCTGTGGAAATTCATTCCTCGAGGGATGACATTTAACTTCTGTTTGCCATGCTCAAGATACAAGGGAAAACGTTGCAAATATATATATGTCTCTGTCAGATCTAGGTTATTTCCCATAATCAATCAAGTTCTTCTACAGAAGACGAAAGTTTGACAAATTCATAATATCTACTGCTAATTGTTTACATAATTGTTTACATAACGTATAATATATACATTCATAACCCTATACAATGTATATTATACACAATGTTAAAGTATTACAGCCGGCTGGTCATGTTAATGTGAATGGGCCTTAAGGGTGGTCTCCACTGGCTATGGTAAGCCCTGCGGTAAAGCTCTGTGGTAAGCCTTGCGATGGTGTTGTGTTGGTGAAGGGTGGCGAGGTCCTGCCTACATGGCCAGTGAACCATGTAGGCATGGACCTCGCCATTCCTCACCACCTACAGAACCAGCACAAACCATCGCAAGGCTTACCGCAGAGTTTACCGCAGCCAGTGGAGACCACCCTTTAATGTGACCAAACTTCTACGACCGACACATGATCACTAGCACCCACGAAATTCAAGCATTCACGGTACGGCGATGGTCATGGCAGCAGTCCTCGGGAAATTGCATTTTTGTTTGTTTAATAAAGGGTGGCGTGCGTCACCGTTGAAGCCACCTCACTTGTCATATCAATTCATTACCTAAACTTCCCTTTGACTAAGTTATATGTTATATTACAGAAGAATAAATCTTAAGTCACATAAAAAGGATTTTGAGATACAGCTCTAACCATTCGAGATCGAGAGTCATATCAATACCATCAAAACTGAAAAGATGAGATCAGATGGATTCCAACAATGTCATAGGGGGCCTTCACTATCGGCAAGTAGCAGCGAATAGAGGGGCGAATAGGTTGTTAACAAATGACTGGCAAGTAGCAGCGAATAGAAAATATATTGGTAACGCAATTGGTAATGAGCTGTTCCACTGTGGCAAGTAGCGGCGAATAGTGGTGAATGAATGGCCAATGGCAATCTATTCGCCGAAGAAATTAAAACTTTTTGATTCGTTGGCAAATGACGGCAAGTTGTGGCGAATGACTTGCCACTGATTTGCAATGACTTGCCACTGATTTGCACCACCTCATCCACTATGGCAAGTAGCGTTAATCGGTGAATACACAGTCAAGATTTGGGGGCCGATTTGGCATCCACGATCCGTCGTACGATTTTAAATTGTCCATTTGAGATCGTACATCAGATCGTAGGTCCCAAATCGTGCCAAATGTCCTACACATGCACGATTTCAGCGCCGATTTAGCGCCGATTCAGCGCCGATTTGGATGTACGATTCATCGTAGGGGAAAAAAAGGGTCTTCTGCGATTTCAAATCAAATCGCCGCTGCTTCTACGATTAATCGTCCATGTGTAGAGGGTGCTGCGATTTATCGTAGACTTCTATGATGAGGTCTACGACAAATCGTAAGTGCTTCTACGATTTTCGAATAAATCAGAAAATCGTAGGTCCATCTGCGATCTGGCAATATAAAAGAATTTAATTATTAATAATTTTACTTTGAAATGCTATAACTTCCCTAATTTTTGGAGTATCAACATAATTTGTTCACTTTTAAAATGCAGAGTTTCCCTTCTAGACATGTCGACATTAGGTATCATTCTTCTCATATTTTATTTTATTTTATTCGACAATTAAAAAGAGAAAAAACCCACCATAAAATAGGTGATGTGTCACAGTAAAATGAGTAACGTTATATTTTTTATTTTTTTTACAGTTTCATAATTTCTTGTGGGCTTCTAGAGTCGCTTTTTAAAACAATTTTCTCACCTCTATATTTCAGAATTGCAGATCAAATCTTGACTGCCAACCCACCCACGATTTCCCTTTTTACCAACGATTTCACTTTTTTCACCATATCGTGCATGTGTAGGTCATAAAATAGGCACGATTTCAGGCAAATAAGCACCCACGATTAATCGTAGATCCTGAAATCGTGTCTGATTCCCAAATCGTGACTGTGTATTCACCACTTTAAATAGAGCGGCCAATGATTGGCCGTTAAATTGTTAACGCTTGCCGATAGTGGAGGCCAACTATTAGACTTTAGGATATATAGCGGCCAATGATTGGCCGTTAAATTGTTAACGCTTGCCGATAGTGGAGACCAACTATTAGACTTTAGGATATCTGATAAGTATTTCTACATCTTGAATCCGACTGGAGAAAGCGGCCGCCGACAACGATAACAAGGGAAGTCACTGCAACTATAAGGATGTCGGCTGGTCCCAAAAGTAGCAGACGTTTATGAAGCCTTGTCGCAAAATAAGAAATTCATATTTTGGAAGAATGACTTTTAGATTCGTTTGGAAGAAAAACGGAACAAAAATTAGAATATCTTTAGCTTTTGACTTTATCTCATGTTAATGCATTTAGCAAATGTCTGGGAGGTAAATATGTGATGTGTTTCAGGAAAATGAGTCATAAGTCGCAAAACATAGATTTTGAGATATCATCATATTTAAAAAGAAGAGATCAAGCCGATTCCAATGATAGTAAACATTTAGGACATTAAATAAGTATTTCTATATTTCAAGTTTGATATCTGTATTTCTGAAAAAAGTTTTCAATATTTTTTGGGGAACAATTACTGGTAAAGTAACTAAATGTACTCCATAGGATGATCTTAGAAATGCATGAGTATATTTAATACACTATCCTGAAATTTGGTCCATGTATTCATAAGACCTGTCTGACTAGATACTCCAAGAATAAAAACATTCCAAAAAGGACATCATGTGAATAAATGACTTTTAAAAATATGAATTTTGCGACTTATGACTAATTTTCCTGGAACACATCACATATGGCCTTCCTTCCTCAATTTATCAAGCTCTTCTGTAATGCAATTTACGCAATATCTAATTAGGAAATACAAGACCAAAGAAAATCATATTAGGCAATGTCTCCCCATGAAGTAATATAACGTTAATTACTACAAAGACAGGTCCATCGCCAGTGTTCGACTGAGACTGATTAGTGAGATTTAGCACAAACCTCACATTACATATATGAGTAATCCACCAAGCTGAAGAAAGATTTGATGTATGTGCTGAAACACTAACCCTCCCAAAGTAATTCTCCACGCAAACCCTCCCATAGGCCAAAAACTAAAGACTATATGAGATTAGTTTTGATATTTCAGATCATATAATATGGGATGTGTCGCAAAATTGATATTTGGCAAAGTCATTTATTTATAATGGCACGGTTATTCACCTCGATATTTGTATGTCAAGTTACAAGAGATAACTAAAACACAAAGTTGTTTCATCAATGATTTCAAAACTGGATTTTGAAATTTTCTATTGATCACTCTTCCTAAAGTTGTTTACAAATTATTCTCAAAAGAAGTTCAATTCTGATAATCATGGGTTACTAAATAAAATGTAGGCATGTAATTGTAATGCATGAACAAATAGGAGTTATAATATTTCTTTCAAACTTCGTCTTGAGAAAGAACATGGTTAGGTGAATACAAAAAGTCAAAAAGACAAAATTTTATCATATTATTTCATATCGTAAGGACCGCTGAAGTTAACTACCATTCACAATGGATGTAAAAGCACATATTCTCAGATTTGACTGAATAACTTTTCTTTTATTTCTATGATCTCCAGTTTTTTCAATTGGGAGTGAACGCTAACATTTTACTTTTAAGATCGAATTGAAGCTGATTGTTTTCAGTTGAGTTGCTTCCAACTACTCTTAATGATAATGTATGAACTCAATTTGTATTCGTTTATTACTATCAAACCCAATACATTTAACAGTTCAAAATACAAACACATGTGTCCACCTAATGGATGAGTTATCGCAATGCCAGCCTCGTACAATAATCTTTCTCATTACTCATTACAAACTCTTTTACAGTTGCATTCTCAGCTCGATTACGAAAACACTAATGTTACCAAATTCACTCATATCATGACTTAGATCACTGGGTTTATCAATATTCTGCTGCTGTTATATATGTTTATACAATAATAATTTTAAGTCTAATTACCAAGAGAAAGGTGTCGCTGGTGAGCGATAATAAGTGAAGTCTTCTCATTAAAGGATTCGGGCGGGTCCTCCAAATAAGTACAAGGACGATTTAGAAGCCCTGTCGCAAAAACAACTGAACAAACACCTGCAAGATTTTGTTCAAATGAATTTTATTTGGGTTGAAAAAGAATGAAACAAGAAGTAGAAAATGTTCAGTTTTGACCGACGTTAACTGAGAGAGCAGTTTTGAGCTCACCATCTATAATAATCCTCTTGCGTATTTCGTTCGCATATATACATTATCTCTATTTACAATAATCTACTCATACATACTACTCACCGGCTGACACATCTCTTCTTCATGGTAATACTATTCTAACAATTGTTACAGCACGATGTAGTATACTCATGTAATTTAATGATGCTTCAATTAATATACCAAATATAGGTTTTAATACATGTTGTTTGTGTATATACTAAGGGTTACACCCCTCCTTAATTAATGGACGTGTCCAGTGTAGTTTCTGGACACGTTTCTCTTTGGCTTAACAATACACCGTAGAGGGGGGTAGCCTATAATGAGAACCCCTCCCTTCTTTATGATGTCCCCTGAAAGCTTCATCAACATTAAAAAAAGCCTCCCACCTTGTAAGTCAGGCAGAGCGAGGTAAATACCAAACAGGATCTATACAATAAACATCTAGCACTCCATTATTACTATCTTCCTCTTCTTTACGGTACACCAATGTAACACAATGTATATTCCCCTGTTCCTTTAAGGACTCCAGATTTTGTTTTGTCTTTTACATAAAAAATATGTGACCAATAAAACAAAGCTATTCATTACACAAAACTGTTTTTATCTACTAATATTTTGTAAACAAAATTCTCGTAAATTCAACGCAAAACATTCTATGTCTATGATATTGCTTAACTCTAGTGGTAATAGGTTCCATAGTAAGTATTGTCTAATATGTCTATTTATGTTCTATTTCAACTTCAAACTGTCACGAATACTATCTTTCTTACCCCCTTGTTGTTCTTTTGACCGGTCTTTCTTTTACTGATATCTTCATATATACCGTATACATATATTTCTTTTTGGAAATATCTTTTATGAAGCATTCCTCTATTGTAAACAGCGTAATTTACCTTTGTTAAATAGTTCTTTCATACCCTTATTCTTTCATATGATTTACAAACCTTTTATGATACCTTAATTTTCAGTAACCTACCTGAACCTCTCGCCTGATCTGAGGGTCTGGCCCTGGACTGAACAGATTCCTCCAATAGACCTTGTGGACATAAAAATGTGACTCATCATGACTTGTGACTCATTTTACCTGTGACACATCACATATATCAAGAGAAGCATATAATTACATGTTCCTGCTTCAAGGAGAGTCTTCTGAGCCACCGTGTTACCTCGTTAAATAAATCTGCCACCTTTCATGCTTTATCTTCAACCACGTTAAATAAATAGCATAAAACCACAAACAATTAATGAACCGATAAAGATTTGTTTTTGTCTTTCATTGAGACATAAAGCCTGACATGTACTCATCCAAGCACTCATCCACTTCCACTAAGGCGTCCATATTTAATGGGATCAAACACACAAATCCCAAGAATCTCTCCTCATTTGCCAACAACCGGTTCTGCCATTCGGGATGTCGCAAACCGGAAATGTCTGTGTGAGAAGTAGCCGTCCTCTGCAGTGATGTATGAATGTATTTACGAATTTGTTTTTTGTTTTGTTTCTGTTTGGCAGTTTCGTAGCAAGATGGGACTTGTGAGAGAGGATAAAATATCTGCTGGTTAAAGTCCTTCAAGGTTGCATCAATCGAGGCAAGAATGCTCTTATATCTATTAAAAGGGACCATGTTGACGGTTGGTTTAGATTTTGCTACGTTGACACAACATTTTTCATACTCGGCGAGGCTAGATATGGTTTGTTTGCGCTCCGTGAGAAGTGCTTTCAGAACTCGAAGCATCTCACTCAGATCCTTCTCGAAGATTCTTTGTTCATCTCGTAGCTTCCATATCTGATCTGGTATGCTTTTCTTGAAGTCCTTTACCTTGTTTACCATAGCAAGTGCTTTGGCTGGAAGAGAAAACATAGATTATAGGTTTTGTTTGAAATCAGCTTGGCTTCAGAATATAGCAGATGACCCCCATATTAAGGGGAAGTGGGACCTGTAAATTTCCGTTGGGAAGAACAATTTTCCTTTTATTTGTAGGAACATTGTTCAGAAACGACACTGATTTTTTTAGTAAAACACGCTAGTCATGAGTGTATGGAGTTTCATAATATTTTTATAGCAATATATGCTATCAATAATGTTAATCCGAGTACGATAACAATTCTCTTTGTTTCTTGAATTATAACATAAAATTGAGCTCGATTTAATTTAACAATCTAATGTCCCATCTAATAGTTTTTCATTTGGGCTAATGAGACCTATCACTATTGTGAGAATTGAACCCAATAACATAAGTATTAAAAACAAATTGGGGGAAAATCGAAAATCCCCCAAAGAGCCATTAATGAAAAGATACTTGCACTCTTCAATAAAAATGTACAGGGGTAGGGAGCTTTTAAATTAGAGGTTCTTGACTGGTGTACATAGGTACCCTGTAGCGAGTAATAACATGGTAGACGTGTTATTATACCTGTTATTAACATGTCAACTTTTATGCCACGGCTATCCAGGTCTTACTACACGACTGTAATGCTAGTCGCATTAAATTTCAAGCTAAAACAATATGGTGTGACGTAACAGACGCCACCAGGATGGCGGGCGGCGAACTGTGAAAAAAGCTAGCTTGCAGGGGTAGGGAGTGGGTGTGGTCAGTAGACCATGGAAAGCTTCATGGACATTTCCTATTCACTAAGAGTACAACATCAAGTTGAGTCCTCTAGCATGCTTATCCTCCAACTCCAATTGTTTGTTGTTATTGAAACTTCAATCGTTAGTTATTATTGAGGTGACTCAATATCCCTGCCACCCAATCACCCTCCCACCTGACAACAACTTCCTGAATAGTGACTGGGATTGCTTCTAAGTATAATGGTTGTATATATTGCACTCTCACTGATACATGGCTTACGGCCACATGTTTATGAGAGAACAAAGGATGAAGAATTCAATTCCTCCTCAGTGAATATATATTATATATTTCCAAACAAATTCAAGCACTATAGAGTTATAGGTGAGTGTGAGAGGTGTATACAGTAGAACTCCCCTGTTACAGCCACATAGTTTCAAACTAACTCAACTAACTACAACCTCTGTCTGATCCTGTTCTCTAACTAACTAACTCCCTTGGAAATAAAAATCAATATAAATGAGATGCGTGAACAATAGCCCCACCATGCTTGGTCGCACACAGGTGTAGGCTATGTTTATATAATGTGAGGTCGCGTATTTGAACGCAGCTATCTCGCACCATTATTCATTAACATGGCAAGCACTGAGCACACGCCAAAACGCGAAAATACCAGCGCACATCCAAGTCTATGTACGCGGAGTTTTAACAGTGTATACGAATAAAGGTTGACGGATAATTTTGACCAGAACAGGGGCCTAGCTGGGTCACCCATGTTTACATTATGTGGGAACAGCTTCAAATGGACGCAGAGAGGGCCCCTCATTAAAAGTCATTTTAGAGACAGAAACACATCTGATATAACCACCAAACTTGAGGTTTAATGTGACAACGTGTGAAGGTGCAGGTTTGGTCCATGATGCATGCAGACAGGGCCTGGCCTGCAATGTGTGTGAGCAGGCTAGTGCTACAGCTGTGGTCAGAGCCCCACCCGTACTTATATAGGCCCCACTTGCTGTCTGAAATCAGTGTCAGCTACACCTATTTCAAGCCAAATGGGGGAATTGCAAAAGACCCGGGGTTTTAGATTACTTCCATGCCTCATTTCAGGAATACACTGCCTCGGGTGGTCTATTCAGGGAGCTGATTAACCTGGCTCTTGCCGTAGATTACTAAAGTTACTGACACTGCCTATCTATAGGCACCTTCCCAACAATCTCGCTCAAGTATTTCTTTTTTTTAATTCATTTAAGGCCAATACAATATTTAATAGTTCACATGAAAAACTGTCCACCATGGACTAATTGAGTCGTTGCCTTGTTATTAAAATTAGATTCGAGTAAGTCTCACTCTCTACTTCATTTACATTAGGAATATAGTCCTCTCTACCACTTTCATTTACTACTGAAAATGGCATAATATGGACGGCCTTATTTCATAACTTTCTTTATTTAACTGGCTTCGTCCAATTAATACCGTACAAACAAAACTAAAATTACCCATTGGTATTGGTTGGGTCCTCAGAACAACAATCGGTAGCCCTACATATATAGCCAATTCTCCTAAATTATGCCAAAAATGATAAATGTGGGGTATATATAATAGGACGGGGGAGGGGAAGGGTGGGAGAATCGGAGAGGGGGAAGGGAGGGGGAAAGATATGAGAGACAGAGAAGAGGTGGAGGGAAAAGAGGGAGAAGGGGAGGTGCGGGGAGAGTGGAGGACAGTCCGGAGGACGGGTACTTTGCTAGTATAATATATTGAATATATTTAGTGTTGCCTTGATTAAAAGAATTTGGTTATGTTGAGACCTCATTTGTGGATCAAATTTGGTTCAGTCGGATTTTGTTTGTTGATTAAATAGACTAGGACCTTTTATTTGTTTTTTTAAGTTTAGACTGGGATACATTTCCCACTACCGCAGAGTTTTCAAATGGACCAATACAAAATAAAAACCTCTAGTATGTCAGCCTATAACCAGACTACTATGTTGCATGGCCAACTGGCCAACCCAATGTCTGATTAATTGACCTTGCTGTACTGGTATCGGCACTTTGGCTCTTTGGGCTTTTTATAGAGGACGTGTACGTCACTCTGGTCCAGCATGAAATCACTGCTGTCTAATCTCCACTGCTGTCCAATCTCTGCTGTCCCGGGCATTAGTTGCTGATGTAGATCATTATATGGGCCTGGGCGTCAGGAAATGTACAATTCGCCTTTTGATTTCATTTGAAAACATATTATTAATCTCATTCTCGGGTACATCTTCTCGATTTCTCGATGTTTTCGTCGGTAGCACTACCTTATCTATATGTAATTTCTTCATATTGTGTTATACTAGTGCTACATAATAATTATGATAACTATTTTTTAAAAAAAACAATTATGATAAGTTATATACTTTATTCTCTTATTTTATTAGAACATGTGAGGCATCAAGGAAGTAGATCCAATGCTATACTCACAAAATGTTAATAAGAATTCAATGTCTGATAGTCGTAGGTCCATCTGATACACCTTATGTTCTCGCTATTTGTCTAATTTTATCCTTTTTTCATATCTGATGCCTAAGTCAAGTACAGGACGAAGGCCTTCAAAAGTAATGGTAACTGTCGGCAGAAATGGAATTAACGTTTCATATAGACATGTACATATAGACCATTTTGTCCTTTTTCCTACTGTAATATCGAACAAACTAACAAATACAAGATTTTCTTATCTTATCTTATCTTATAATATTATTCATTTTCGTTCACCAAGCCTCTCAAATAGCCCTTATATGAGACAAAAATCAGGTTCAAGATTCAGTTGAAAATAATCGAACAGATACTCTGAATCAAGCCAATTCCAAATATATTCAGATATGCCCAGTATTAATGAGTTTTCAGCCTAATTTTGGATAATTTCTAAATTTGTAAAGCTGCCGATTGTACGTTTCTTGACGACCGGGCCCAAATGGTTCAGTTTGTCAAAAATGTTCAATCGGCATCTATACATACACTTTTTAAAAACCAATTTTGCTAAATTGGGAGGGAAAATGGTGAATATACTACAGATATCTTAGTATAGTTGGTATTGCCTTGATAGAAAAGTTTATGTTTGGATATGTAAACTGTATTTTGAACATTATTTTTGTTTCAATTTTGGTTATTTGAGAAGATTGGTGAATCGTACCTGTTCTGAGAGCCTGGCCCATTTGTAAGCAGAGGCGGAAGCTGATCAAAGAGTAGTTCAAGGCTGGAGCCCAGACAACCAACCTTCGTCCAAGCCATATTACCAAATATAATGTGTCATAGGAAAATAAGTCACAAGTCGAAGAATTGCTATTTTGAACACGATGTATTTGTGGGAATGTTTTCACTTTTGGGCAGCTTAATTAACGCTTTCAGTAACATGAATACATGTACAGAATTTCAAGATGGTGTATTAAATATATCTATGCATTTTTAAGGTCATTCTTATAGAGTATATCTACCTACTTTAGTAGTAAATTTCCACGCCGAAATAGTGTAAACTTGTTTTCAAAACCAATATCAAACTTAAGGTCTGATTCCACTGGCTCGCTTGTATATGTGCTCATGGCTCGCTCTTGCTGCTCTTGTTTGTGGGGTGCTTGTCAGTCGCTCTTCATCCGCTAATATTTTTAGCGCAATACAAGCGCAGAGCGATTCTACTGAGATTCTACTGCTGCGCTTGTTTCCTATATGAAATCAATGGTAAATGCGTTTGTGCGCTCTTACTGCACTCTTGGTCCGCTCGTTTAACAGGTAGAAAGAGTGTTGTGTTGCTGCGCTCAAATCAAACACGGCAGATATTAGCGCAATGTCAAAAAGAAGCGCAATGGTCCGATTTTAAGAGCGTATAGAAAGCGGTGTAACCGATTCTATTAGACGGCTCTGGTATCGCTCTGTCTTCGCTTATTATGCGCTTGGGGAAATAAAAAGAGCGGGCCATGAGCGGTCCAAAAGAGCGAGCCAGTGGAAACGCAGCCTTAGAATGTAGAATATTTATTCGATGTCCAACTGTTTACTTTCTCTGGAATTGACTTGGTCTCATCTTTTCAAATATGATGGCTTCTCAAAATCCATTTTTGCGACTTGTGACTTTTTTTCCGGTAGCAAATCACAAATGCCCTCTATATTCAACTGGACTTTACAAAATAGTTATGATATATCACCGCACAATGAGTCATGAGGATTTTCAGATACCATCATATTTGAAAACAATTGGGAAATCTAAAACATTTGATTTTTTTATGTTTGAAAACTAAGTTTGCAATATTTCTGGGTGAGCAATTGATAATATAGGTAAATATGTGATGTGTTCCAGAAAAATGACTACAAATATTCATACTTATCGCCTGAAGCGAAAGACGGCTTGATTTCATCTTTTCAAAATAATATTATGATGGTATCTCAAAATATATTTTTTGCGACTTGTGACTCATTGTAACACATCACATATGACCTATAGGGCTGCATTCATCAATATTCTTTTGCTGTTATACATTTATACATGAATTTTAAGTCGGATCAGCCGAGAGAAAACAGCTCCCAGTGGGCGATAATACGTGAAACCACTTCAGGAAAGGATTTTGGCAGGTGTTGGAAATATAAATATGGACGTTTGTATAGCAAAAATACCCGGAGTAAATGTTGGTAAATGACTTTTAGAATAGTCGCAAAGGAACGGAACAAAAAGTAGAAAATATTTAGCTTTTGACAGACATTAACTAGGAGTACAACTTTAAACCACTTGTGGCGCCCTCATGTGTACATTCCATAGCACTACATACAACTTTTCTCTTAGACTGAGTGACCTCTTACTTTCCTCAAATGCACCAACCCTCATAAAGGTCTTTGGGCTCACATGTGAGAGGGTAGTAACAGGCGTTTGTGGCACAATCTCATCGTGTATATTGCAATGGACCTTTTTTGTCCTTCATTTACTATGGAAGTGCTTTGGATCCAGGGCCATGTTGCATAATAAATCCTTACTTAATAAGACCTTCCATCGCTAGCTAGTTTGCCTTGCTATAAACAGCTCTGATAAGAACTTTTTAGGAAAGGTTCGCTGTACAGATGGCTATATATAGGTAAAGTTTGCTACAACAGTAGGAATTGTCTGCATAAGCCGGAAATAACAAATGTAAATGAAATGTGTGCGCAGAACAAATATATAGCAAATTTCATATAGTTTACCAAGGAACATTTGTTATGCGTTACAGACAAAAAAATGAGTCACAAGTCGCAAAAAAAATGATATTTTTCAAAGGGTTTTATTTTCAAAATCTCTTTGTAGTAATTTCTCAATTCTGGGGTTTTCTAGTACTTCAAGTCATATAAGTACATGGACCAAATTCTAAGACTGTATGTTAAATATATCTTTTTGAAGCTCATCCTCTGGAGATTATTTAGTTACTTTACTAATAATTGTCCACCCAGCAATATTGCAAACATTCTTTTTTTTAAATAAAAATATCAAACTTAACATATAAAAATTCTTATTAGTTGTCCTAATGTTTAGCATCATTGGAATCGGCTTGATCTCATCTTGTCAAATAATTATGCTGATATCTCAAATCAAATGACTCATTTGAGTATTGCATCACGTTTGAAGTAAGGATAAATTGTTACAGGGGTCAGTCGTTTTGTATGATTTACAATTCAGGAAAACTTAACTTTGTTTATTGATAACATTGTGATAAGCATAGGAGAGTTGGATGACATTGACATTTGGTGTTGTGGGGGAAATTGACACACCTTCAATAGAACACATGAATTGGATATGTGTGTGTCAGCTTCAACTGAGATCCTTCACTTCATGAACTAGATTCACATAAATCTATCTAATTTTGCGTAGCAACAATTCTTTTCGACTAATTTAAGGATCTTTTCACCAATATTATAGCTTATATAAATGTAATGTGTTACATACATAAATAAGTCACAAGTCCAAAATATGGATTTTGAGATGACATCACATTTGAAAAGATGAGATTTCAATGATGGTAAACATTAGGACAAGTATTTTTATATTTCTGTATGCGTTAAAGCTTAGCGATATTACTTGCTGTTCACTCACTATAATAAAGAAACTGAAAATAGTTAAATATACTCTTTAAGATCACCTCATGATATAGATACCATAATCAATACACAGTCTTGAGATTCGCTACATAATTGTATGCTACCAACAGCACTAAATACCAAAAGAATGAATGAATTCTGAGCGAGGGATTCTATGGAAAAGCACTGAAGGAGTGATATCATTGATCAAGGAAGGATATCATTGATTTGCGACCTGTGACCCATTTTCCTGTAACACCACAGAAATGATCTATAAGACCTAAAAGCATCAGGGAAAGATAATGTTATGCTTAGTGGACACATGTAAGCCAGGTGGCTAGTTGATCTATGGTAAGCAAATGCATGATGGGAAAGATGGGGAATTGTGTCATGGAAACATGTATAACACATGGATATTGACATTGCCATGACATGGGACATTGATAAATATTCCAGGCTGAACATAACATGTTGTCTATAGATTTAAGACTGTACCATTAGTCCCATAATTCCATTCGAATCAAGATTCAAAATGGCGGCTATGCAAATCCCCTATTACTTACCGTTATCTCTTAAGCTCGGGAATTCTTCACCACTTATTTCTGCCCACTCTTCTTCACAGGCTCTTCTCTCATCCTCCCACAGGCGGACCCGCAGTTCAAGGTGCCTGACTCCCGCCCTCTGCCGGACTTGTGGGGTAATCAGCGTCTCCTGCAGAATGCGCCGGATGTCACCTTGAGCATGCGCACTCCACAAGTTGTCCAGGGCCTCCTGACTCTCCAGCGTCACTGAGAGAATGACGCCTGAGGGTGGCAAATATATGAGCGATATTAGGAGGTGTTTGATGAGATATTGCCGAGTCATTACTATAGGCTTAAAACTGCATTTTCAGCAATTACAACCAAAGCATCTTTCTTTTTCAAAAATATTTCATTAAAGCAGTATTACACAAATGAGTGACTAATGAAGTTTACACATATTATGACTCATAGGACTGAATATATCTATATTCTGTTGCTGTTTTATGTTAATACAAGAATTTGAAATCTATTCGTTATATAGGATGACCTTAGAGACGCAAAGATATATTCAATGTGTGGTTTCGAAATTGTATTTATACGATTAAAGGCTCTGAAGACTGAAAAATGAGAAAAAAAAGATCTTGTAGATAAAAAATAATTTGAAAATATTAATTTTTGCGATTTTATAGTGGTCTCTCTATGACACATAAACATATTTTAATAAGGAATTTGTGTACCAATGATATAGTGGCAGTCATTGGAATTATTTATGAAAAAAAACCTGATAATAGCCCGGTTTGATTAGGTTCTTCCTAAACGCGAGGACTGTAGATTAAAAAAGTCGTCCGACAAATTGTAAATACTAGGTATATATCTGAGTATATCATGTGCTAGTGTGATCCAGAATATCTATTTGGTTATGTTGAACGGTTTTTGAGCATAGTTCTTGTCTTGAATTTGGCTGATTTAATTGAGAGGAGAATGCTAGATTTGTTACGACTCCCCCATATATTCTTACTGAATCACTTTAGATAAGAAAGACAAATAATACAATCTAGGCGGTAGAATTGGATGAAGTGGTGTCCATAAGATAACCATGGAACCCTAATGGATCTTTCCTTTGCTGGTCATATAAAGCAAGACATCCTCAACGAGACAGAGATTCTCATCTCCAGTAAAAGACGCCATTTTCCCTCCTGTGTGTCTGACATAATTGGTTCATTTCCCAACACTCTAAAGGGAGGAGCATACATCCATAGGAGCATAAAATGGTAGGTTGAATATAAATGTCTTGTTACAATGCAGGGAGGGCCTTTACTCCACTTTGGTGTATATACCACATGCTATTTGTACGGGCGGGAGTAGTGTGGTAATTTGCACCAGTTCAACGCGTGTGGTATGACATTGCCATTCTATCTTCCTCCCCCCAGTACAGAGCTATATACTTATACATAACAACATGGGAGTAAATATCGAACCTAAATTTGAATGTGGTACTCGGGACACTATTGCACTGTCCTCGACGAAAGATGGCCCATGCAAAAAACATTTTCGCCAAAAATAAACACAAGCTTATGACTGCCACCCATGCCTCTATAACAGAGAACCTATATATCTCCAAACCCTATCCAATGGACTTTTCTCCCTTAATTAGATCTTAGCTTCTCTAATTCTTTCACCAATCGAAAGGGAATTGCATCAATAACTACATGTGTGTGTTTAAAAGAAATCCAAGTCCCAGAGGTGAAGATATTAGTGAAATTAAAAAATAAAATGACTTGAAAATGAGACAAATATAAAATTGGTGGCTGCTCTGGGATTTGAACCCCCAACGTGCTGATTCGGAGCCAAGCATCTTACCCCTAGAATATAGACTGGTTGTATGGAAATGTAAACACTAGACATATGCCACCCATTGATGTATCACATTTTAGCTTTACTTTAATCTGCCATGGGGAAAATAAATTATCTATGAAGTTCCCTGTGTTGGCCACAGGCGATTTAAGCATTCAAATTATCATAAAAGTATATCTTGCATCTGCAATATATTTCTATAATATGCCAATGGAGGGCTTCTTGCACTTTTTGATTTTGTTTCGTATCCCTCTCACCTATCGGTTTGTGGGCCACAAAAAAAACAAAAATATCTGACAGTGCAAAAGTGTCCCTCGAACCACATTCTCATTAGGTTTTATCTATTTTTTTTTTTTTTTAAAGATTTTATTTCCACTTGCTTGCCAACTCCCCTATACGGGGTTAGTTCTGTTGAGCCAAGCATTTGAAAAACAGGTTGCATATTTTACATTTTGCTGTTTCAGGTATCTTAATATTTACATCAGTTCTATAGGCGGACAATAAAAGTAGAGAAGTAAAAAAAGAAGAAAAAATAGAAAAAAATAGAGATTTTGTCTGAGTTATTATAGTTATAGTTGTAATTCTAAAATCACTGTGCCACTCAGACAAACTTCGTGTGGAGTGTTAGTGATAGTTCAGTCCTATTTTAGGTATGTATAACTATGGTTTTCTAGGTAGAAAAGGGTTGTTTAAGAAAATAGAATAAAATAAAATAAAATAATCTTTACAGAAATACAGAAATGTTCTGTAATTCGCAAATTGATTCACTGTGCCACTCAGACATCATTTGTGGAGTGTTAGTGATCATTTGTCAGTTCATTTGATGTATCTTGAATAATTTTTCATTTGCCCCTCAGACTCTTAGTGGTGGAGTGTTATGAAGGATTTTCGATATGATAGGTATACAGAAAGGTACATAAGGAATAGGAAGATGTAGGTGCAGAAAGAGAGTATTTTATTTGTATTTGTTTTTCTTTTGTATTATTCAATGTAAAGACTATTTAACCATTCTTTTTGATTCGATTTTAGGGCTTCAATGGTGCCAATATTTCTTTGTCTGGGTGTTAATTCATTCCATGCAGATGCACATTTCACCTGCACAGAATTTCCACGCAATTTTGATCTATATCCAGGTATTTTGAGAACTGGGGCATCATTTAGTCTAGTGTCTCTATTTTGTGTGTTTGTGTAGTCAGGATTTGTTTTTCTTTTGAAGGCTAGGTATCTGAGATGTGTTAGTCTTCTATTGTAGAGTAGTGGAATTTTTGCATTTGTGTGTAATTCGTTTATGTGTGTGTTCTTAGGGCTCTGTTTTGTAATTTCTGTAATTTATCAATAGAAGGTCTGTGTGAGTTGTGTATTATAATGTCGCCATAGTCGAAAAAAGGGAGTATTTTTGTCTTGTATATTCTTGTAGCTGTGTTGATATTAATATATTTTCTGATCTTTTGTAATTGATAGATTTTGTGGGATATAGTTTTGTTGGAATGCTGAAGCTGTGCTTGGAAGTTAAGTTTGTTGTCTAGCATAAAACCTAGATATTTGTATGTATTTGTGTGATCTAGTGGGTTGTTCAAATACTTGATGCATCTATTTCCTATGACTTTTGCACTGTTCTTCTTCCTTGATAAGTACATTATATTGGATTTGTTTGCATTAACTGAGGAAAGATTATTAGAGCACCATGATTGGAGGCTGTCGATGGCCTTTTGCATTTCAGAATATAAGCGGTCTATGTCTTTACCATGTATATATAAGATCGTGTCGTCAGCATATAGTGACAATTTACAGTTTGGAATATAAGCTTTAAGATCATTTATAAAAATAATGAAGAGTAGAGGCCCTAGTATTGAGCCTTGGGGTACTCCTGTTCTGGTATATAGTTCAGTAGAGGAATTGTTTTTAAATGTTACCTTCTGCTTTCTTTGTTCAAGATAGGATTTACACCATTTGTGCATATTTCCTTTTATTCCTATGTGTTCCAATTTTTTTAAAAGTATCTCATGATTTACCAGATCGGATGCTTTTCTAAAGTCTATAAATGAAACTAATGTATCTGTATGATTATCTAGTTGCCATAATATATTATCTGTGACTATTGTGAGAGCTTCAATGGTTGATTTACCGGGTCTAAAACCATATTGTTCAGGATTTAAAATTTTGTAGTTGTCTAAATATTCATATAGTCTTTTATGTACTATTTTTTCAATGATTTTACTGGGTGTGGGAAGTAGTGAGATTGGTCTATAATTGTTAATTTTATTTCTGTCCCCCCCTTTAAAGAGAGGTATTACGTTTGCAATCTTCCAGGATGCTGGGAAAATGTTTGTATTAAAAGATAAATTTAGACAGTGTGTAAATTCCTTGTACAGGGTTATGAGAGCTGTTTTTAGTATTTTAGTTGGTATATTTTCTATTGAAGAGGCTTTATTCTGATTTATTTCTTTCAGCAATTTTAGTACTTCCACCTCGTTTGTTTGTATTATCTCAATGGAGTTCACACTAGGTGCATTTGTAGGGATCCAGTTTGGTATCAAATTTTGTGTTAAATCCGAGGCAATGTTAATAAAATATTTGTTTATGAATTCTGGCAGATTTTGGTTTTCTATGATCTGATCTGATTGATCTGTCAGATGGATGGTATTTTCTTTACTTCTGGTTGGGCTTAAGTTGTTAATTATATTCCAGAACTTTTTCTGGTCATTATATCATTATAGTTGTCCTCTAATTGTTGCGAAATGAAATCTTTTTTCGCATTTTTTAAGGCTTTATTTGTATCTTTTCTGGCAATTTTGGCTAATTCCCAGTCCTCCTGCTTTTTTGATTTCGCAGCCTTTTTTCTGAGTTTATTTTTATTATTAATTTTGTCAATTATCTCTTGTGTTATCCACGGGTCATTGGAGATCCTGATCTTAATTTGTCTTAAAGGGGCTAGTTTATTTAGTACACTGTTTAATCTCTGCAGAATCAAGTTCCAGGCTTCTTCACAGGAGTTTATCCTGTATAATTCATTCCAATTGAAGCTGTTTATTAGTATTTCCTTGAAATTGTCTATATTAATATTTTTAATTGATCTTCCTGTTTTTATTATTGATTTTGGCTTAGTCCCTGCTTTTTTTCTAAATATGTATATTAATTCGTGATCGCTTAGAGCAATGTTCATTACACCAGACTCCTTTATGATTTTGGAGTTAGTATAGATATGATCAATGAGGGTACCTGACATTATTTGCCTGTCATTTATGTGATAGCGGGTTGGTGATTTTATATGCTGGAGTAAATTCATATTTGCTTCAAAATCATTCATATCTTTTTTAGTTTTGCTTCTAGGATCTAACATATTTATGTTGAAATCTCCAATTAAGAATATTTCATTCTGTTTGTTTGATACAATTTCTTCCGTTTTACTGTTTATATAGTTCTTGAATAGTTCGTGGTTTGCTGTGGGAGGCTTGTACAGACATCCAACATATATAGGTTTGGTGAAATTTAAATTAATCCTAACCCATACGCATTCACAGTCTTTGGAGCTAATGTTCATGTTTGGCATAGCTGTGTAATTTATGCTTGAGGAGATTCCTCCACCTTTTTTTGGTTCTAATTTATTGTTTTCTGACCATGATCTATCCATTCTTTCAATAGTGTAGTTATCTATTTCAATTTCATGATTATTTATGTTGTTATTTAGCCAGGATTCAGAGATTCCCATAATCTTAGGAGCTAAAATTTCATCTTAGTCAAAGGTGAACATGGTGTCCTCTAATCAGTAATGACAGCCAAACATGGGTATAAATATACATTTTTGTTGACAAATGAAAAGTATCACATCATGTGAAATATTGTTGAATAAACATTTAAAAAAGAAAACATCACATATGTTTAGCTCCGATCAAAATTATAAGCAGTTGGGCTTGAAACCTGTAAAGCTGAGCGGAAATAGTATTTTTTGCAATGCTTAATGCAGTTCAAACACAGCAACAGTAACATGTTTGGTTCCCAGTCCGTAATATCCATGCCAGACCCAAGAAATATTCATCCAAATATGACTGTGTGGCAAGACGTGTGGAAGGCATATAGCACTTGAACTGTCATTATTTCATCCACTTCCACCATCCCCGAAGTCTCATTTCCCTCTGCGGCAAATTATTTTAATTGGTCTTAAGGGCCTGAGAGGTGTTAAGGCTACTTATCTCATCAAAATGTAATCCATGAAAAGTGTCACCTACTATTAGCCAATCAGTTGGTAGGTAAGATGACAAACCTGTTCAGCCAATCACAGACAGCGTAACTTTTGATGGAAAAAGATGGACCCGGGAGTGAAATTTCTGGTCAGGGGAAAACATTTTACTCAATTAGATTAGGTTATTATTGACTGCCGTTTGGGTTAAGTCGCTGATAAATGTACAATTGGGAGCCTACTTAGTCAATTCTTCTAAATTAGGGCAACAAAATAGTAAAAAGAAGGTAAATCGGTATTGGGCCGGAGAGAGGGAAATATAAAGATAGAGAGACAGACAGACAGAGAGAGAGAGCGAGAGGAAAAGAGACAGAGGGAAATATAAAGAGAGAGGAGGAGGAGTTACAAACTCTTTTTGTTTTTGTTTTTAAAGGTTTTTATTCAGTTCCCTGCCGTCAAGGCCATAGTTACAAACTCTTACCCTTGTGGAACTGCTCCAATATGGCACCATGGAGCAGGTCGGCCTCCAGGAAGGCTCCCTTGATGTGCTCGAGTGGGACTTCATGGATGAGGTCATAGAGCAGCTCATTCATGTGTGAGAGCATGGCGTGGTGGGAGTGGAACTGTCGGGGGTTGGTGGTGGCTGCATCATCCACATCTAGACTGATACCCACCTCACCTATGGAGTAAAAACCAGCAATTGTACTAAAGCTGCGTTCTCAGTCATGACACAATCTTACCAAATTTACTCATATTATGACTTTTAGAACTGAATGAATTAATCTATATTCTGCTGGTGTTATTATGTTTATACAAGAGTTACTCATATTATGATTTATAGGACTGGATTCATCAATATTCTGCTGCTGTTATATATGTTTACACAGATATGTGTGAGGAGGCATGTTATGCAATGTTACATAAGAGATATGAATTAATTGATAGGCAAAAGGTGAGTATAACAAGGGCACGACTGTTATAGCCTATATCACCAGGTAGCAAAATCTTGAAATGAACATGCAATGTCATAAGTCGGGAGCGATGTTGTGTACATTTCAGGCGATACTTTGTGACGTCAGAGAGTACACTCAGTGCTCTCTTGTGCTAAACAGAACTTTTCAACTAAGCTTTCTCAATAAACGTCTGTCAATGACCATAAGTTAGACATTTATATAAATGGAGGGGAAGAAATGGGACTTGAGTGGTGTAGGCCTACTTATGAATCCATACCCTTTGTTGTCCCAATAGTGGTGATAAACCCGTTAAGTGACCCTTTAAGCTTCTTTAATACATTCAAAACATCTGGCAGTAGGAGTAGGAGCACTGCAACCCCGCCACACCACACAGAAGTTAAAGGGATATAAGTGATGTATACAGACCCTAACATAACGCCTGTCCCTCTCATCTCCTCCAGGAGAACATACTTTATCGACATTGATTTATTTTATTGTGCCCAGAGGAAAGACCGCTTCTCGCTTTCTTGAGAGTGTATTTATAGGTTCTCTATAGTGTAGTAAAAGGCACTTATTTAACATGGGGAAATATGTGTATATACTGAGGTATTGCTCCCTGCAGTGCCATGATTCCTTTTATGAAGGTTATTCATACAGAACCGGAATGCCCTCAGGTGCTCAGCAGTCATTTGCCACTCAAGCAGTGGTGGAAGGCTGAAACTACAAGATACTGGGTGAACAGATGGAGATTATGTGTGATGTGTTATCGGAAAATGAGTCACAAGTCGCACAATTGATACTCTTTGAAATGTTTTATTTAGAAGATCTCTCTATGGGAATAATCTGATTTTGGGAGGGTTTAGCGCATCAAGAGTCGTTTGAATATATGTACCAGATTTCAAGACGGTTTACTAAATACATCTTTGTACTTTTATGGTCAACCTATTGAGGATATTAAGCAACTTTACTAATAATCATTTATTCCATGATTTGGCCGTGAGCGTACAATATAATCGATATACTATAGCCCCCCCCCCCCCCACCCCCCTCATACGCGATACTGTGCTATTCTTGCTATAATATCCACCAAGACACTCTGCAAACTTTCTATTTCAACATAAAAGTATCGAACTTAACATATAGAAATACTTATTATTTGGCTTAATGTTTACTATCACTAGAATCGGCGTGCTACTTACATAAATTGACTTCTATAGACTAATGCTTTTGATTTTTGTAAAAAAAATTAAATGGCTAGCACCAATTTACATTCAGATGAGAATATTCAAATGAGAATATATGTGCATATTGTTGTTTATTTCCAGTTCACATTGTACATTCAATATAATAGTAATAATAAAATAAAATCCAGAAATGGGCAACCCCTTCTGTGAAAACCATAGATATTCCAGGAGTTTCCTGCTACACAAGTGCCAGTGTTGAAATCATCTTCATTATCTAATAATATGAATTAACACAGCAACTAACTTTACTACTAGCAGGCAGCAGGACGAACGTTGGTAAACTTGTCCTGTTTTTATGTATTACTGCATACAAGTTAAAAAAAGCTTTTAAACTACTGGTAACGAACTAACAGGTCAAGTGCTCAGATAAGTTGCCCAGGCGGTTAGTGCTGCCACCTGGTGCAGACAACGAGAACAACATTGAACATGTAGATGGCGCCCCCTATGTCTTGTGGAAGACAATAAATAGAACTGTTGTATGAGACTATTTTTTTTCTATTTTGAGCAGAAATTTTATTGAGCACATTTTCATGGTACATGATAATCTCATGATACTCAATGGAAAAAGTCAATTTAATAAATGGTAAGCAAAGGTAGTACAAGTTTAGATATATACTAGTCTTCATGTAAACTTGTTTTAAACAGTATCTGTTAATTGTATAATCATGATTTGTTTATTTCAATCATGAGGTGGCATGTAAATTGCCTACACAACATGTTGTAAGCTTGTAAGACTTACCCACTCTTTAAATATGTTAAACCTATTGCAAGGCTACCTCATAGTCCCCACAATAAATGTGGTAACATGGTATGTGTGCTCTGTTAATACAGATCTATTTTATATATTTTTCTTGTATGTATTATAGAAACACTTATGTTATTGTTGTAGTAAAGTGGAAGGTTCTGTCGGAAGAACTGTCAAGGCAGAGATATGTGACCCGTTTATTCCGAGTAGGCCATATGTAAAAGAAAATGGAAAAAATAAAGTTTCAATACATATGTATAAAGGACTGACTGTCCCAGATCATATATGATCTGGGACAGTCAGTCCTTTATACTTCTTGCCATAAACGTTTAGGTATGCCACTTGCCTATCCGTTTATTCATGACATTATATTCTGTATGACAACCTTTGTACTTGTTTACTGTATGCAGCTGTATATGTCAATATTGATGTACGTCTCCTGAGTCTGGCCACTGACCAAGGTCAGGGCCCTGTTGTATAAGCTAAGGGAAGGATTTATTTCTGTGAATTCCTACCGTTTTTTCTTGACTTCGGTGGGAAATACCTACGGTAAAATGCATTGTGTGCATAGGCTATACCTTCCCTGAACCATTCCTTCTCAAGGACAAATAGCTGCTAATAAGGTAATTCCTTCAGTTCCATACAGTTTCAATTATATTTCTATGGGAATTTTCCTACGACGTTTCTTTCCCACCAAGCAGAGGGTACACACCTAGGAAACTACTACAGCATTTCCCTCCTTGAACTATTTATTTTAACTGTTAGGTTCACCTATATAGTTGTTTCTTCGTCGGGAATTGCGGATTGTAGGGGCAAGATCACTATACAGTACATATGAACTTACACTTAAGACTATTTTAGTACTACGTTGATTCATATAGGATTTGAATGTCTGTCATCTTGAATTTTGGAATTATGGGTGTTGTATGTCCATATAAAAAACATGGTCATTTCCACAAAGAAGGACTTCTTCTTTCCCATCATGTATTTGTTTTAGAGATCATCTTTACACTAGCTATGATATTGGTGAAAACATTTGTTTTCGATAAAGTGTTTGCCATATATGTGTGAGAAATGTGTCAGACCTGAACTGAATCTTTCGCAGCATGCCTTTTAAAGCAGCATTCTCAGCTATTATGACAAAGACAGACTTTTTATATTAATTTATTTCATGACTTGTAGGACTGAATTTATCAATTCTCTACATGAATTTAAAGTAGAAATGTCACACAAAAACAGAGAAAGTCATCGTAGGAAAGCATTCAAGTGGATCCTCCAAATAAGAATAAGGAGGTTTTAGAAGCACTGCAGCAATAACAATCAGAGAGAATCCTCCAAAGTCTCGGCGAAATGATTTCTAGATGTATTGGAAAAAATATTATTTTCCTTATACCGACGTTAGATGAAAGTGCGGCTTTAAGAGACATGCGCAATGGCACATGCACATCCCCTATTGTACATACTCTGGTGATATCAACCATCTGTGATGTGTTACAGAGAAATGAGTCACAAGTCGCGATAAATTAATTTTGAGATATCATAATATTTGAAAGGGTGAGATCCAATGATGGTAAATATTAAGGACATCTAAGAAGTGTTTCAATATTTTATGTTTGATATAAATTTATGTTCGAAAAAAGTTTGCAATATTTCTGGGTGGACAATTACTAGTAAAGGAATTAAATGAACTACATAGGATGACCTTTGAAACGCATGAGTTTGACATATGGATTTTGGTACATATATTTATGTGACTGAAAGTGAGCCCTCCAGATATCGGAAAATTTCAATAAAGAGAACTAACTTGTAAATAAAATATTTTGACAAATTTCAATTTTGCCACTTGTGACTTACATTCCTGGAACACATCACGCATTATCACACGGATCAACATTTTCTTTCAATCAGACTTGGCTGAATTGACTTGAGGGTCTGGTGCCTTAATGTCTGTACAAAGAGCACGAGTGTGATATGCACAGTAGTCGCCTTAGCTAGTAGGAATTATAGCACTGTGTGCTGTCTACCATTACCTAATCCCACAAATATTATTGTGAGGAGATTAACCGGGCTGTGGGTGATCGGGAATTTCCTTATTTTCTTTGGAGGCAGAGTTCGTTCAACCGTCACATGGTCGAAGTCGCCAGAAAATGTACAATTCGCCGTTAGATTTTAGTTTTAGATTAAGATTTAGAAACCGTTGTTTAAGGCTATGATTGCGACAAGAAGGAATTCTCCAGCTAATGGGATGTTTTCAATCCTTACACAATTGCGATGTGTTTAAAGTCCCACAATTGATATTTTTCAAAGTGATTTATTTACAAGATCCCTAACCCAAAATAGTTTCCTATCAGAGTGCTTAGCGCTTCTAGTAGCATCAATACATGTACCAAGTCTGAGGACTCAGGGCCCTGTTGTATAAGCTAAGGAATAGTTTTTTTTGTTGGAATTCCTACGTTTTTTTTATTTACTTCGTTGGGAAACTCCTATGCTAAAAAGCATTGAAAGTATAGGCTATTCCTTCCCTGAACCATTACTTCCCAGCTGCTAAGCAAGGAAAACTGAGGGAATTCCTACAGTCTCATACAGTTTCAATATGTTTCTCTGAGAATTTTCCTACGACTTTTCCTTCCCACCAAGCAGATGCAATCATGTAGGAATTTACTACAACATTTCCCTCCTTGAACCACTCAATATCCCCTGCCTACTTCAATCAACAGCCTTCAAGGTACATGGTAAATGAGAGGACATGCCTTGTTCTCACTAGAATTCAACACTCTTGAGGCACAAACAATTCAGACAAACTAGGTCAAGGACAAATTTTGATTGGCATCAATGAAACTCTCAGGTTGGTGGTTCAATCCCCACCCAGTGCTGCTTGTTTTTTCCCAGACAGGCTCACCTCTCAAGTCCATGGTTCGAATCCCAGCTTGGGAGGCTTCTTTTTTCCAGCCAAATTTATTCAAATTATGTTAATAATCAACAGAAAAATCATCTAACAGCAGAAACTTTGTACTATAATAATAGCAGATATATATGACTAGTCAAATCATATTTTTGCAGTCAATAAATCCTAAGGAATTCTTGAGGGAACACCTAAAAGGTGTTCCGTAGTTTTCCAGTCTTTTCATGTTTAACTCAGAGGAAAGAATGAGGGAAATTACTTTGGTAGGAAAACTTCTGAGGGAAATTCCTACATAGGGAACAACTACAAGTATCAATGTAGGAAATTCCCACAGCTAAATGGGTCAGTTTCTAGGTCATGCCTGTGGATCTAGATTCTAATCCATTCTGGATAATCTGCATCAGATTTAAAGGTATAAAAATCAAAGTTCTTGGGTTTAAACATAATAATATAACACATTTCCTTCAATTTGAAGTGGTAAAGTCAGAAAAAATTCCTTGCTTAGCTTATACAACAGAGCCCTGTATTGAATATATCTATGCATATCTGAGATTCCCCTATGGAGTATATTTTACCTACTTTACTATAGTTAGTTATTATTAAGAAATATTAGTAGCTCTATTTTCATACATACATGTATAATTATAGAAGTATTCATTAGATGTTATTTATTCATTTAATCATTTATTGATGATGATATCTCAAAATCCATTCTTTGCGAATTGTCCGGTAATAAATCACAATTTGCCTTCAATAATCCTCTCAAATAATGCACCTTTATTTGAAAGGTAAAGTTCAAAGTACAGTGTTCTATAACTGACCATATTTGTTTGATCAGCAACACCGACCAAGAGTGCAACATTAATAAAAAAAAACTGTTCCTTGTTCATTTTATGCAGTATAAACATCTTCCCCCTTCCCTCCAACTGATGTATTTGAACACTACTTGGCAAATGCTTCCTGTATTTCCCATAACATCCTTTAATGTATAAACGTATAATCAACTCTCTAAATTAGAATAGTGCATCTATCAACGCATAATTGTGAATAATTGTATTGGCCTGAAACAAAATATGTAAAATAATGTGTAGCTAGAATAAAAACTTAAAATCTTAATCCAAATTAAATTCAAATTGACCTATGATGAATCAAAGAGCTTTATATAGATATAAGCTCTTTGGAAGAATATAAACAAAAACACTTAAAAACACACAATCTTCTTCACAGCAAGAAAATAGAGGACACACCAGCCCTCCCTAAGTATTTTCTAGTACCCGCTACCCACCCGGCTCCCACCCACCTCAAGTTCAACAGATCGACCCAACTTGTTATTTCCAATCACAACTCAAATGCCTGCGCCATACATTATTCAGAAGCTATTTATTTGAGAAAGAATTTCCAGTTAACCATTACGTTCCCCTAATACCATTTTCCGCCTTGGCCAATGCATAGGCAATATATACCACCGGTCCGCTGGTGAAAAGGACATTGTTACATAGTGCAATGTGAGTATAAGGACGACCTTGGCTTTCCTGTAAGCTTAAAGATATCTAATTGGTTTAGTCTGGATTTGAAATGTTGACATAACCGTTTTGCTTGTCACATTGATTGATATAATCGGGACTTGGAGCTCAATGTAGGTTTAAGCATTTAAATGTCCACTGGAAATAACAATTATTCTTTTGAAAACAACAATTATTCTTTTGAAATAAACAATTATTCTATTGTAAGTTGAAAATAACAATTATTATTTTGAAATTAACAATTATTCTATTGTAAGAGCTGCTGCTTTGTATAACGGACATTTATTCAATTCAATCTAGGTCTGAATCTTAAGGAGTTGGCAGCCTATTTGTTATGTATTTTCAGAAAATTAGTCACAATGGATTTTGAGATATCATTATATTTGAAAAGATGAGATCAAGCCGATTCTAATGGTAGTAAACAAAAGGACATCTGATATGTACTTCTATATTTTATGCTTGATATTTTTACCTCTGAAAAAAAAAAAGATTTGCAATAATATGTATATGGGTGGTCAATTGACATTGAAGATATACTCTATAGGATGACCTTAGAAACATATAAGGATATATCAAATACACTAACATGAGATTTGGACCATTACGTTAATACGACCTAAAGCGGTAAACTCCCCTAACATGAGAACATTCCAACAAAGAAATCTTATGAACAAATCCCTTTGGAAAATCCCAGTTTTGCGACTTGTGACGCGTTTTCCTGTAACACATCATATAGTATATATATATGGGTCAGATCGTCAGAAAATGTACAATTCAACTTAGCCAATCTTCTCAAATAACCCAAATTTCAGACGAAAATAAAGTTCAAAATACAGTTCAATCTAACGAAATAGATTGCTAGAATCAATGTAATGCCGAATTTTCTCGAATTTATCTAGTATTGCAGAATTTAGTAGCAGAATTTGCTAAATGTGTACAGCTGCCAATTGTACATTTTCTGAAAATATGACCTATATATGGAACGCTATTGACAAAATATGGGAAACTAGCTTCTAGATAATGACCACCTCTTCCAGCTGTTTCACTACAGTAAGACAAAATACTATCGATATAGATACTATAGATATACGCACTAATCAATAATTATGTGGGGTATTTAAATCTAGTCAGTAAAGAAAAGCTCACTATTTGATGATATAAGCATATACTACAGAGCGGAATAGATGTCCTAGATTCGTAAATTCAATAACAACAACTTCGGTATATTTATTAGTTGTAGTAAGCTAATTTTGCTAATTTTAAAAATCAAATCTTCTTGCTATGCATAATTTCTAGGTATTGTCAAATTTCTTTGCTTACTGTAAACTGCGAGTTTCTGGAAGGAGGGACATCTAGGCTTTCATACCTGTTTCACTCTCCCAGCCCCATCTCCGATTCCCCCTGCCCCACCTCTCCCTCCCCTCTTCCACATGCTCCCCTTCCCCGCTTTCTCTCCCTCCCCTCGCTCCCTTCCCCTACAACCTCTCCCTCCTCTCTTTCTCCCCCTCTTCTGTCCCTCCCCTCCCCCTCTCCTATTCCTACACCCTCTTCTTCACTCTCCCACTCCCCTGCATGTAGGACGGTCACCCTCTCTCCCTATACTTCCCTGTCTCCCTCTTTTCCCTCCCCCTCTCCTCTGTCTTTCATACCTGTTTTTCTCTCCCAAGCCTATCTCCAATTCCCCCCCCCCCCTCTCACTCCCTTCTTCCTCATGCTCCTGCTCCCCCCTCTCTCCCTTCCCCTACATCCTCTCCCTCCTCTCCCCCCCCCCTCTTCTTTCCCTCCCCCTCCCCCTTTTCTATTCCTACACCCTCTTCTTCACTCTCCCACTCCTTTGCATGTAGGTAGGTCCCCCTGGACGTAGGTTGTGGGAAATGACCTAGTATCTCACAGGGGCTTTCCCAGGCTATGAATAGAATGTAGAGATCACAATTTTAAAAAGGCTTCAAAATCACATTTTCACCCCAGATACCTTCACAAACCATATATAATGTCCTCCAGAGAGGGTGGGCAGAACTCTACAGATGAATAAGATGGTTTGTAAAACGACAAATTCCGAGAACATCTGAGACAAAGAAACCCCTCTTTTCTTTATATGGATTTCTACCTCTTTTCGTAGAAATCGCTCTTCCCGTATATTATATGGATATAACAGTTGCAGAATATTGATGAATAATAATATCTGACAATGCAGCTGTACACAATACTTTTGTCTACGAGTGGGAAAAGGTGATAGCCTCTGCTACGACAGTTCTCCCAGCTACCTACTTAAACAATATTTCTTATTAAAAAAAAGCAACCCAAAGGATAACACAAATGGAACATATCATACCTTTGGGTCGATTATATCTTGGTCTTGTTAGATCGGTGTTGGGATCGTAATGGATACTGTCGGTGGCAGACATTGAACTGATTCGACCAGAGGAAGATGTGTTTAAGGCCTCCATTATTTCTGGCGTAGAGAAAACCTCAGAATGTAACAGATAGAAGACATATATATCTCCAGCACGCCTAAACCTTAAATGCGAGTCATTTAAACAATAGTTCTGATGAGGTGGTAATATTCCTAGTTATAAATTAGTATAGAAATAAATGAGTATATATCTCCCGTGTAATATTCCCAGCGCTGGTTCCAATAGTGATAGGTTTTGATTCAATTCAACTTTTTCATGAGTTCCAGTTGAATGAATTCCAGGAAGAATCCACTTCGAATTCGGTCATCCACAAAACAGGCAAATGTCCCTTCGATAATGAATAAATTGCATTACAAATCCAACATAAAAATGTATTTCCCCGTCTCTCGTTCTTTGTGTAGGCGAAGTTATTCTCAGTTTCGCTCTGTGATTTACACCTTGCGAAGTTTGGGTTATATGTGGCACGTACCTACGCTTTCTCCTCCTTCTCCCTCCCTGTCCTTCTTCTCTCTGTCTAGCCTTCCTTCTCTGCGCTCTGTTTTGTTCTGTTACAGCCAGCCAATGAAAACACTATCGATTGCTGAGTTGGACTTAGAGTGAAGTCCACTGGTTAATAGGGGATTTGCCTGTCCGCCATCTTGAATCATTATTCACATGGAATTATGGGACTTCTCCAGTACAGGTACAGTGTAAAATCTAAAGAAAACATGTCATGTTCAGTATGGGATATTCATCGGTGCTTTAATGTCAATATCCATGTGTTATACATGTTTCAATAACACGGGTCCCCATCTCTCTGATAATGCACTAGGTTTTCATAGGTCATTTATACAAGAATGACATTTTTAGATGACTATCTAATTGACCCTCTCCCATAGTATAGTAGTTGTATTCATTGAGACAATTATATCTCGCTATAATTTGTATATTCAATGTGAGTTATTTGAGATGTTTGAAGTCCAATCGTACACTTTCTGCCATTCTGACCCACATGTTATGCTGTTGTGACTCGGGCCTGATTGAGTGACTGTCTGCGTTTGTGTGTGTGTCAGAGCGAGGTGTGACAGTTAGGTTAGGAGAAGTGGGAGGAGGTGTAAGGACTGGGGGTTTGTGGGGGTTTGTGGGGGTTTGTGGGGGTTTGTGGGGGTTTGTGGGGGTTTGTGGGGGTTTGTGGGGGTTTGTGGGGTTTGTGGGGTTTGTGGGGGTTTGTGGGGGTTTGTGGGGGTTTGTGGGGGTTTGTGGGGTTTGTTGGAGTTTGTGGGGTTTGTTGGAGATTGTGGGAGTTTGTGTTGGTTTGTGGGAGTTTGTGTGGGTGGGGTGGGGTGGGTGGGGGGGGGGTTGTGGAAGTTTGTGGGGGTTTGCAGGGGGTTTGTGTTTGTGGGGGGTTTGTGGGGGTGGTGCGTAGTGTGGCAGTCTGTGGGTAGCTGAGCCTATGAGATTAGACTGTATCGGTACATACAGCATTCCCATGAATATTACTGGAACTGTCTTTGTCTTATTCTAACAATGAAGGAATCGTTTGCATTATTCTCATTATTCATTTCATACCTAACATACTAATGCTGTGATTCCACTGGATCGCTTGTATCTGCGCTTATGGTGCGCTATTAGTTTGCTTGTACATATTGTGCTTTTTTTTCGCTCTTCATCCGCTTTTATTTTTAGTGCAGTACAAGCGAAGAGCAATTCTACTGGTTTGCTTGTTTCCTTAAATGAAATCAATAGCAAGTCCCTTTGTCTGCTCTCACTGCACTATTAGACCACTACTTAAAAACATGGAAAGAACGCCATATGTTGTTGTGCTCAAATGCAACACATAAGATATTACCGCAACATCCAAAAGAAGCACCAACGACATATTTTAAGAGCGTATAGAAAGCGCTGATGCCAATTCTATTAGACCGCTCTGATTTTGCTCTAACTTCGCTTGTTAACCGCTCAATGAAACAAAAAGAGCGAACAATGAGCGGACCAATAGAGCGACCCAGTGGGATCTCAGCCTTAAAGGGGAACACTGGACTGTGTATAATGCGTTTTCAGACGTAGGAAAAAACTATAATATGATGTTCTGTACATTGGACACTGTTTACTGTAACAGTAATTAGACCATGACCACAGACTGACCAGCAGGTCGGTAGTTAGCCAGCCCATTTTAGTGTCATACATCTAGCAATATGGAAACACCCTGAGCTAGCTTTGGGGAGAGCGGGACAGAATTTACTTGATTGATTCTGGCAATATCATTGCACAGAAATGAGTAATATAATGAAAGATACCAGTTATTAATGATACTTGAACTGTATGACCAGCAATTGTTCCAACCCAGTGTTTTACTTTAAAACTGCATTCCCCGTTAAAGCGACCCACACATTTTGTTTTCAGGGTTTTCTTTCCTTTTTCCTGAGTACTGTAAAATGGAAGATTCAAATAAAGAAAACATAGACAAATTTATAATTCCTCGAATTTCCTGAGTTTGTCATGAATTCGTGACTTTTTCTAGAATATTTGTATGAGTTTGATGTTTGCTGATCTACAGTGGGAATCTGGATCAAATGGGATTAATGGTGCAATTAGTTGGCCAGACTTTTTCATCTGGGCTTTCTCAATTTGGGCCTGTAAACGACTATAACTAAGACATAAATGAGGTAAAAAAAATAGAGACTTTGGCATTGTACTTATGAATTCATGAAGTTCTTTGTCCTAAAAGTGACCTTGAAGTAGTTTAATGTCACTTTAATAAACTTTCCCTAGATCCATCCTCAGGATTTAAGTTAACGTAAGCTGTAGGAGTAAGTTCTTACTTACCGTAACGATCAACCAGCTTACGTCTTGAGTATGCCTCTTTTCTAGTATTACCCCAGTATTACCCTAGATCTGATAGTTCCAGCCTCATAGAGTTTACTCAAGTTGTGAATAAGTTGTAAATAACAGCTGGACTAATATGGAACATTTGCTATATAAGTAAAACCGTTCATGACGGTTTAAACTCTTCACTGTTACTAAGGACAACATCATACGATAAAATACAATCAACAGCAAACATTATGTGTATGAGGTGGCTTAGGTATAAATCATTACGAAACTTATTCCAGATATCCGCAATGTATATCTGGTATTTCTTACTCTTTATTTGTCCCACCTTATACTAGTTGGATACGTATACATGTTAATATCCTTTCATCTGTATATATATATCTAAGAAACTTTATTTCCATTTTGTTATACAGACAGTGATAAAAGCTTTCTACATGGAAATCGGTTTTTGTTCTCTGTCCCAGACAGCTCTTCCAAACAAAACTACATCTCTAACTACACTTTTATAGAAAAATAAAACAAAATATAATATTACGGCTCATGTACAGTGTACAAAATTTCGCTCCACTTTTTGAGGGCTAAGTGCATTTTTTACAGTTTTTGGACCAGGACTTACACACCTGCTTTTGTTTTTTTGGCTTGTAGCCTCTTGCTCACCTATACACAAATAAATGCATAGTACAGTAAACAATTTACAACAACAACAACAACAACAACAACAACAAAAAACTATTGGCAGCAGAACGACAGGGATCAGGTGATCCAAATCTTTTTCGAGTTCAGTATTTTTGCGCCCTTGGCCGGCGTCACCCTGTGCGTCATTTCGGCCCCCATTGTTCTGGTCATCTTGTCACCCCGCGGGGGGGGGGGGGCATTTTATGCTTACCTATTACCTCATATCGATTACGTATAAAAAATGGCGGAAATCCAGGTCCTCAGGATGCGGACGGAGTCTCGTTAATAGCAACGCCGCCCTATCTTGTTAGATAAAGCAAAAGCCCTTGATTGATTCTATTAATTACTTCTAATTCTGGACTTGCGCTCATTTCTAGCTGGATGACAAACCTCGCTACAATCATGATAATCTGTGATTAACTTTGAATTGATTAGACTAGATTATAAAATAGACATTACTGCTATAAATGTGTTCAGTATTAAGCTAATTCATAACTATTCATCAATATCAATATCTTCACTTAATGACTTCTAATTCAGATTGGAGATTTTCAAGTCTTAAGTTTTCCGATCAATCTAAAATAGAGGTCTGGGAGGGGTGTGGGTAAATTAATTGAATAGTGTCAATTCTCGTGAAGGTGGATGGGCCCTGAAAAGAACCTTTCTGACTGTAGATATACCATATCCATATAATATACGGGAAGAAAGAGGTAGAAAAGAGGGGTTTCTTTGTCTCACATGTTCTCGGAATTGTTGTTTTACCATTTTACTCATCTGTAGAGTTCTGTCCACCCTCAATGGAGAACGTTGTATGTGGTTTGTGAAGGTATCTGGGGTGGAAATGTGATTTTGAATCCTTTTTTAAATTGGGATCTCCACCCTCTATCTATAGCCTAGGAAAGCCCCTGAGAGATACTGCATCATTTGCCACTACATGCAGAGGAGTGGGAGAGTGAAGAAGAGGGGTGGGAGAGGGTAGGGGTATTGGAGAGGGGGGAGGGAGAGAATGTTGGAGGGGAGAGTGAGGAAAAGGGAGAGGTTGGGAAAATAGGAGAGGGGAGGGGGAGGGAAAGAAGAGGGAGAGAGAAAAGAGGGGAGGGAGAGGATGTAGGGGAAGGGAGAGAGAGAAGGGAGAGAAAGCGAAGAGGAGGAGCATGAAGAGGGGAGGGAGAGAGGGGGAAATCGAAGATGGGGTTGGGAGAGAAAAACAGGTATGAGAGACAGAAGAGGCGGGGTGGGGGAAGAGGGAGAGGGGGAAATCTGGGGAGATAGGGTAACCGTCCGGACGACAGGTACTTTGCTAGTATCTTATATATCTATATTTGAGATGTCGACGTTTAATTCGTCATGGAGGCGCAGTATCATTATAATTATCAGTTCCCTGAGTTCGTCAGCATAGATATCAAACATCGTGGCGACACCTACATACACCATGTAGTGGTGGATTAATTGTCTGGCCAGACAATTATTTTTTACTGTGCCTGATCTAATGGCCCGAATGAAACGGACTCTTTTAGCACTGGCAAGGCGGTTTAGCATCTCTATCTGCATGTTGACTCTGTCTAGCTTATGTTGACCCTTTCTTACTTCATCAATCAGTCTCTCCTGATTGTACGCGACGGTGGCGGCGGCAGATCGGTGAAGGAAAGATGACATGGTTATTGCTAGCTGGGTTTCCAAAGGAATGATTTGCAGGATGGGGCAGGGCAGGTTTATATATGCCTCTGAGTGTCAGGCGCAGGTCTATGCTGAGGTCGGAGTGACAAGTGTCAAGCCCACAGAGCCGTCGCGCGCCACGTATAGTGTTGCTTTCAGGCCCCCGCACTCATATGGAATTATTAGGACATACTGTAAACGTATTAATGTTCGCGCAGTATTGATTTTCGCGATTTTCGCGCACCCACATTTGTGCGCGAAAATAAATCCTGCGCGAAAGGTATAATTATTACCTACACAGGGTGTGTGACCTCCTTAATATGTGCTTTTATATCTTTTAAAAAAGAAGACAAAATCTATTATCCTACTTCAAGAATAGGGAGCCAGAAAATCAAATTAATTAGTTCTGTCGCATTCCCGTCTGTGGAAGTTAGAAATCTTAGAAACACTTAAGCTGTTATGACGGTATAAAGGTTAGTGCGCGAATTTAAATCCGCGTGAAAAGGTGTCGAAATAGTTAGTCCGCGAAAATTTATCTGCGCGAAAATAAATACGTTTACAGTATATGCTCGTTACACCTATCAGAAATCACTGACTTTTCAGCCTTAAAAATTACCAGTTTTTTTTTTCAGAAAAACGCGGACATTTTTAAAGTTAACCCCTTTTTCTGAAAAAACGCGGACATTTTTTTTTATCAAACACCATTAGTGTCATGTCTATAGGCATGTTGAAAGAAAAGCTCTGTGCCTTCGGCTTCAATACCTTATAAGTTACAGACGTCCTTTGACAATAACCATGCATAGGAAGTGCTTGGACAGACTCTTTAGCTACCCAATTAAGACCCCTTTTTTCCATTTTCGCTAAGTCCTCCTGAAAAAAGACACCGTTTTTAGGTTTAAAGGACGGGCGAAGTTCCTAAAAAAGACCCCTATCTCCGCGAATATGGTAACGAGCATATATGTACCCATTATGTGTATGGAGTGCGGGGCCCGGGTGTGAGTGCCAGTCAACTGAACCAATAAATGCATATTATGAGAATGGCCAGTCTAAATAAATTAAACGCAACCTCTGAATATAGCCATGGTAGCATGTGAGTCAGTTATCAAGTAATATACACAATCACTTCACTTTGTACAGTTTTGAAAATATGTATGACTCTAAAGTATGTGGGTCAGATTTTCAGAAGATGCACAATCTACAGTTCTTCACATCTATCAGATTTTGCTAAATTAGAGTGAAAATTGATAAATACTGAGTATATCTGAGTGTATTCTGTATTTTATTCATTCAATAAATCTGTCTGGTTATGTTGAACTGTATTTTGAACTTTATGTTCGTCTTAAATTTGGGATATTTGAGATGATTGGTGAAGGCGAATGGTACATTTTCTGAAGATCTGATTCATGTAAATCGCCCCCAACTGCTAATATATTAGGTTAGGCGTGTGGTATTATTATAATAATGACCACACCAGATACGTAGCCACTTGTCTATGTAACCTGTGTTCATTAAATTAGAACGCCAGTTGTAAGGGCCACCTTCGTGTCGTTGACGCACGGGTGTATTGTTACTCGCAATAACATATGTCCAGTAGGGCTTGAGATACTCCCTATGTTGGGAGATAGACACACCGATTGTATCACTCCCGATAAATAAAGGTAGCAACAATAACAACAACAATTACCGCTCATATCAAGATCTATATGTGATATGTTTTAAGAAAATTATACACAAGTCGCAAAATTGATGTTTTTCAAAGTGACTTTTCGAAAGATTCCTTTATTGAAATGTTCTGATTTCTCAAGGGTCTAGCACACTTAGGGTGCATTGCACTATATACGATTCTGTCGTAAACCACTCTTAGAGGCCTCGTAAAGCCCCGAATACACAGTCACGATTTGAGGGCCGATTTGGCATCCACGATCAGTTGTACGATTTCAAATTGTCCATTTGAGATCGCACATCAGATCGTAGGTCCCAAATCGTGCCAAAACTCCTACACATGCACGATTTCAGGGCCGATTTAGCGCCAATTCAGCGCCGATTTGGATGTACGATTCATCGTAGGAGGGAAAAATGGTCTTCTGCGATTTCAAATCAAATCGCCGCTGCTTCTACGATTAATCGTCCATGTGTAGATGGTGCTGCGATTTATCGTAGACCTTTATAATGGGGTCTACGATAAATCGTAGGTGCTTCTACGATTTTCGAATAAATCCGAAACTCGTAGGTCTATCTGCGATCTGGCAATATAAAAGAATTGGATTATTTATAATTTTACTTTGAAATGGTATAACTTCACTAATTCTTGGAGGATCAACACAATTTTTTCACTTTTATAATGCAAAGTTTCCCTTCTACACATGTCGACATTAGGTCTCATTCTTCTCATACTTTATTTTATTTTATTCGACAATTAAAAAGAGGGAAAAAAGCACCAGAAAATCGGTGATGTGTCACAGGAAAATGAGCAACGTTATATTTTATTTTATTCTTACAGTTTTTTTACTTTCTTGTTTGCTTCTAGGGTCGTTTTTTAAAACTATTTTCTCAGATCTATATTCCAGAATCGCAGATCAAATCTAGACTGCCAACCCATCCACGATTTCACTTTTTACCAACGATTTCACTTTTTTCACCATATCGTGCATGTGTAGGTCTAAAAATAGGCACGATTTCAGGCAAATAAGCACCCACGATTAATCGTAGATCCTGAAATCGTGTCTGATTCCCAAATCGTGACTGTGTATTCGGGGCTTTACTCCCTCTTAGCAAAAGTTGCATTGCACTATATACGATTTTACTCTCAGAGTACTCTCAGAGCCCTCGTAAAGTTAAGAATTTATGAGGACCAAAACAGGTGTGGTTAAAGCCCTCTTAGTGGCCTCGTAGCTTATCTTAGGACATATTGGTCACACCTGACTGTTGAAAAAGCTGCCTGGACTGGGGTTCGAACCCATGACCCCCACATCAACCCCACATTTTTCATTGGTAACAATGTATGCCTTAAGATATGCTACGAGGCCTTTACAAGGGCTTAATCCTCATCTAATTTCAAACAGTGTCTATGATCCATGGATTTAAGGATGCTCTGCATGGGAGTTAAAGTTAGAAATAATGTGAATATTACGTTTAAACCTAACTAATACTTATTTCCAGAATAATACATTGTGTTATTGCAAGAGGTATATAGCAAGATATGTGTCCCCATGGAAACCGATTTGTTGTAGAGTTCTTTTATTTATAAGGTGGGAAAACTATCACTATAATATTTGAGAGTCAACTTTTCTCTCCCTCTCCCCCTCTTTCCCTCGCCCCGTCCCTCCCCTCCCACTTTACTGCCCACTCCCCCACCGCACATCTATAGTTTGTCTCATGATTATACTCCCTCTCCTCTCCATTCCACCCCACCTTTCTCTCTCTCTTTCCCCTCTCTCACTCTCTATCCCTGTCATTTATCAACCACCGCCCCCCACCCCCTGCCTGCCTGCCGCCCCCCGCCCCCGTCCCCCCTCTCCACCTCTAAAACAAAAAGAGTACTTGTGCATCAAGGAGACGCTGTTGGCTTTGGAAGGTGTATCAAGAAATGTTCTCCCCTCTAGACCCTCGTAAGTCCGTCGTAAGTCCCTCTTAAGGTCTTGGTAAGATACGACTAAGAGGCCTCTAAGATTCTATTCTGCAATGCACATTCCTCGTATCATAAAGCCCTCGTAGTCGTAACTTTAAGAGCAAGTTACGAGGCCTTTAAGACACAATCTTATCGTGTATAGTGCAATGCACCCTTAGTCATATAAATCTATGTACCAAATTTCAGGACATAGTATTAAATATATCTTTGCGTTTTGAAGGCCTTCATATTGATGATGTTTAGTTAATTTACTGGTAATTACCCACCCAGAAACATTGCAAACTTTATTTATCCAAAAATAAAAATATCAAACTTAAAAACCTGCTCTGCGTTTATGGGTCTTAAAGGTTGCTACTTTGATAGCCCTAGGGGCATTTTTTAACAGGAAAACTGTTAAAAACACAAAATTTACTCAAAAAAACATTGAAAATGAAATTTTTCACAGATTATAGCATGGCGGAAAACTTTGGAGAAAATGTTGTTATTGTTGCCATGGTAACCATGAATTCAATGGAACGTCCAAATCATCAATAATGACGTTTAACAGGATTCTGGTTTCCATGGAAACCTATATGCCATCAAATTGTTTCAAATTTAAATAGTCAAAAGAGATTTTTCTGATGATTATGATACTGAGAACAGATTTGAATTACTTAAATTTTCAGAAAAATGGCAATATATTATTCAATTAAAATAATACGCATTTTGAAATCATATAAGGGTTTAACTAAAGTTTGGCAGGTAAAAACCATACTGCAGTTTTGGCTATTTACCCCATTTCAACACATCATATTTCAGAACTTCATATCTCAGCTTCTGTTTTTCGTATCAACATAATTTTTGCAGCATATTATGTCCTAAAACACATTTTACATTTCATATGTAAGCACATAAGACCCCCTTTCGCAGAGCAGGTCACCTTTTATCAGAGTAGGCACAATACAAGACCTCTATCTGACTATTGCAATATGTAAGTTAAGTGGAATTCTAACTATAGTAAATGCGAATAAGTAGGTAAAGTCGGATAAAAAGCTGGCCGTCATTAAAGTGTTAAAGCCATGTGGGATAATCTTATTACTCTGAATCCTGGTGGGCGATTTGGACAACATAGGGACATCAGGACTTTCCCAATATTGTGATGTGTTACAGATAAATGAGTCACAAGTCGCAAAATTGATATTTTTCGAAGTGTTTTATTCACAGGATCTCCTTGTAAGAATGTTCCCATGTTTGGGGTATCTGCCGCTCTGAGTTGTATGAATACATCTACCAAATGTTAAGACCGTGTATCAAATATATTCATGCATTTCTAAGATCATCCTATAGCGTATATTTAATTACTTTTACTGGTAATTGTTCATCCAAAGATATTGCAAACCTTTTTTCAAAAATGAAAATATCAAATATAGATGAAATCTTGAAATACAATTTATCGGAAAAACCTTTTTGCTGCACGAATAATTTCATGTGAACGCTGTTTTAGCCTAAACATCATGGGAAATAATAGTAAATTCTGTCATTTTAAACATCAATATATGAATATATTCTATTGTTAAACTCATGTAATTGAATCATAAGAAGTACATCCAATACCTTTAGCTATATAATATAATGAGTGGGAAATCTTTATTATTCATTATTTGGCGTAGCTTTTAATATTTTGTTTGACGAATTTGATTCAGGCTGTTAGTGATGACATAGGCCATAGCAAGTTTTCACGGCTCGGGTATTTGTTTTTGTATATTTGTTTTATACTGATCTGGTCAGATATTTTCATATTTTGTTATTGGCATAACATTCAATTATTGTTTTATTCAGTCAGCTCGATGTAAAAAATATTTGTTATTAGCCTGCGTATACTCTATGTCATGTTCAAAACACATGACGTAAAGCCTGTTGTTAGTGTTATGTGTGAATTCGATTTGTTGGTGTAACTTTGCCCAACATTTTCTCTCCTAATCCGTTCCCGGAACTGTGGCATGAGGAAATGAGCAAAACACATATGGCTCTGGCCTTCAGAAAAAGTACAATTCTTCCTCAAGAATCCTCTCAAATCATCCACATATATAAGCAAATTTCTGTGCTCAAAATGTAGTTCAAGATTACAAACACATTCTTTGATTCAACACAATACCAGATGTACGCAGACCTACCGGGTATTTATCATTTCTCTGTCTAATTTAGCAGAATTTACTGAATGTGTAGAACTGCGAATTGTACATATCTAGGCCACCAGACCCATA
Organism: Sthenelais limicola; assembly: GCA_942159475.1. Classification (NCBI taxonomy): domain Eukaryota; kingdom Metazoa; phylum Annelida; class Polychaeta; order Phyllodocida; family Sigalionidae; genus Sthenelais; species Sthenelais limicola. The sequence continues at coordinate 26,910,589 of OW804100.1, forward strand.
CACGTTCCTGTGTACATCACAGGTGTTGTGATGCCACAGACTCGGCACACTGCCAATATGTGATTCGTTATAGAAAAATGAGTCACAAGTCGCAGAAATTGTATCTTTCAAATGTCGGTACTACAAGAACTATTTGTAGTAATGTTTTCATATTTCGGTGTTTTAGTATTCCCAGTGGTAGCAATACATGTACCAAGTTCCAATCACTGCTAAATAAGTAGCTATGCGTCTGTGAGGACACCCTAGGGAGCATAAACCTAATTTACTAGTGATTGACCATTGAGAAATGTCGCTAACATTTTTTTCATGCATAATAAATAGAAAAGTACTAGATGCCCTAATATTGACCAACGTTTCAAATATGATGATATCTTGTGACTCATTTTTCATTAACACATTACATATGTATGCAGTCTAGGCTCAGATCAAATACGAATGGTAAGTTAGTGATAGGATTATGACTTTTTTAAGTAAAATTATGGTATCATTATTGTCGATATGTACACATTTTCGGAAATAAAAGGGACATTTTCCTGTCCTAATTCCACTGAGGAAGAATTCATGTAGGCTCAATAATCCTTTGTCACTCAGCTTCCACTATTTTCTATATCATTCTACTTTTCCATACTTATTTCCCTTTAATATAAAATCTCAAAAAAAGTAGGTGTCAAATTGAGATACTCTTGAAACAAAATACAAAATTAATGTTAGTTTCATCTTTTTCTGTTAATGAAGAAATAAGAATACTGCATTGACTCCACTGGTAATGAAATATTCATGAACCCATAGAGCATTGTATAAATTACAGTGAATGAACCGTGATTGATGTTATTTTTTGACATGTATGGGTCAGATTTTCAGTAAATGTACAATTGACAGCTCTACACATTTAGGAAATTCTCCTAAATTAGACTGAAAATGAAGAATACCGGGTATATCTGAATATAATTATAACGTATCGCATTGATTTAAAGTATCAGTTCTGTTATGCTAAACTGCATTTTGAAGCTCATTTTTGTCTTAAATGTGGGTTATTTGAGAGGATTGGTGAAGGCGAATTATAGGCTACATTTTCTGAAAATCTTACCCGTATTCCCTGCCCCTCTGTCCCACAAACATGTTTACAGTAAACAGACCCCTGTGTGTGGTGCCCTATGTTTGTATTGTAGTCAGGTAGCTGGAGTAGTCCTCATTAGATACTACAAGTGCCTTCGGCACTTGGATTGTAGAGGCAGTTGTGTTTCTACTTCTTAAAGGAATCCAACAATTTACTGGACGTTTATCTTGAATTCGAGATATTAACTTGATAGCAAAAAATGGCTAAAATCCCAGCGGGCCTACGTTGGGGTTGTAGGCCTAAGGTGTAGGAGGGGGAGGGAGAGAGAGAGGGGGGGGGGGGAGGAGAAGAGAGGGAGAGGAGAGATGAGAATGACTGATATAAGAGGGTTTCAAGGAAAAAAATTAGCACCCCCTCCACACACCTATACATCTAGGCCTACGGTATCAATTTTCCTTCTCCTCCCCCTCCCAGACTACCTCTCTTGCTCTCCCTCTCCTTTTATTCCCCCCTCCTTAATAATAATGAGTAATGTGTGGTCAGGTCCATTCTCTCTGAGAGCGACAGAAATAAAGTTTGTCAAAAAAAATTGTTGGCCGTAAAAAAATTGTTGGCCAACACGAAAAAAAAGTTGGGTCAGACAAAAGTGGGTTGAAAAAAAGTTGGTCATAAATAAAGTTGGTCGGAAAAGTTGGGTCGAAAAAAATAAAGTTGGTCGGAAAAGTTGGGTCGAAAAAAAGTTGGTCGGAAAAAAAAGTTGGTTGAAAAAAAGTTGGTGTAAAAAAGTTGGTCGTAAATAAAGTTGGTCGGGAAAAAATTGGGTCGGATAAAAAGTTGGTCGTAAATAAAGTTGGTTGTAAATGAAGTTGGTCATAAACAAATTAAATTTGGCCGTTAAAAAGTTGGGTTGGGAAAAAAAGTTGGTCGTAAAAAAACGTTGGGTCGTAAAAAAAAGTTGGGTCAGAAAAAAATTGGTCCGTAGAAAAAATTGGTCTGAAAAAAAGTTGGTCATAAATAAATTTGGTCAGGAAAAGTTGGGTTGGAAAAAAATTTGGCCATAAAAAAATTGGTCGGAAAAGGTGATATCACTTTGAGAATTCATCCAACATCTGAGGCTATGTACTGCCATTCATTATTATGAAACATCATGATTACCACCCTGAACTTGAAAGACAGAGATTTGAAAGAGAGAGGTAGACAGAGAGAGGCCTAAATTCTTCTGTGTACAGTGGCACAACCTCTGGTGGAATGGTGGAGATCGTTGAGGGGTCAGGGGTTATGCAGAGGCCTATGGGGGGAGATTGGCATTTGTGCCCTAACACTGTTTAGTGGGCTTCCCGAATGCAACCACTGACAGCTTGTAACACATGCATGGGGAGGGAGGGAGAGAGAGAGAGAGCGCGGAGGGAGGGAGGGAGGAATGACCGCCCACCTGGGATTACATAAGCCTACGCGAGATCTCAACTGTGCGAGATGGACCCTCGTTTTGGTAGCTGCCTAGCTGGTCCAATGCGTAAATCTGGGTCAATTTATATATATGGGAATCAGCAACATTGACCTTCAAGTGACCACTTGACCTTGTGAAGTGGCCAATCCATGACGGAGACAAACACTGGCCTCTACTTGACTACACAGTGTCTCTTGATCTACTCGCTGAAAGTATATTTACCTTTGTTTTGAAGCCATAAATATTTCTCATTCAATATACCTGTAGAACATATTTCCAAATTCAAGGGTATTCGGAAGAACTGCACTCTTTACAGACAATAATCCTTTTGCCATACATTTTCCAGTCTGCTATATTATATAATAATACTTTATCTGTGTTATGAAAATAGAAATCAATTATTATTATTTTTACCTCTCTTCTTCAAGAACAGTTTTTGTGCATGATACATAATATGCGATGTGTTATAGAAAAATGAGTCATGAGTCGCAAAAAGCTGATTTTGAGATATCACCATATTTGAAAAGATGAGATTAATCGGATTCAAACGATGGTAAACACTAGGACATCTAAAAAGTAATTCAATTTGTGAATGCATAAAAAAAGATTTCTTGATAGTAAAGTAGCTAAATATACTCCTCAGGGTCACCTCACACATGCATAGTTATATTGAATACAATACAATACATGGATTCATTCTACCAGCAGAGCTAAACGCTCCACAAATGAAAATATTCTGAGCAAGAGTTCTTTTTAAAATATTCCTATACACACAATACATTTTTCTCCTACCCACAGAAGTAAGGGAAACGTGGAGTAAATCGCACGCCCAATTTACTTTTCCTTAGTTCATGCAACGATGATCTACAATACATTTCCTACTGTAATTTATATTGATCCTATATTTGCGGGCTAAACAAGTAGCCCTGACTTGGCATAATCTAATATTGTACATACAGTTGGCAGGAAGAGCTCCAGAGAGAAGGAAGGAAATGAGTAAAGTTTGCACTCATTTAATAATCAGTTATGATAATATTCCCACTCAGCCAACACTAATAGAGATTTGGGAGGTCAGTATAGGTGCCTGTTGGTGTGACATTTCTGTTGTTGTTGACAAACAACTACAGCTGACTTATAAATCAAATTAGATTCCACATCAGTTTATTAGCATGTTGTTGTCATAACTTAAATAGTGTAGATGTTTTTATTTTTTGTTTTTTTACGACAACTTCTTTTATTCAATCTGTCAACAATGTCATCTTCCTCCGGGACAGCTATACATCGAGAATTACACACGTCCCTCTTCTGCATCATGTTTGCTCGATAATTTTATATTTTTCTCAGTTTTTATTCTTATAACATTAACACTAGAGTACCACTGTTACACAATTTGCTCATATATATATCACAACACAACTATCCTCATGTATTACCCACTCACTTGTCTACCGATTTGAGGTGGGTAGGGTGTCGAAAGGTTATTTATTCTGATCTATTAGATCCGTCAGATCCGAGAATATTTTTCTCCACTTTCCATCCTCTTCCCTGTCTATTGTCGTGAGTTTATTCTGATATAGGATGATTGAGATCTTAGATCTCAGTTCATAACAAAAGACGAACCATTCTAACATGCCTTTATGGAAGAGTTTCTGGCGATGTATAAAAGCTTTTGCTACGAGAATGATCCAATTTATTATCTTACTATTTGTACCCTTCTTGTCGAATCCGAACATGATGTTTATTCTTTCAACATTAAATTCTCCATTGGCATTTTTTTTGATCACCTTTTTCCCACTTGGGTCCTCGTTTAGGTACCCTATAGAGTCTATAAACTCAAAGATATTCCTCCACAAGGTTTTTGTTCTTCCACACAACATGAAAAAATGGACGACATCGTCTCTTTCAGTACAGAATGAGCAAACAGGTAGTGGTTTGATACCAGCATTTTTTAGGTAGTAATTGCAAGTGATAGTTTTATGAATAATCCTGTATTGTAACACCTGAAGTCTTGTTTCACAAGAGGCTTTGTATGAGATTAAAAAGACTTTTTTCCAGTCTATTTGACTGAAATCTTCGTCTCCCATGTCTAACAGCTGCTGCCACGAGTTAAGTTTCTCTCGTTTTACCTTCATACTTTCTATTAGAGCGTTATAGATCTTTTTGCTGGAACATGTCAATATATCTATACATTGGCTATTGATGTTTATATTTATGTTCCCTTTATCCTCGCAGGGGGGGGGAATTTTGTATGATCGTGAGCCATTCTTTAGGTATGGCTTTTTTCAGATCTTTCATCATATGGTAGTCAGGTATAAATCCATATTGTCTTTTTACCTCTAAGATTGACATCATTTTACCTTGTTGGTTGATCAAATCACGTATACATGTAATTCCATTTCTCTCCCAGCTGTGATAGTAAAACATTTTTTTTTTTTCTCTAATTAGTCTATTTGACCATATTCTTTCTCCCAGTATTTCGTTTCTCGAAACTGGCTCTTTATTGTAGAAATATTTATTCCATATTGAGAATACCTCTTGGTAGAAACTATTCAACGCTTTACGTGGCATGCTTCTACACAACAATACATCTTCTGCTTTCTTCGCAGTGGGGGAATAAGAAGCCATTTCTCTAAATGCTTTACCTGTACTATCTTGGAGTATTCTTTGTACCCACTTAAGGCGGTTAGTGTCAATTACTTCCTTAATAGTCCTTAAACCCAGCCCACCGTCTTCTGCCTTTTGGGCTAAAAACGCTGTACTGATTTTGTGGTCTTTATTTAACCAAACAAAGTTCAACATAATTTCATGGATTTTACTTTGGATCTTCTTTGGTAATGCAATACATGCCAGCACATGCTGGAAAATGGGGAGCAGGAATACATTGCACACTAATACCCTTCCCTTGATGGTAAGGTTCCTCCTTTTCCATTGGTTCACAATTAACTTGGTTCTATCCAATAGTTTTTCACTATTTACGACTGATAGTTTTGTCTCGTTTCTTGGGGAGAGAAGAGTCACCCCCAGCACATTCATTTTATTCGTCCAATCTATTTTGAGTATTTCTCTGTTAGTTAACTTAATTTCTCCTATATTGAATCCCTTGGATTTTTTTGCATTTAATTTCAAGCCTGAGGATAAGGCATATCTATCTAGCATTTGGATAATCTTATGTAAGGAGAACTCATTCTTGACCATGACGGTCATATCATCGGTGAACTGCACTAGTTTTGACTCTTCTCCCCCCCCTAGATCAACTCCCTCAATGTCGACATTCTTCCTAATTTGGTCAGCTAATCTTTCGACGCATAAAACAAAGAGAGATGAGGAGATGGGATCTCCCTGTTTCATCCCCCTTTTTATATCAAACCAACTAGACGAAAAACCGTTATTACAGAATGTTGCGACTGATTTTCCCATGAGGGTTTTAACCCAGGATACATATACATAATCCATTCCATGCGCTAACGGTGTGTTTTCTAGAAAATTCCAACAAATAGAATCGTAGGCTTTTGTGAAGTCTAACGACACCACCAGGGCCTGCTCTTCCCTTTCTTCTATCATGGACACTATATCATCGATTCTGCGTATGGCAGTGCCTATATAGCGGCCTTTAACAAAGCCATACTGATCTTCTCCGATCAGCTTTGGTAGTAAGATGTTCAACCTATTTGCAATTACCTTCGATATAATTTTATAGTCTACGTTGAGCAGAGTGATGGGTCTCCAATTCGCCAAGAAGATACTGTCCGCATCTTTCTTGGGAATTACATTGATGAGACCCCTCCTCTGCTCACACGTCATCTCACCCTCTTCAAGACAAGCATGCAACATCTCCATAAACATATCTCCAATTACAGGCCAGAATATTAAGTAAAATTCAATAGTGAAACCATCACTGCCCGGGGATTTGTTCTTCTTAAAGGTTTTCATCACCTCTTCTACCTCTTTCTTTGATATAGTTCTTATTAACATTTCATTTTCGACCCTGTCCAGCTGTACTGCCGTGTTTGGCTCGGTAAATTCTTCGGCCATTTCTTGATCTGTTTTTTCCTCTGCATATAGAGCAGAGTAGAATCTTTCGCCTTCAGCTAATATATCTTTCTGGCTCGTAGTCATTACTCCGTTAATATTTAAAAGAGATTTGTGGATGCAGAATGAAAGCTAGTAATTGAATGAAATGAATGGAGTGAATGCAATGTATTGGACTCGGTTCCTCTGGAGTCCCTCTATTATTGTACGCTATATTCACAATTTAAATCTCTGTGGCTTATTCCACAGGTGTAACCCAGTGATGTAACTCCAGCCTCACTGCTACTGACCCAGGATTATCCAATTATTGAAAGGCCAATTTACAGTATGAATACTGGAGTAATATCCCCAGCACACAGTTGTACCAGGTTTATGATGTGGACAAGGGTGGGTTATGAAGTAGATCAGACCCAGTACTATTCAATATTATATTTCGGATCACGAAAATCCAGATGTGATCTGTTACAGAGAAATGAGTCATAAGTCGCAAACAACTTTGAGATATCATTCTATTTGAAAAGAGATCAAGCCGATTCTAATGATGGTAAATACTAGAACATCCAATAAGTGTGTTTTTTTTATTTAAGTTTGATATTTCTGAAATATCTGAATTTGAAATATCTCTAGGTGGACAATTAGTAGTACAGTTGCTGAATATACTCTATAGGATGAGATTAGGAATGTACAACTATATTTAATGCACGGTCTTGAAATTTGGCACATGTATTCATACAACCTAGAGTATTGGATACTCCAAACACATCCTGTGAATAAAATACTTTGAAAAATATCAGTTTTGCAACTTGTGACTCATTTTCCTGAAACACATCACAACCTAGCCTTTAACTTCTACTATTACTGTATAGATCTACATACAAACGTAGAGCCAATATTATGATGAAAGAGAAAACAACAGCCCTGGGGGATTATTATAGTATATACAATTAAATAAAAGTCATCTAACTATAAACATAGAAATATTGTGCTGAAGTTAAAAGATAAAAGGTGAATTAAATGATGAGGTGTAGGTGGGTTGGAAAAGTGCAGGTGAAAAGTGAGAGGTATGGCTTATGGTCAACAGTGAAATGAGAGGGTAAGTTTATAGTAGTAAGTTTGAGTGTGTGTATGTTGTATGTGTAATTTTATGTATGTAAATTATGTGTATTCGGTGTAATTGGGCTGGCCTGTGAAGGTGCAGGCATATTGATCTTGGACCAATGCTAACTATGGACATGCGTCATTAGTAGCCATTGATTAGATATAGGCATACATTAGCATACATCAATCTACACAAGTCATTGATTGAAGCGTGAATTATCTATAATGAACATGTATATTTTTGTTCAATATAGGCACAATGCAATCATATTACTTATTCAGACATATCGCCTGAAATTGCTCACCACCTAGCTAAACATAGAAAGCCATGCTTGGGGGTCGAAGAAACCTCAAGACAAAAGCCAAAACAACTCAGACAATTTAAAATTCCGTTATTTACAAATGCCAAATTGGGTGGAACATGCTCAGGACTGAAGACATATTTGTTTTTATTACATATAATATCTTGGCTGAGTATAATGAATTGAGAAAATAGCATTATCTTAAAGCTCTTAAATTTCTCGTTGACATTTCAAACTTTTATTAAATTTTGTTCACATTATTAGAACATTAACAACTTATATCATGACTGTAGATACATACAACTAAGGTATATCACCACTGTTTAGAAAGTCATCATAATGTTACAACATGGACAAGGGTAGACTATGCCAGTGAACGCTATTTACTTTGTGGACTTAAATTATTTCATTTACACAGGATCAAACCTTGGTATATACTTTGAGTGTAAGTGAGAATTATGGCAAACCAAATTCTAGACATGGACAAATCAAAGCTTTATCCACCGACTTCTATAACAAAACCAGGAACTGAATGAGCATGGTTTTAGGACACTCTTGTCAAATGTTTGTCTTTCTTGAGAACATTTCACGAATAACCTGTTACTTTTTCACGGGATTAAGTGCATTACCAGACAGACGTGGTATCATTATGCACTGCTCTGTGAAGGATGTATATTTTGCTGTAAATGAACATAATAAACAAACCTTCCCTCTGACGTTTCATATCACAACTTGTGTTTGTTTAGCTGCCGGATTATGTACACATAAACACTCTGCGACAGCTTGTGACTCCCAGGTTTTTAATTTGGTGTATACACTCTGAAAAATAAACGTTCCTGTGGAGGGAATGGCTTGGACTGAACCAGGAGAGTTTGAGGACGGAGGTATCGTAGGACAAGGCATTAGTTTCCCTATGAATGACTATGGTTTGGAGTGACAGAGGTAGTGAGACAAGGCATTAGTTTCCCTGTGAGTGACTATGGTTTGGAGTGACAGAGGTAGTGAGACAAGGCATTAGTTTCCCTATGAGTGACTATGGTTTGGAGTGACAGAGGTAGTGAGACAAGGCATTAGTTTCCCTGTGAGTGACTATGGTTTGGAGTGACAGAGGTAGTGAGACAAGGCATTAGTTTCCCTATGAGTGACTATGGTTTGGAGTGACAGAGGTAGTGAGACAAGGCATTAGTTTCCCTGTGTGTGACTATGGTTTGGAGTGACAGAGGTAGTGAGGCAAGGCATTAGTTTCCCTGTGAGTGACTATGGTTTGGAGTGACAGAGGTAGTGAGACAAGGCATTAGTTTCCCTATGAGTGACTATGGTTTGGAGTGACAGAGGTAGTGAGACAAGGCAGTAGTTTCCCTATGTGTGACTATGGTTTGGAGTGACAGAGGTAGTGAGACAAGGCAGTAGTGTCCCTATGAGTGACCATGTATTGGAGTGACAGAGGTAGTGAGACAAGGCAGTAGTTTCCCTGTGTGTGACTATGGTTTGGAGTGACAGAGGTAGTGAGACAAGGCAGAAGTTTCCCTATGAGTGACCATGTATTGGAATGACAGAGGTAGTGAGACAAGGCAGTAGTTTCCCTGTGTGTGACTATGGTTTGGAGTGACAGAGGTAGTGAGACAAGGCATTAGTTTCCCTGTGAGTGACTATGGTTTGGAGTGACAGAGGTAGTGAGACAAGGCATTAGTTTCCCTATGAGTGACTATGGTTTGGAGTGACAGAGGTAGTGAGACAAGGCAGTAGTTTCCCTATGTGTGACTATGGTTTGGAGTGACAGAGGTAGTGAGACAAGGCAGTAGTGTCCCTATGAGTGACCATGTATTGGAGTGACAGAGGTAGTGAGACAAGGCAGTAGTTTCCCTGTGTGTGACTATGGTTTGGAGTGACAGAGGTAGTGAGACAAGGCAGAAGTTTCCCTATGAGTGACCATGTATTGGAATGACAGAGGTAGTGAGACAAGGCAGTAGTTTCCCTGTGTGTGACTATGGTTTGGAGTGACAGAGGTAGTGAGACAAGGCAGTAGTTTCCCTGTGTGTGACTATGGTTTGGAGTGACAGAGGTAGTGAGACAAGGCAGTAGTTTTCCTGTGAGTGACTATGGTTTGGAGTGACAGAGGTAGTGAGACAAGGCAGTAGTTTTCCTGTGAGTGACCATTTGTTGGACTGACAGAGGTAGTGAGACAAGGCAGTAGTGTCCCTATGAGAGACCATGTATTGGAGTGATAGAGGTAGTGAGACAAGGCAGTAGTGTCCCTATGAGAGACCATGTATTGGAGTGACAGAGGTAGTGAGACAAGGCTGTAGTGTCCCTATGAGAGACCATGTATTGGAGTGATAGAGGTAGTGAGACAAGGCAGCAGTTTCCCTATGAGTGACTATGGTTTGGAGTGACAGAGGTAGTGAGACAAGGCAGTAGTTTCCCTGTAAGTGACCATTCGTTGGAGTGACAGAGGTAGTGAGACAAGGCAGTAGTTTCCCTGTAAATGACCATTCGTCGGAGTGACAGAGGTACTGAGACAAGGCAGTAGTTTCCCTGTAAGTGACCATTCGTTGGAGTGACAGAGGTAGTGAGACATGGTAGTAGTTTTCCTGTGAGTGACTATGGTTTGGAGTGACAGAGGTAGTGAGACAAGGCAGTAGTTTCCCAATGAGAGACCATGTGTTGGAGTGACCGAGGTAGTGAGATGAGGCAGTAGTAGCCCTGTGAGTGACTATGGTTTGGAGTGACAGAAGTAGTGAGACAAGGCAGTAATTTCCTTGTGAGTGACTATGGTTTGGAGCACCACAGGATTCAGGCTGGACTCATTAAATGATAAATGTGGATTTTCATGAAAGAAAATAAACCAAACGGCAACAGGATAAAATCATCCAAAATGTTGGTCAACTCACTTTTCTGTCAATTAGAAAAGTACCCAACAAAAGGCAGATGCAGGTTAAGTGTTTGACCGATGTTAACTCAGAATGCAGCTATAAAGAAACACTTTTTTCTTGGAGTGTAGGCCATCCACATTGAGCTGCGATACAATTCTGGTAGTAAATGTAAAACGCAAACATGGCACCTTTTTAAAAGGACTTTGATCTTGGCCATAGTTGGAGGTAAACATGTCTGTCTCTGCTGTGAACTAACACAGAGTACAACCTATTTAATTGCTGCATATGCCAAAGAAAGATGCTGTCATGCTTTGGCAAATATTTTGTATTATTAATTGTATTTTGTGTTGATGCCCTTGTGTGCTTGTCCATGTTCCTTCTCGCTATAGGGGATTTGCATGTCTAACTGCGCATGTCTATTACAGTGCATGCTGGGATGGTTTCAGGTCAAATCTGACCTACAAATATTTTGCAACATTTTAAGCGAGCAATGCAGAAATATTTTCACCAATTCTATAGCGTGTAGAAATGATCGAATAAAACAAAATGGATGATGGGAAAGATGACGTTTTGTGTAATGAGAACATGTAACACAATGGATATTGACATTGGAGCCCTGATAAATATCCCATGCTGAACATAAAATTAAATGTATCCATGCATTTTAACATCATCTTATAGATGTTTAGCTACTGTTATGTTTAGCTACTGTACTAGTAAATGTTCACCCAGAAATATTGCAAAGTTTGTTTTTTTTCAAAAGTAAAAAGATCAAAATTAAAATCTAGAAATATTTATTTAATGTCCTACTGTTTACTATCATTGGAATCGGATTGATCTCATACTGTCAAATATAATCCATTTTATGGGACTTGTGACCCATTTCCCTGTGACACCTAGAAGCACTTTTTGTATCGAGTTCCAAAGTCTTTTGAATATCATTTCTACCTGTCTGAACTTAAACAGCACGAGCAGCAGACTGATTTGTAAACAAAATATAGATCTATGCATATGAAGTGGCCTGATCCAGAAAAAAAGAGTACTATAGGTCATTGCATTAAATAAAGCCCATGACATAGACACTTATTAAAACATATAATTCTACCCCTAATCCGGAATGTGTAAGTTATAATTTGACCTATAATTTACAATGTTAAAGCCAAAATTAAGATTTAATTTGTTGGGTTTTTTTCTAATTGAAATTACTGATGTAACCATAACAACCAACGAAGCATACCTATTATATGCTCCATCTCTTTGGTAATATCGGTTCTAGGTGAATAGCCACCCGGTAAAAAGCCACCTGACCACTAAGCCACCCGGTAAAAAGCCACTCGGTAAAAAGCCACCTAGTAAAAAGCCACCCTGGTAATAAGCCACCCGGTAAAAAGACACTCAGTAAAAAGCCATCCCAGTGAAATGCCACCCGGTAAAAAGCCACCCAGTAAAAAAGCCACCCTGGTAAAAAGCCACCCGGTAAAAAGCCACCAGTAAAAAGCCACCCTGGTAAAAAGCCACTCAGTAAAGAGCCACCCCCTATAAAAGCCACCCGGTAATAAACCACCCATCCACCCATAAGCATAATTCATGCCAGTAACTACACCTGGCAGAGTTGCAAAAAAATAATCTCTGCCTGCACTTAAGTGAGCAAGAGTTATTTTCTGTAAGTGTTAAAATAAGATACACCAGGATGTATAATTAAATGCAAAAAACAGTTCTGTAGGTTTTACCTTCTCCCAGGAACGTTCCAGCGCTCCCTGGAACATTCCTGGGATAGTGGATCAACCGCTCCACCCAAGAATGTAGCCATTTTAAGACCACAAAGGAGGGTTAAGGCAGTAGCACTTTTAAAGGTGAATTTGATGTATTTGATGTCAATATTTCTATAGATCTCTATCTATATTATGTGAAAAACTTAGGGACGCCAACAAAGTAGTATTGACTTTAATTGCCATTCTTTCTCCCCATCACCCTTGTTAGGCGCATTCAATGGAATAAGAGAAAACCATATTCAATGAACTGCTGTCCAATTAATTCAAAATTAGCCATTGGTAGACCATTCATGAAAATCAACCTAATGTGACAGTGCTCTGGGGTGCTGCTTGGCCACAAATATTTGCGTCACAATCTTGCACTCATGAGACGGTAGGAGCTTCTTTCCCACAATAATAAAACTTGCATCACAAACTGATAGGGCGGCGTGTATTACCACTGTAAGGAAAAGGACGTCATATTATAGGAGCCGGTGTAGCATTCCAAAGTTCCCCATCTCAACATTCCCATTTGATTTGACATAAATTTATTACTTCAGGAAATCTCAGTAGTCATAGGTTCTCATGGTGTTATTATTTTGAGTAAGTGTGTTTACAGGCTTTCCTCAGTTACTTGTGTTTACGAATAATGAGAGAGAGACCTCTCATAAATTGAAAGTGTGTGTACTTATTCTCTAATTTGAAATATTTGGTGGACGATTTATTCCTTCTCATTCAACTTTAGAGGAGGAAGATATATGGAGCAAAATGGTCCAGGGGAAAATGCACAGGCAGGCCTTCAATGTTGATTTATTACCAGCTTTTGGTCAAATTCTGCCAACAAATGAATCCTCAGTTTTGGATAAAAACTATATCCTGATACACCTGCATAAATGAATGGTTCCCTTTACGGTGGAGTCATTTTTACATAACACCAGCCATACCAGGGGAATGCGTTGGCGTGTGTAGTCAGCCACGTAGGCCGTAGAGCATGGTATATAAGCTGCATGGGTAAGGCAGAGAGCGGGTTGGGCAACTGCAGTAGGCTGATGTAAAGTGGGTGGAATGGGTGGGTTTATAGGTAGGTGGGTTTATGCCTAGGGTGGCTTTTTCCCGGATGGTGCTTTACCGGGTGGCTTTAGCCTAGGGTGGCTTTTTACCGGATGGGTTTTGCACTCAGGTGACTCTATACCTGGTGGCTTTATCCCGGATGGTTCTTTACCAGGTGGGTTTTAGCCTAGGGTGGCTTTTTACTGGATGGGGTTTGCACCCAGGTGGCTCTTTACCTGGTGGCTTTATCCCGGATGGTTCTTTACCGGGTGGCTTTTTACCAGTGGCTTTTTACCGGGTGGCTTTTTACCGGGTGGCAATTCGCCTGACACCGGTAAGGTTATCACAATAGCTATTGTTCTGGGCTATATTTGCCATTTCCCTGTTATTACAGTTGAGTTTATATTGCTTTAATTTGCTTTCACTTCGTCCAAGAGCCTATTATTTGAGAATCCAATATTTACACTACATCAAGTCATCAAAGGAATTTGGATATCAACCTTATAAAATAATCTGGTTGGTCTATAATTCTGATTATAGACAAGATTTTACCTCATCCCTGATGTCTTCCGAAACCATGCCAAAATTGGTATTTTTTTACCACTTCGACCCTTGACTCATTCTATTTGTATTCCTTGTGGCAAAGTTGGATTCATACATGTTATACATCAACAGATGTGTGCTGAAAGTTGTTTACCACAACTTCAAGAGATGAATTAGAATAATTAGTTTTCATCAAGTGTTTATGGAATGGGAGGGATTTGTTTGACCAATGAACATAATTTCTAAAAAGTGACAGTTGTGCCAATATATTCCCAACATTGTATGCTCTGATATTATACATACATTTACAGGACTCGTATAGAAAAATAAAAAGCTATGCTGGTTCAATTGGAGGGATGTCTGGACACATAATGTTTATTGACCTTATTTGGGGGCTCAGGCTAGTCCACCAACACCAATAGGGGACTTGCATACATGTCTAGTAATTGTGCATGCCGGGAGGGATTGAATCCATATCTTGCATATAAATATTTAGTAACATTTTTATCGAACGTGGCAAAAATGTTATTGCCAATATCGCCATTATTTACATATGTAATGTAATATATAGCACTAAAAAAATTATTCCGCATATATATCTAGAATACTTGTTTAATGTGATACTTGTTTAATGTGGTTGTGTAATACAATATTAATATAGGGGGATATCGTAATTTAAAATGAAATGCTTATATATAAATGATGTTGAGATTATCTAAATGTTAGTTATAACTAGAAATTTGAAATTGTTTTGAAGAATAATTTTTTTTTTTTTTTTTTTTTTAACGAGATAAATCTATTATTATTACTTTACTCTCTAACTTGGGATATGACATGTTGTGTTCACTTTGTACTCTGGGCCTTGTTGCATAAGCTAACGAAAGTAATTATCTTATGGCAATTCCTCATGAGAAATGTGGGAAATTCCCAGCTGGTAGAAATGGCCTGTACACTCAATGGTGGGTAAGAATGTGTATTCCAACCCACCGAAGGAATGGAAAATTGTAGTTCTGAACTCCAACAGACAATTCTTTCCTTAGCTTGTACAACGCGCCTGGACCACAATTCTCATTCAAATGGAGAATGAATATGGCGGACATAGAAGTCCTCTATCGTTGGTTGTTTTCGAGAGATTCAAATTTCCAATTCTACATGTTTGTAGTTTGCCTGAGTCAATAACTAGAACACTTCTCACCTAGACTTCAGCTCATGTATGTACGAGTTTGTGACGGCATGAAACTGTAAATAATAAATCCCTTAATGTGAAGTGAACAGGTGAATGCAATCCATTCATAGTAATGTGTGATTGGCATCTTAAATATTAAATAAACAAGTCCTTTTAAGTGTCAGTTGAACAGGATTATATGGGTCAGATTTTCAGAAATTGTACAATTGGCAGCTCTTCACATTTAGGAAATTCTCCTAAAATAGACTGAAAAATTATGAATAACGGGAATATCTGAGTATATTTGGTATCGCGTTGATCTAAAATATCAGTTCTGTTATGCTAAACTGCATTTTGAAGCTCATTTTGGTCTTAAATGTGGGTTACTTGAGAGGATTGGTGAAGGCGAATTGTATATTTTCTGAAAATCTTACCCATATGTGTAGTGTGAAAAGGCATCGGTGCCGACCTGAGTTGATACGGGCCGCAACCATTGCAAATATGTTCTGCAATATTTAAATGTCTTTTTGTTATTGAATGTTCTTTGTGAGCTAATACTCACATTTCGTATGATATTATGCGGATATCTCCGCCACGATCCAAACAATGTGTTAATGTATAAAGGGTGGTCTCCACTGGCTGTGGTAAGCTCTGCGGTAAGCCTTGCGATGGTGCTGTGTTGTTGAGGAGTGGCGAGGTCCTGCCTACATCGTTCCTTGACCATGTAGGCAAGGACCTCGTCATTCCTCACCACCTACAGAACCAGTACAAACCATTGCAAGGCTTACCGCAGAGCGTACCGCAGACAGTGGAGACCGCCTTAACTCTATAGTGTCAGCGCGAGGTAGAAGGTATGTAATAGATAGAAGGAAAGTCACTTTCACCATTTGAATTCATGTCTACACTTTCGTATGTAGAAATAAAACATCCCTCGTTTAAAAATTCTTCAAAAATACAAAAATACTCACATTTCAAACAGGTCCAATCATCAGCTTTCCTTTAAAGCTGCAATCTCAGCTATTAGGACAAAAATCACCCTCTACCCTTATCTAAGTATAATATAGAGCTAATATTGCACATAACTAACTTTTAACTAAACTTTATTAGATATAACTAGTTATTTAATAACACCTTCTTTGCATATCTCACTATATAATCGTGTTGTTATGAAAGGATCTCACAGTTAAGGGCCTAGTCCACTAAGCCGATTCTCATGCGATTTTGCGCCGCAGAGGACTCTTTTGCACTAAATTCTATGGAAAGCCATATGCAACTACCGACAAATCAGAAGAGAAGTCGGAGGATCTCCATAGACTTACTATAGCGACATTTAAAAATGTCGGGTAGTACGTCGGCAAGCTTTCCGACGCATCGGCCGACTATTTCATTTATCGGCCGATTTGTCGGGTGTAAACAAATGAATTTTAAAAAACGTCGGCAAATTTCCGAAAATATCGGCTGTCATTGCCGACATCGCTTTCTCCAGATTAAATTGCTCTTCCACTTAGCGCATAATGAACTTTGTGGGCCGACAAGTCGGCCGATATGTCGGTGACTTAAACATCAATTTGCCGACATGGCGGCCGACATGTCGGCCGTCAAAGATGTGTTCCACAAAATGAGTCACAAGTGGATGTATCTGTACGTATATATGTTCCCTCCTCTCTCCCTCCCATCTGCCCTCTCTCTCTCTCTATCCCTCTGCATGTGTAAGTGCTGTGTTAAATTATATATATTATGTAATTATTAAATTATGTAATGATATGAATCGCATCTTAAGCTTTCTCTGACTGACTTTTTATTGAGAGAATTTTAACAATGTCCGTTGTGCACAGGGGAGGTACAAAAGTATATGAGTCATTCCACCAAATATAATGGATTATATGTGTATAAGCAGAGGGTCAATCATTGCCGCTACCATTGCCATTATCATTAGTATTTCGTTATAAATTTGGCTGTAACTTTTCTACTAGTTGGAATATTTTCACAAACTAAGAGCATTATGACTCTTATAAGAGACCCAGAGATGCATATTTTTTTTATTTATTTCTAATTTATGTAGAAATATACACACAGCAATTCCACCAATTGGTCGACATTTGGCTGAAAATTCCTAATTTTTAAAAATTGCTTTGATCGATTTAGTATTTGTCGTACATAAACTACACATATTGCTGATAATATAGACAAAATTGGGAAAGTTAATGATGAATATTGTAGTCATGGCAGCTTCTTGGAGTGTGTGATGGGAACTAGCTAATAAGGGCACAGAAGAAATGTACATATTTTTACATAAATTAGAAATAAATAAAAAGAAATATGCAAATAATGTTTTTAATTATTTTGTACTTCATAGGTCTCGACATAAGGGTCATTATGCTGTTTAGTTTTGAAGACATTCCAACTAGAAGAAAAGTTACAGCCAAATAACGAGATAATAATGATAATGGTAATGGCAGCGGCTATGATTTACCCCCTGCCCATATACACATATATATATGGTCGGTTCTAATGAACTGTCCGCTTTGCGTGTTCAAGGCTATAATCTGGTTAATATGATAGATATAGATGTGCAATTGATGTCAGCGGATCCGCCTTGTCGAGACCTTTCGGGGGATACCCATATTTGTATACCTGTGATGGGAACTTTAATTTTTACAGGCCAAAAACATGTCATTTTTCGCCATTTTTTAAAAAACTTTCCTCAGTTATTTAGGATAACTTGCTGTTTAAAAATCGGAGAAGCTCCCACGAATGATATTTATGTCTATATATATTACCAACGATCTACCTTTTGCTAGGATTTCTTTTTAAAAATTCACTTTTCATTTTTAAATATTCTGTGAATTATTTTGTCATTGTGTAATTATGTGTCACCGTGATTATGACAAAATTACTGACCCAATATCTTTCCTTTAATAGTATAAGTTGAATAATTTGTTGTGTCCAAAACTATCACTAAACCCTTTATTAATCATTACAATAACAGAAATAGCAGTCAGATATCTGGCATTCATTCATTTCTATCATTCTTTGAAAAAAACTAGGTTTTGTGTAGTTTTTAGGTCACCGTGATTATGGGATTATCTCAAGTATTGCATAAAAACAAAAAAAGAATAAGGTGTCCCCTTTCATATATGAAAACCTTCATGTTTCGCCTAAACTCATGCACAATCTTGGTTTCACTGATATCATTGTGTGAAAGCCACAGTCTATTTAAAGAATATGTCACCGTGATTATGCTGTCACCGTGATTATGACAATATGTCTATCAGGTGCCTCCCAATGGGTACAGATTAAGTTTTATTGGAAATTGAAGCAATAGGTATCATTATGTTTATAGGAGATTTGTGTAATTGACCAGTGTAAATTGGGGGCTTTGTGAGACTTTGATTGAGTTTTATTTCATATTTGTATGAAACACCCAATATGAACAATATCCTTAGATCCTAAAGAACCAGCAGGAAATGTTTGAAATAACCAGATAAGCCTCAAATCACATTGTCAAACATGAAGAACAAACCACTCTATGGGATAGACCCATCCCCGGGGCCCTAGTGTTAATAGTGTTTTCACAATAACCAATTGTAGTCATGGTGACTGCAAAGGCATAGTCACGGTGACATATGTCACCGTGATTATGCTTTGATATTGAGACTTCTCTGAGGTCCAGTAAGATCGTTTTTATCTCATTTTTTAAATTGCTATGCACACAGCTTGTGTTTCTCCACATTTTAAGGGTAGTAATGTTAACTATTATTGTGAATATTTGCAATTTTGTAAGCTAGAAAAATATTAAAAAATTGAAATATTGCCAGATCAGGACTTACATGAATAGGGACAATATCAAAGGAGCGATTTTGCCCTTAATATCAACCAAATTATATCTACTGTATACACCAAAGCCGGAAATGCTTTAAGTTTAATTAAAAAATAATTATAGGGCAAATTGCAAACTGTATGCAAAATGTGCATATATGTCACCGTGACTATGCATTGCTAAAACATGTCTTCTGGCTCACTGAATATATTTTGATATGATTTTTCTAACTGTATTTGGTTGGATTATATTCCCAGTCGTTGGTACTGTTAATTGCTATGAAATAACCATATATATATGTACACTAGTATTAACTAGGATTAAGCATAGGATTAGATAATCGTTTGCATATAACTTCATATAAGATGAGGAAATCACAGTGTGGCCTTATCTTCATAGTTTCTATAGTAAAAGTAAATCGAATAGGTACATAATATCACATATACAAAAAATGGAGAAATCAAGCAAGCAAGAAAAGGAAGGAAGGGCTAACCTCTAACAATGAGAGTGACCTCTTCCCATGAATTTACATACATCAGCAGAAAAAAAATGAATGGAATCATATTTGAAGCAGGTAAACCTCTGACGTATGAGAGTGGCCTGTTCATTAACATTCATGTGTTCATTGCTCAAGAGCTATGGAACTACTGACAACACAACAGAAGTGAATTTTCTTTTATAGTTGGTGGTGAGGGGATAGGGTGTTTGGTCCAAACAGAATATTCACCAGCGCCATCTACATTTACTGTTAGGACTGGACACTAGGTATATCATGGAGGATATATAAAGGATCAGATTAGTGTCTGTTCAAGCCATTCTTTCTGGAGAGATTTAAAGGTTTCTATGTTGCCAACTTGCACTGAATGTATTTTGATATGATTTTTCTAACTGTATTGGGTTGGATTATATTCCCAGTCGTTTATACGCCCTCACACCCTTCTCCCTTACACCCTCTTCCTTCACACTCTTCTCCCTTAGACCCTTTTCCCTCACACCCTTCTCTCTTAGACCCACTTCCCTCATGCTCTTCTCCCTCACACCCTGCTCCCCCAGACCCTTCTCCCTCTACCCTCAGACCCTTCTCCATCACACCTTCCCCCTCAGATCCTCCTCTCTCAGACCCTCCTCCTTCAGACCCTTCTCCTCCACACCCTCCTCCCTCAGGCCATACTCCCTTACACCCTCCTCCCTCAAACCCTTCTTCCTTACACCCTCTTCTCTCAGACCCTCCTCTCTCAAACCCTCCTCCCTGACACCCTTCTCCCTTACAACCTCTTCCCTCACACCCTCCTCCCAGAGACCCTCCTCCCTTAGACGCTCCACCATCAGACCTCCTCCCTCAGACCCTCCACCATCAGACCCTTCTCCCTCAGACACTTTCCCCTCAGACCCTCCTCCCTCAGACCCTCCTCCCTCAGACCCTCCACCATCAGACCCTCCTCCCTCAGACACTCCACCATCAGACCCTCCTCCCTCAGACCCTCCACCATCAGACCCGCCTCCCTCAGACCCTCCTCCCTCAGACCCTCTTCCCTCAGACCCTCCACCATCAGACCCTCCTCCCTCAGACCCTCCACCATCAGACCTTCCACCATCAGACCCTTCACCATCAGACCCTCCACCATCCGACCCTCCTCCCTCAGACCCTCCACTATCAGACCTTCCACCATCAGACCCTCCACCATCAGGCCCTCCTCCCTCAAACCCTCTCCTTCACACCTTCCCCCTCAGACCCTCCTCCCTCAGACCCTCTTCCCTCAGACCCTCCTCTCTCATACCCTCCACCATCAGACCCTTCTCCCTCAGACGCTCCACCATCAGATCCTCTTCCCTCAGACACTCCACCATCGGACCCTCCTCCCTCAGACCCTCCTCCCTCAGACCCTCCACCATCAGACCCTCCTCCCTCAGACCCTCCACGATTAGACCCTCCTCCCTCAGACCCTCTCCTTCACACCTTCCCCCTCAGATCCTCCTCTCTCAGACCCTCCTCCTTCAGACTCTTCTCCCCCACAACTTCCTGCGTCAAACCCTCCTCCCTTACAAAATTTTCCCTCAGACCTTCACTCCTAATACTCTCCTCCCTGAGTCTTTCGCCCCCCCCCCCCCACCTCACAACCTCTACCTCAAATCCTCCACCCTTAGGCTCTCCTCCCTCAGACCTTTCATCCTCAGACCCTCCTCCCTCAGATATCATTTGTCATTACATATTAGACAGTCACTGTTTATTCTTGGGGTGGGATCACATTCACAATAATATGCACCAAGGGCCATGTTTCAAGTAAAGGTAAAGAAAGCATTCAAATTTGTAAAATCAATGGAATTTCTTTAAAACATCAATCTTTATTTCCTTTTCCTACCTTGATGTTTTGATGGGGAATAGAGTGCAACATAGTTACCACAAATAGTGATTCTGCTTTTGGGGGATTACCCTTTAAAAATTTATTTGTGGTTTAGCAATATCTTTGAAACAGGATTAATTCTGTGGGTTGCATGTCACCGTGACTATGCATGTCACCGTGACTATGCACAGGGCTATATAATAGTTATAATTAGAAGTTAACTATATCAATTGGTATATGTATTAGGAACAATGGGCAGTGTACTATGGTGGATTTAGTAACTTATTAAGAATACTGTGGGGTCGGGGGGACCTTTGGGGAAAACCAACAATTAGAGCCAAATTTGTCCTTAAGCATAACTCAGGTATCAATATGATACAGTGGAAGAAATCACGTTAAGAGCATCTACAACACTAGCACAAAACAGTAAATGGGGTCACCAAACTAATAGGAACATTTTATACCCAGTAATAGGACTAGACATGTTTAATACGAAATAAGGTATTTTTGGAGAATATGTCACCGTGATTATGCAATTGTTGTTTGGGCTCCTGCTCAGATGATTAAAAAAACAACTTATTATGCTGAATACCATTTGAAAGAGTATAATTCCTACCAGCAGAATCAGTAATATGCAAGAGTAGGAACTTCAACTAAAGGAATTACAATAGTTGATATGGAGTCATGTCTAAAATAATTAGGGGCCTCAATATGCTCATTAATATTCAATCACATAAAAACTTACATTTACACAATGGTAAAATGATCTTTTGTAGTTGTAGCTTTTAGAACAAATGTTTTCTCTATAAAAATAGGATTGTTTCATAGAAATATTGTTCCCAATATTATTCTAAACCATCAAACCCAAACTTACATACAGTGCATAATCACGGTGACAGGTACAAGACACTTTAATTTTCAATTATGCACCACAGGCTGAGTTTTAGAGATTAGTGTTCCCAACATTCAGTAATAATAGCTCAAAGTGTTTAGTTTAACATATTAATAGGATTAGAATATAAATTCATTTTGAAATTAGACCTAAAAAAAACCCCAAAGCGGACAGTTCATTAGAAACGACCATATACAGGTTAACTAACGAGTTGATTGAAGGAGCGTGAATATTGCACGAGTTACACAACGACATCGCACACAACGACTACATCGCCCTCACAAACACGTCCATAGAGCATTTATATCGAGGAATCTGTGTATTTTTTTACCAATGGACGATTAGAGGACTGTAAAACATTATTTTAGAGGATGATAAAACGAAAGTATCATTCATATTTAAAAAACGCGCAGGGAATAAGCTGGGCGACGTAGTCGTGACACAAATTAGCCAAACAGCCTTGTACAAATAAAAGTCCTCATAACGTGTTCAAATATGCAAGCATTTTTTCCGTTCATACCTAATGGAAAGGGATTGTTCAACTTGTTAATACTGATCATAATGTTTCTGTACATGTATACCCTACCACTAATGAGAATACTTTAAAAATGTGCGATGTAGTCGTGCATCTGTTTTTGCCAGTCCTTTCACAACTTGAAATAAATTGACCCAATAATCGGCCGACATAGCGGCCTATATAGCGGCCGACAAATTATTTATTTACCGATAAATCGGCCGACAAATCGGCCAACTTGGAGAAACTTTAGAAATATTGTAAATGTAAAAATAAAATTGCCGACATGTCGGGGCATAATACCGACTATCGGAAAATTACCTACATAGTCGGATTTACACTCTCTCTGTTACCGATTTGTCGGGAGTTTTTACCGACTTTTCATCCGATTTGTCGGTAGTTGCATATGGCTTTCCAACTCACAGGTCACTGATATTTATGTTTGATTACTGCTACAATATTGACATGTATATTCGCATTTTACTCGCATTTACTTGCATTTTACTCAACTGTTTACTTGCATTTCGCTCACCTGTTTACACACATTTTACTCACCTGTTTACACGCAATTTGCTCACCTGTTTACACGCGTTTTGCTCATGTGTTTACTCGTATTTTACTCACCTGTTTACTCGCAATTTGCTCAACTGTTTACTCGCATTTTACTCACCCGTTTACTCGCATTTTACTCACCTGTTCACTCGCATTTTACTCACCTGTTCACTCGCAATTTGCTCACCTGTTTACACGAGTTTTGCTCATGTGTTTACTCGCATTTTACTCACCTGTTTACTCGCAATTTGCTCACCTGTTTACACGCGTTTTGCTCATGTGTTTACTCGCATTTTACTCACCTGTTTACTCGCATTTTACTCACCTGTTTACTCGCATTTTACTCACCTGTTTACTCGCATTTTGCTCACCTGTTTACACGAGTTTTGCTCATGTTTTACTCGTATTGTCCTCACTTGTTTACTCGCATTTTGCTTGCATTGTTAACCTTAAAGACTAAAGAGAGTGACAAGCTCACAGGTCTCAGATGTTGGTAAATCTCATATTTTGATAATATCTCCTTTTTTTACAATATTGTTAAAGCCGAAACTTCATAGGATATCATGTATACATTTTTTAGGCCAGGAAATCATATCCAACGACCTCACCTATGTATTTTATGTGATTCTCACATATTAAAGAAGTGGGGAGCTACTTTACATGGAATTAATTATAGCAGACAACTTGTATGGATGCCGCCATTGTTGTGAGTCATGTGACCTCTGATGACGTATGATACCCTCAACTCACAACGAGGCGCAGGCCTTTGCCCCTATTTTGCCCCTGCCTTGCTTGAGTGGTCATATATTTTCTCAATTGATTAGAGCCATTGTTGTATATAAACGAATGATGAGCATTGCACAATGAGTATGAATATGCCATAAACAAATGCTGGGGAAGGTGTTAAAGCTACTGGGGGTTAGGGTAAGGCAGGGGTGAGGAGTGAAAGTGTCAAAACATTGCCGCCGTCGCCGCCATTATTAGGCTTACGGCGTCCAGTTTCTGAGTAGCAGGGAGAGATTTCCTAGTTTTAACACCTTCTCCAGCATTTATTTATGACATGTTCAGGCTTAAAGGCAATCCGGTATACAATACTCATCATTCGTATAATTACAAAACAATAGTTCAAATCAATTGAAAAATGATATGTCCACTCAGGTATATTATATCCCCAGCTGGGTGACCAGTCACGCAGACCGAGAGGGCCAGTGACGTCACCAATAAACGTAATTTACCACCAGTGGCGCTGTTGCTCACCAATATGTCTGCCTCCTTGTAAGAGAGGAGGTGACTTCTTTTTTTATGCTTTGGCTGGTAAATAATGATATCGATCACTATAATATGCTGCATAATTACTCCTAAGACTATAATGTTTCTGCTATTAGGAAAATAAATTTTTCGGATTCCTATATTGTGTTTCGGCTTTAATCAAATAGACTAGTCGGAGTGCGGGCCTCACACGACTCCTATGCACACAGTATATCGTGTGTCATTATATTTAACAAGAAGAAAAATTGAGTTTCTTCAAATAGCCATATTATCAAGGTATTCTGCTTGAACTTGTACTTCGGCTGATGCAACGCTGTACCTCATAATACTATAGAGGAAGGTCGCAGCGTGGAAATACGTTTGCCTTGAGTGGTGTCATCTGTTGGATATCACTGGCACTTCTGCGCATCGTGGAACAGCAACGCTATCTGTGCTTGAAATTGGGTACTTCTGCGAACCAGTTAGGTATCAATTAAATCCTAGGCGCCAGGATGCTAATAGGGAATACCTACTACCTGTACTGACTTAGGACCGCATATTTAAGGTTAGGTTTAGGGTTATAGTTGCATTGGTATCAATCCATGTACTCTATTCCACTTCACAGAACACATGAAAATACAGTGAATAATGGTAAGATTGCCGTGTTAGCATCCTGGCGCCTAGTATCTAGTTGCTTCCAATCAGTTATGTCCCTTGGGCGGCATATTTAATTATGCACACGTGGTGGTCCTGTGATGATTGATACGTGCATATATTTGGGTACTATTTACCACTTACTGAAACCAGTGTCTTCTATAGTGTATAACTTGTCAACATTTTTTTGACAGTCCTTCTGGATTTATTACAGTTACTACTAGTTATTTCAGTCGGGCCTATAACTAGATAACTTTTAATGATATTTTTGTTTAAGCCAGCTATATATATTGACTAATTAATGTTGTTGATTGTTCTATGTGGAAAATAGCTAATTGTTCTGTATTAAAGCATAATTGGAATCGAAAAGTTCTTTGTATAGTTGTAGTTCTTTGTTTTTGTTTTTGCAACTTCTTTACTGACTCACATCAGTGACTTGGCTCGTACAATGCTGATACATACATTAGGTAAAAACAGCGTGGATATAAATGTATTTTTAAAAACGCCTTTTATTTGTATTTTTCGATTGTTTCAAGGGGGAGTGTGGGGGTGGGGGGGCTGCTATATAAGCCCTTTCCTCAGCACCCATTGAGGTGTAGGTTTACCCACGCTCATTAACATGAATTAATACCAAAAGCGCCTAAGCCTTATGTTCAAATAAACACACATACAAACTCTACCATCATGTGAGGGTCACTATTCTTTACTTTCCTCATATTCATCTACAATAGCCCTTACAATAACAATGACATCGATACAACACAACAAGGATGGGCGGTTTGGGCCTTAATCGAGGGGGGTTATTATTTGTATCATCATTCATGAATCAATCTTAAGGAGTATAAAGTATATCAGATGGAAAAGTTAAAGTTTTTTCTGCTGCAGAAGGCGAGTGACGCTCTTACATCACATCTGTTACGTCATAGTCTCCATGATCCCCCTGTCTCCTAGATATATATGGTGACACTTGTTAGGTCTTCTCCACGATCTATATAAAACAATGACTAAAGCCATGGACTCACACAGCCGATTTGGCTGCCGATTGTCCAACGATTTTGGTCTTCCAATGAATCCTAGGATTTCATTTCCAATCCTGGTTGATGTTATTTCAAAAACATAAATCAGGACTTGAAATCATAGGATTTATCGGGAGACCAAAATCGGGGGGCAATCGGGGGACAATCGGGAGCCAAATCGGTTGTGTGTGTCCACGGCTTAACAAAGAGGAGAGCCACATAGCCAAATAGAAAAGGTCATGCAAATGAGAGAGAAACGATTTTCCTTGATCAGCATGAAGGAAAGAAATCCATACTCTAATGAAGCCGAAATATTACCGGTTGAAGCATGTAACAGCTTGTTAGTACCCACAGTAAAAACAACTACAAAAACTGAACAGGAAGTTGACTTTATTGAGATAAATTCTTATTTCAAAAAATCTAGCTTTAAAGGTGAATGCAGCTATGATGACAAATCATCTTAACATGTTCATTGTTTGACCAATAAAACTAAAGTTATGTATATGTTGAAACTTTACTTTTCCAAATTTTTTACATATAGCCTACTCTGAAAAAACGGGTCGCATATCTCTGCCTTGAGAGTTCTTCCGACAGAACCTTCTACTTCACTACAACAATAACATAAGTGTTTCTATAATACATACATCTAAATCTGTCTAAATCTAAATCAACAGAGCACACATACCATGTTACTACATTTAGTGTGGCTGCTATGTAGCCTTGCAGTAGGTTTAAACATATTTAAAGAGGGGGTAAAGGTGCGATTCCACTGGATCGCTTGTATCTGAGCTCAGGGCTGGCTCTTGCTCCGCTTCTGTATAGTGTGGTTTTCATTTGCTCTTTGTCTGCTTTTATTTTTAGTGCAATACAAGCGCAGAGCGATTCTACTGATATGCTTGTTTCCTTATGAAATCAATACAAATCCATTTGTCCACTCTGACTGTGCTCTTTGATCACTACTAAAAGACATGGAAAGAGCGCTGTGTAGCTTCGCTCAAATCAAACAGGTCTGATATTAGCGCAACCTCCTGCGCTCTTCTAAAGAAGTGCAAATAGCAGTTTTTAAGTGCGTATAGAAAGCGCAATAACCATTTCTATTAGACCGATCTGGTTTCACTCTAACTTCGCTTGTTAAATCCACTGGGAAATATAAATAGCGGGCCATGAGCGGTCCAAAAGAGTGAGCCAGTGGAATCGCAGCCTATGTCTTACAAGCTTACAAAATGTTGGTTAGGCAATTTACATGCCACCACATGATTGAAATAAACCAATCATGATTATACAATTAACAAATACAGTTTAAAACAACAAACTATCAATATTTACTCATTGTTTCACCAATAACACTGAAGTTATCAATATGTACACATTGTTTGACCTATAGGACTTAACATCTACTCATTGTTTAACCAATAAGACTGTTCAGTTTATATCAGATTATTATAATTGCTGCCCTCTGTTGGGACTCACAGGATCATACTCTGGCTAGTGGTTGGACCACTGCCACGCTTCACTCAGTTGACTGTTGCCAACTTGGAATGACCTGCATTACCCACTGAACTCTTGTTTGTTTTTTTAAAATAGAAAAAAGGATGTTCTTATTTTTCTTCCAACGCCTGATGTTTATTCAATAACATGTTCCAAAGCCACTTGTTATAGTTACGTCTAAAATAATGTTTAAAATAGTTGACCACTACTATGAGTGAAAACATTTATGTTTATGAAGCCCTGCAGCAAGACCAACAAACAATTCCCCCTGCCTTTCCCCAATGAATATTTTATTCTATTATATAAATTGACTATGTTTGTGAAACCGCCTACATCAATTGTTATTTTGACTTCAAATACAAAGTTAGAATAGTAACATCTGCATATTGCAGTTCTTCCTGCTACAGCCATCATCTATCATAACAAGCCCAAAAACAAATGGACAACAACAAACAACTTTGAATGGAATTGAAAAGATATGAATAAGTCAGACCAATAACCATATTAAAAAGGAAACAAATTAAGATGGACTGATCGACCTAAAATTTGAGCAATCCTTGAAAAGTTGTTGTCGTCACCATAAAAGGTCACGACCGCTTTGTTACACTGACAAAGCAGCTTTATGTTATTTTAGTTAAACCAGATCAACAGATCATGGGATTGTAACCTGAAGTTTTAAGGAGGAGTGAGTGGAGATATTCTACCTGAAGATATTCCACCTTTGTTGTCTTCTTTTCCTACTCATCTGAAAGTCATCTACCAAAGGTTTAGATAATTTTACCTGCTGTATCTAAAAATATCTTTATTTTCTGGCCAACTTGAAACATCAACATTACCAATCAGAGAAAGGATTAACTCATCTTCAGGCGATACCTATTAACAACTGACTCAGTAAAACCATGAGTATCAGAAGTATGATACATATTTCCTTTTACATAGTCAACAAAGTGAGAAACTTCACAAAAGAGTGATATAAAACACAAACATAAAGTCAAATCAAAGCAAATCTAATTTGCACGAAGTTCCCTTGTGTTTGCACAATCTTTAATTCTAACAATAAAGGTGTCTCTGTCCACCTCCACCCAAATAACTTCTGGCAGCGAATTCCAGATCAACTTGCCCTTATAAAAAAGCACTGCCTTTCAGTTTTTCTTTATGCGCCCAACTCAACTTCAAAATAATCCCACTCCTATTTCTCAGATCCCTCCCTGCAAAGTCCACCTTATTGTAATGGTCCAGCCTGTCATAACTCAATTTTAAACAAGAAATATCAGATCGGGCCTGTAAATTTAAGAGTTCGGACAGTTGCCTCAGACCTGAAGTGGGAACAAAGTTCCCCAAAAGGACTGCTGTGCCAAGTTCTCTGCACTTTTTTCAGCATACATTTCCTGAGATTGGCCATTAGGAAATTAAGAAATTCCAGAATGGGTAAAACATAAGTTTTCATCAACATAAGACACATATTTTCGGCCATGTATTATCTTCTGGGCCTGATCTGACCAATTTTACAAAGGGTTGTTCTTATCTGTTTATCGAAATGGATTTTGCTGGTAAGGTCTTCACTGACAGTCATGCCCAGATATTTAAAGCACATTACGCGTTCAACTAATGTGCTGATGCACCACTATGTCCACTTGACGAGCCACAGTCCTTTTCCCGAAAATCTGAATTTTGGTTTTCTTGCCATTAGGTCTGAGGCTGTTATCACCACATAATTCTTCGTACTTACTAATGGAACTCTTGGCTTTATCAAACTGTTGAACTGCGTCTGTTCCATATAGTACAACAACAGCGTTGTCTGCATACAAAATAAGATCACCATCAAAGTCGTTTAAAAAAAGTCATTTATAAACATGTTGAACAATAAAGGACCAATTAAAGACCCTTATGGCTTACCATTCAGAACTGTACATTTGAAAATGGTAGTCCTTTTGAAGCTAATAAACTGCTTTTGATTTTCAAAAAAAAATTGCGATCAATTTAATCAAAACTGGACCCAAACCAAGACATCTCCTTTTATTGATTAAATTTGTTATTCATAACCTATCTTAAAGAAACATCAATGATTAATTTTCCTCAAGGGTTACAAAGTGGCACTTGGAAGATTTGGAATCAGGAGATTTTGCCGATCTCGAATCATTGAAGGAAAACATTGTATGACCCAAAACACAGGGTTCAACCCCCCCTCCCCCTGCCTCTGGACTATAATGGTAATCTGCCGCCCATACATACTACTATGTAGTTGATTTATAATTATTGAATATTAATTACACTTGTGTAGTGTAGTCACAAAATCAAAAATAATAACATTGGAGTTCATAATGGTTACATAATAGAATGATTACATTATAGAACCTGACTAATAATTTATCTTCTCTTATAAGGGTATTGAATATTGGAATGCACACAGGATATATGATTCCATTCCACAAAATTATTTCATTTAATTATTCAACCTTTTTCTTGGGTACTTTCATATCAATCAATAAATCGTTATCAATATAACTGACACCAATATAGGCTGAGTAAGCAATTCCCTTGTAATCTGAGGTAACTGTTTGCAATTTATTTTCAATAATTTTAGCCTAAATTTTAGGCCTAAATTAAGTTCAGTCATCTGTTTCATTTTGTCACTCAAATAGTCAGCAAAAGTTAGCACAAATACGGTAAAATTGACCAATATTTGTGATGATATTTCTGAAATCTGGAAATTTGTCCTTGTCTAAGTTAGCAAGGAAATAGGTATTTTGACCAAAATTATAAGCGACATTATCGACGATGCCTATGAATGTTGGTATAGTGGTACTTTGACTGACTTTTTCAGTAGTCAGCCTGTTTAGTCGGCTGACTTAATTGATGTTATTTGGGTTGGTCCCTTTAGTAAACCTATGGCAACTCTAACTGTCAGCAAAAAAAGCAGATAGGATAATGCCAGTTTCCATAGTATTCTGGTTTTGATACTAAATCAATAACAGTAATCTGAAGGACCTTTGCCAATAACAGTACACTAACGTTACTACTTGTCTATCACTATCTACTGTTTTTGATAGATTAAGATTTTATTCTGCCAATGCATTATACAATGATACTATTATCAATGTGCACAGATATGGAAAGTAAAACTATTTTTTTATCTAAATGTACATTCAACTATATATGTTACAAATTGGTATTGTTTTAAACAAATAACAATTACAAATGCTATTCAGTTCATACACACATGTCAGAACCAAGCACTAAAATCATTGTTATCTATATCAACTATTTACCAGGTAACATTTGAATAAGTAAGAGACTTTTTTTTGTTTGTTTTTGCAAATACTTTATTTCCAACATTGACATATATAATGGGCAGGAGAGTCGTACATAAAGAGTAATTTCAAGTAGAAAACCAAAATGCGATTGTTTTTTTGGCTCCGTAGAGGTGGGCAAGCTAGTTGTGAAAATCAAAACACTAGATGGTGGTAACGTTGATTCTTTCGGGTAAAAGCTTTTACCGTTTGCCCTCAGGTGGCAGCACTTTTGGAATTATTGGGAGTATATATAAGGAAGCGAGCTATCGAGGTTAGGCATTGCGGAGAAGGCGAAGGTAGACACTGGTGGGAGGTGACTCTAGTTGTTATTTTAGACTATCAATTTTTTCTTGTATGTCATCTTTAAGCCTTCTCCACATTACCTTTTTTTCTCTCTGGGCCGAACAGGTTGGCATTGAATAGAGAGTTACATTGCATCTCATTTTGAGCTCGGAGAATACATTTAATATATTCATTTTACCTTGGTCGATAAGTAAGAGACTTATTTGCAGCAAACTTATTTGCAGAAAACAAATATTTATACAGCCATAATGTGCTAAAGGATGTACAAGGCTCACAAGGCATTGATCATCATAGATCAATGTAGCTTGATCCATGATATTTATTTTTTATTTTTTATTTAAAATATTTATTCAGCATATCATTAAGAACAATCAGGTTTAACAAGTATAGTGTCAAGTGTAAATACAGAGTTGTGATATGGGCTTACAGAAAAGTAATTCATCTGGAAATAACCATGTTCTTCCACCCACAGCTGTGTCTAACTATCACCAATGCTATGAGGCATTTAAGCTATCCTTAGACTAGATGCACTATACTAGGTGGTTGAATGGTTTGGTACAAGGTTTGGATGCTGTTGAGTGACATAAGCAATGAATTGAGTAAGCAATTCCCTTGTAATCTGAGGTAACTGTTTGCAATTTATTTTCAATAATTTTAGCCTAAATTTTAGGCCTAAATTAAGTTCAGTCATCTGTTTCATTTTGTCACTCAAATAGTCAGCAAAAGTTAGCACAAATACGGTAAAATTGACCAATATTTGTGATGATATTTCTGAAATCTGGAAATTTGTCCTTGTCTAAGTTAGCAAGGAAATAGGTATTTTGACCAAAATTATAAGCGACATTATCGACGATGCCTATGAATGTTGGTATAGTGGTACTTTGACTGACTTTTTCAGTAGTCAGCCTGTTTAGTCGGCTGACTTAATTGATGTTATTTGGGTTGGTCCCTTTAGTAAACCTATGGCAACTCTAACTGTCAGCAAAAAAAGCAGATAGGATAATGCCAGTTTCCATAGTATTCTGGTTTTGATACTAAATCAATAACAGTAATCTGAAGGACCTTTGCCAATAACAGTACACTAACGTTACTACTTGTCTATCACTATCTACTGTTTTTGATAGATTAAGATTTTATTCTGCCAATGCATTATACAATGATACTATTATCAATGTGCACAGATATGGAAAGTAAAACTATTTTTTTATCTAAATGTACATTCAACTATATATGTTACAAATTGGTATTGTTTTAAACAAATAACAATTACAAATGCTATTCAGTTCATACACACATGTCAGAACCAAGCACTAAAATCATTGTTATCTATATCAACTATTTACCAGGTAACATTTGAATAAGTAAGAGACTTTTTTTTGTTTGTTTTTGCAAATACTTTATTTCCAACATTGACATATATAATGGGCAGGAGAGTCGTACATAAAGAGTAATTTCAAGTAGAAAACCAAAATGCGATTGTTTTTTTGGCTCCGTAGAGGTGGGCAAGCTAGTTGTGAAAATCAAAACACTAGATGGTGGTAACGTTGATTCTTTCAGGTAAAAGCTTTTACCGTTTGCCCTCAGGTGGCAGCACTTTTGGAATTATTGGGAGTATATATAAGGAAGCGAGCTATCGAGGTTAGGCATTGCGGAGAAGGCGAAGGTAGACACTGGTGGGAGGTGACTCTAGTTGTTATTTTAGACTATCAATTTTTTCTTGTATGTCATCTTTAAGCCTTCTCCACATTACCTTTTTTTCTCTCTGGGCCGAACAGGTTGGCATTGAATAGAGAGTTACATTGCATCTCATTTTGAGCTCGGAGAATACATTTAATATATTCATTTTACCTTGGTCGATAAGTAAGAGACTTATTTGCAGCAAACTTATTTGCAGAAAACAAATATTTATACAGCCATAATGTGCTAAAGGATGTACAAGGCTCACAAGGCATTGATCATCATAGATCAATGTAGCTTGATCCATGATATTTATTTTTTATTTTTTATTTAAAATATTTATTCAGCATATCATTAAGAACAATCAGGTTTAACAAGTATAGTGTCAAGTGTAAATACAGAGTTGTGATATGGGCTTACAGAAAAGTAATTCATCTGGAAATAACCATGTTCTTCCACCCACAGCTGTGTCTAACTATCACCAATGCTATGAGGCATTTAAGCTATCCTTAGACTAGATGCACTATACTAGGTGGTTGAATGGTTTGGTACAAGGTTTGGATGCTGTTGAGTGACATAGTGTTTGATTATTGCTAGTGTTTGATGTAAATGATTGTTTGATGTTGTTGTAAATCTTCAGTCTATGTTTGCTATGTGCATCATTAATAAGAAAGGATATTTAGTACTGATGTTGATACAAGGGTGTTATCACAAACTAGGGCCTGATTGCTGTCCTTGATATCAGTCAATGATCATTTATTATAACCACTTCATGCTGGCACATTCCTGGATGACCAAATTGCAATTCCTACTGTAAATGGAACTGTACCTGGAACTGCAGGATGCACCTGTTTGGGAGAAAACAATTTCTGGAGCCATTTAGGCACAATACTTTTGATTCTGACAACGAAGTAGATTGGGTTCAAGGCCAGAGTTGAGTATGTAAGTACATGGGAGTAAATGAGAGCATATTGAGTTACGGCATCATCAAATTCCTTTATCAGGAGAGTTGGAATGAAGCAGATGGTGAACATTATCATTAGTCCAAGCATGGCCTTCATGGAGGAAGTGTTCTTCTTGTAGAAATGATTGTTTATGGCAGTGTTTCTTCTGATTTTCATCTGAAAAACATTTTCTTTTATTATATGATATATCAATGCAAAATCAATGTTAAAGTAACTCGCTAGGGCAGAACTTGTAACAAAGTACTAGAGATTTGTAACACCATTTTTAAATTTGGCATGATGTAAGAAGAGGCCAAAAGTTTGATAAGTTGGCATGTGTCCCTGGCAGCTGCAAGATCAAAAATGTCCACAAATGGCTTGGACTGACTGTATACTATAATGTTGATATTAGAACATAACTTAAGATATGGATTCCTTATGCATTTAGATAAAAAACTGAAATAGCAATACAGCAATACAATCTTCCATGTGCCATTTGGTATAAAAATCATTTTCCTTGTGGGTTCAAACCCAGGCCCGGCTACAGTTTCCCTTCCTACCCCCAGGTACTAGAGGAAGAGCACTATTGTAATGATCAGGTCCAGGTGAAAATATCAATAAGTCAAAATAGCCTGAGCATGGGTGAATGTCTAGTCATTCATTGAAAAGTCAAATTTTTATTCTTCCCAAAGGTTGATCATCTGAAGAAAGACCTTAATTTCGGACCTTGAAAAACAAAAATACCCATTCATAGGACACAATCAATCCAAAATTATATAAATCACTAAACACATACTGCCTTTTTAGACCACCTACCTTCTAACATTTACTTTTTAAAAAACTTAGGTTTTCTATGTTTTGTCTCATTCTTTTCCAACCCATCTAAATGTCATTGACCAACATTTTGCAGGTTTGAATCCAGTTGTTTTAGCTTCAGGGCTTCATAAAACTCTATAAATGAATTATATATTTCAGAGACCTGCTGAAATTCTCTCCTGTAGCAACCCTCTTGACCCACTTGACTTAATATTCTTACATTTTTAAACATATAACAGCTGCAGAATATTGATGAAATCAGTTTGACAAGCCATAATATGAGTAAATTAATAATATACTTTGTTGCCATAATAATAAATGTTTTAATCTTACCTTGATGAAAATTGCTATATAAATGACAACAGCCAATAGCAGAGGAAGATACAGATTCCCTACAGCAATCTTCAGCCAGATTCTCTTGAATGACTCATTATTTTTCAACCTGCACGATCTAAGAACATCATCGTAAACGGGAATCAAACCATCAGTGAAGATAAGCACTACATAGTGGGCTGAGGCCAAGATCCATATTAGAGCTGAGTAGATGATTGCAGTCTGTTTGTTAAAAACAATGGTTGGCTTGAACACACATTTGACATAGCAGTAGGCAGCAATGAGAAAGTGTGACAAGGATGAGACACTAACCCAACAGTAGATGTTTGCCACGTTGATCATGCAAGCTATATGGCCCAGATGCCATTTCTGATGGATGTAGGTTAGAATCTGTCAAGTTAAGCAGTAGTGTAGAACATTATTTCCTTGGTGAAAAGTGAATTTATTTGCTAAAGGTGCGATTCCACTGGATCTCTTGTATCTGCGCTCATTGCTCGCTCTTGCTTCGCTTCTTTATAGTGTGCTTTTTATTCGCTCTATGTCCGCTTATATTTTTAGCGCAATACAAGCGCAGAGCGATTCTACTGGTGCGCTTGTTTCCTGTATGAAATCAATAGTAAATGCGTTTGTGCGCTCTCACTGCGCTCTTGGTCCGCTTGTTTAACAGGTAGAAAGAGCGTTGTGTTGCTGCGCTCATATCAAACACGGCAGATATTAGCGCAACGTCAAAAAGAAGCGCCAACGTCAAATTTTAAGAGCGTATAGAAAGCGCAGTGACCTATTCTATTAGACCGCTCTGGTTTCGCTCAAACTTCGCTTGTTTGGCGCTCTTGAAAAATAAAAGAGCGCATGAAGAGCGGGCTAAAAGAGCGATCCAGTGGAAACGCACCTTAACATCAAAATTAATGAGCTATCAGTAAAACTTTACCAACTAAATTGGGCAACACTTCTTGTTGCTCTATTGATTCAATTATGCAGTTATTAAACCAATAATAAACATGTCTACTCTGAGTGCAAACACCCTCAGTACCTGTTCAGCTACAGAAATATATGCTCAACTCACACTCCAAACCTTTCACTTTAGTTTTAATAGTGCTGCCAGGTATGTTTTTTGTATCAAAAGAGCAACATAAATTAAGGAACAATAATTCATATTGCAACAAGTAATGGTGAACAAACATGTGTACCAAACTAAGTATCAATAGTGTATCAATTTTGTACCATTAAACACAAGAAGCCATGCCCATGAGAGGAGGAATTTGAAAACTTTTATACTGAAATCTATTCAAATTCCAAACTTCGTAGTCTGCAAAATTCAAAGACACTGGAATCACATTAAACAGAAGATAGCAGGTGTTTTGCCAATCATGTGGAATGGTTACTTTATTATTGTATTTAAAAATCATATCTTGACTATTAAGCATTCTAACTTCATGTATAATCAGGTTCATGTTTAAACAACTACAGCTACTTGATAAAATTAGATAATGGTGCAAGCCCCAGAAAACCTTTTTCCAAAGCATGTATCAATTTTGATCAGTGTCAAATAAAGAATTCATTCATTCAGACAGGGGGCATGAACTTCGATATCATCAAGTTAAATTTCCTTGAACAAATATTTAGTCCAAGGCACCTAACCATAACAGTTGAAAGTATTTTCTAACTAAAGATGACTGGAAGTTATTGAAAGCAATGACAATCTAATAAAACCCCACCACTTAAAAGCTAGCGCAAGCAATCCCTTGAGATGAGCATGAGCATGAACAGGCATAGATAATTGCTAACAGTCTCCAAAGGGGCCATCACTTGGGAGACCAGAATTGCTTGAAAAACATAATTTTTGGATTTTACTGTTATTGCATCACCACTTGGTGGGCAACACCCACTTACATTTGCTTACAGTCACTAGACCTCCTCTATCAGGTTGCCATTTACTGGTTAATGGAGAAAACATTGTCTAGATGCTAAGATTTGAATTTTGTTTTAAATGCTTGCTTTAAATCCTGTTAACAAGCAAATGGAGGAGACCTGTTTGGATGTGAAATGTACTATACAATTATGAAAATGAAATTCTCAACCATTTACCAAACTGAGGGACAATATGGTTGAAAGACCATCCTATTGCATTAAGAAAACAATTGCTTAACTAATTGTAAATATTCTTAATAATCAAACAGGAATTAAATACAGATACTCACAACAAGAGGTAGATAGAAGACGGAACTGAAGAAGTCAGAAGTAGCAGCATTGAGTATGAATATTTCAAGCGACTTGATTTCCTGTTTTGGACGGATGAGGAGATTGTAGATGAGTACCATTCCATTACCACTGATACCCAGGACACAAATGATCCCATACCAAAATGGTGGTACCACATCTATGCCAAAAGACCAGTCTGAGTGGATAGAAGTGACATTAGTGTTATTGGCACCAGCGTCCTTTGTGATGTTCATCAGAAAGCTTTTTAAAGAGTCAGAAAACCCTGAAATATTAAAGGAAATATTAAGTAATTTTAGCCAAGTGTCCATTGCACTTTGGAGACCTTGACCAGTGGTAGTCCAGGGCCTTTCCAGGAATTTGTGGCCCATTTGGGCCATTTAAGAAGAGCAGGGTATCATTTTACAGCACCACAAGTCAACAGACAGGCCATCAATGAGGCCTCTCACAATGTTCTAGTTGAGCAAAATCTGTTTAGATAATGACTCAAACAGAATCATAAGGAACCATTGTTACATCCTTGAATAAAGGATTCGCACCCATTCATATCATATTGTCTTATCATTCTTATTACACTTTTACTCACAGTGAATGGTAGAATACATAATGCATACATCTATGGTGTATTTTAATTCTTTTTATCAAGGGAACCTAGTAGAATTTGATGATAACTCTCCATTTTCTCTATATATGAGTCTTCTCATGTTTTTACTTAATTAAATCTCTCATCATAACTGTAGGCACAAGTGTAGCTTTACTCCACAGTGAAGTGTGTATCACATAACATTTGTATATAGAAGCGTGTGGTACATACCGTGTGGTACATTGTTTTGTACCACATGGGTGGGGCCTAATGATGTGCAAAATAAACTCATTTGATTGGTTCCCGCCTACCTGAACATATTCAGGCCATGTCCCCTAACAACAATGATAGGTTAATGATCCTGACAATTATGAACATGAAAGTAATCAATAAAAATAAATTTTTAATATCTTCAAGGAAAGAAATGTTCCCCTGGAATCCTGTTCTATTACAGAGCTCATCAAAAAAAATAGAAGCCCCCCCCACCCCCACCCCTCTCCCCTCCACGCGGGAAAAAGCGTTGTCAGGGACCCTTACTGACGTCACTAACGTTGCGTCACTTAGAAGACGTTATACGATGTACACTATTGCGTTGTCGCCGGCATAAGTGAGGGAAGAATGGTCGAAACTTCGTAAGTCAATAAAGGACTTTTGTTATAAATTCTGAATTTATTAACACCACCGTGGAGTAAAAATAGTACCGCATCTCGTAGCTGGTATGGCGTGAAGGATTGCATGGACCCTCGACAATTCTTTTCAATATAACACACTCACCTATATCGGCTTGTGTGCCATGTGAAAAGAATCATCTCGGGTCCATGCGATCCTTCACGCCATACCAGCTACTCATGCGGTACTATCATAATCTTTCATATAAATGGATCACTCATAAACCCATGATATCTAGGGTGAAGAAAAAGTTTACATCTGCAGTAAACACTCCCATCCTATTGCAGTGTAACCTCTCACCCAGAGTCACAAAGCAGCGTTGGACAGCAGGTGGGCAGACAGACATACTACAGACACAGAGGCACTAGCATACTATGCATGGGTTGGGATGGTACCATAGTGGCATGCTCAGTGATACTCCACCATCTTGTTCATTTCTGCAGTCTTTCTCCCCATACCAACACATCAAAAATTGTGGATTTCACCCTGACAACTTTGTAGTGTGAAACACCATCCAGCACCATAACACCATAAGCAAAAAAGTGGCAAAAGTGTACAGTGCATCAGATATTGGTTTGGTATGGTTGGCCTAACATAACTCTAAAGAAACAATTGCAATTGTATAACTTAACGCTACACAGTGAGTTTGAGAGTGACAGTATTTATAGGCATAAGATTATCATAATGTTGCGAGTAAACATTGGTTTATGTCTAATTTCCCAATTTACCAGAGGCCCCCACCCAACAGCTGAACTTTGGGAGCCTTTATTCTTAAACAATGTCACCACTCACAGTCATGGACTAAATGATTCATGTTTGTGTTAGAGTTAACACTGGGCAAAAAACCTGCTGTCCTCTCTGCATAAAGTAGGACCTTATAGCACCTTATAACGGAAGCTCTTATCACATCAGTATCGCAGCTGCTACATCGTACACATGTAATATTTGCTGCCGAATAACAGCTCCTTCCCTAATTGTTATCAAAACAATTGCTGTTAACCCTCTAACAATCCTGGGACGCCCAGTGTGCGGACCCTGAATGCTATGAAAACAATTGTTAAAGCTAATCCTATCCGCCTATTTGTCTTGAATTGTACATGTTCTGACTCTGCGTCCCATATAACTGTTTTGTATTGAAAAACTATCATTCTTCAGCACACCAATCATTATGTATGTTGGCTATAATATAGCCTTTTCTATTTTATTACCTAAACTGGTCAACTGAATGTGCCAGTATCCAGCTTGTCTCAAATTAGGTTTGGGCTGTTTCTAAGTTTCATTATTGTTGTATAAATATAGCGTTAAATATTGGAAATGTAAATATTAGAGAGCACCAAACTTGTCATAAATCTCTAACAAGATATGTCAGGTGCTGGTCCGATGCTAAAATATATGACTCGTGAACAAGTGAATGGCCTGAAACCAAGCAGAGCTAGGTTTTATTTTCAGCAATACATCAAGACATAAGAATAAAGGAAAAAAATTTCAAGTGAACCGTGCGCTCAATGCGGATCTGGGTGAACGAATGTCAATGTTTATGTTTGTAGCGTGACGTCATAAGCGCCGCCCAGGCACGACCTGATTGGTCAACGGTGAATGGAGGCGGAGCCAAGCAACCGCCCCTTGGCTACCCACATATGGGCACCGATGTATCGGTTGTAGGAGATTTAAACAGATCTAAGCTAAAGCTGACTCGTTTACCAGTAAAGTGACTCATGTTCCTGTAGCACATCACATATTTAAGTCCATTAATTTGTATTTCAATAATCTCTTAAACAGAGTATATTATCTTCCTATAAGTTATGCCAACTATAGGCTATGCTAGGGACATATTTTATCGTCATTGGTGTTTAGCGAACCATGACTATAGGTTGCAAGGTACAGAGCCTGGGCTAGGATGCAGTAGTAGCTAAAGCCAATTACTGTATAAACACAGAGTAGCCAAGTTAGACGTATATATGGTGGTTTGTAATGCTAGAGAAATGGTTCCCCATTCTTAGCTATTCTTTAGCCAGCTTAGCTGCCCCAGTCCCCATACTAGTAGGGGCTAGGTGGCAAATACTTTGTCTACCATTTCTTCTGACCAGTATAGTAGATTCACACCATTCAATATAAGTGAAGTATCAACTCACAATTTAAATTCATGCACTATGAATATGGATGGAAATATTAAAAGAACATACCGCACTCAGTACAATGGCACCGCAATAGGTCCTTTTATTAAATAAAAACGTACCTGTAGTTCAGAAATATCCCTAGTACCTATTACAACCTTGATAGAAGCATTTGAAACGTCCGAAATAGGTTCGATTCAAGATTCAAGACTGCCGCCATTTGGGGGAATAATACCCAGAATCCTCCTTGATTTTGACGTCATCAAGGCCAAATTCTAGGCTGATGCCGGCATCTCCCGGCATCGAACAAAGGGAGTGTGGGCGTGGTTGGGTTAAAGTTTGAATGAAGTATTCCTCCCTCCAGATCCCTAATAAGCCATTTTCTTTGCTAATAGTGAGTGAGAGAGGATATAACTAGACTGTTATGGGTTTGTTTGAACTTAGATGGTTTGAAATGAACCTTGTATAGTCCCGAAAGGTTCTTGTTATTGTGGGCAATAAGAGGGGGCGATTTGAGTGTTGTCAGTTCCTGTTTTGGCCAGACCTGTTTACTCCTTACGAAACACCTTCTCTTTCATAAAATCACACTTCAGAAAGTGAAATCTGGCCATGAATAGCATGTAGACATTCAAATTTAATGAGGACATGTCTATTTCTGCTATATATCATTGCCAAAATCCCAGTAGGAGGAGGAGCATAACCACGGTGCACTTGGGATGCTAGCATGGAAGACAGGATTCCATCATGAGTGACGTCATATCTCCTCCGAAGATGTCTGCCTATATCAAACATCATAATCCAAGATTCTAAGCCCTCCAGGGCTCTCAATTTTCACCATATTTATGTTCGAACCTAGCTGACGTTGATTTTACCTCAAGAAGTAGGGATAAGGCTATCATTATACTGAAGGCGGTATGTTCTTTTAATATCTAAAATTGACTGAATCCTCAGAATGTCAGAAATACATTATGCTGAATCATTCTATACATGATGTTCCCAAACACTTGCATCCATCTCATTAATTATTGTTTTTAATATGGTAGAAGGTCGACCATACTCTGTGTCTTGACCTAAGTACTATTATAACCCTACCTGTGGCCATTTTACTAGCCTAGGCATTGTATACTGAGCAATTTGCTGGGCTGGCCAAATGTGGTAGCATCTCAGGATGTATGGAAACAATAAGAGAACAGACTAAGCTTCGTCCCGGACTTTGTGTCATTTCAAATGGCCAAATACAAGTGGTAAAGATAATGTCCATAACACTTTGGAGTGCTGCAAATGGAACATGGCTTTGAATGAAATGATAGAATAGATTTAGATGCTTTATCATTGGTTTGGCTTTGTCTCTTGTAGTGTATTTTCAGTTGGTGATATTAAGTCCCTTGCGATTTTTATTAAACAAACAATATTCATTAGTATGCCACTATGGAGACCTAAACATCCAGTTTCATGCTGGTGGTTAGCTTGTGTATACTGTTATGATGACAGTAACCAGACACTGCCATAAGCTTACACTGTTTATAATTTTATAATTATGTTATTTTATGATGCTCCTTCAGAAAGATTTGGGATATACTCATGATAAATTAAGCCAAGTGTGTTTCAGATGAATGGAATGTAGATATTTTGATTGTTGGTAATTGTAATTAAAACATTTACCAAGTGGCTTTGGTTTGAGTTCTGACAATCTTAAAAGTAGGTACATGCATTGCTACGCCTAAGTGCATTCAACACCCCAACAATCAAAACATCCCATCGCTTGCTCCTGTAAAAAGAAATACTTGAAAGATATCGTTTTTTGTCTCTGACTCATTTTTCTGTAACACATCAGATGTAACCAATCTTCATGAATCATGAATCAACATCATGAATTAATAAGATGAAAAAGAGCAATAATCTATTATCTTTATATAATTAATAGCTAGTATTTATCCCTGGCAGGTTACTCCCTATCCATACTATATGATATGGTCCCAGGAAAGGGATTACAGATTAATGGTCAGTCCGATACACCTACATACAGTGCATCCCTATTGTTTATTCATGAATATGCATGGTTGAATACTTAGTAATTAGACCCCATGTTCCTGCTATACGGTCCCGTGTAAATGTTAATCATGAAGTATCTGTTTTTGTTATTAGCTTATAAACGCCACCTTAATGCTCCATAAAACATTATTATTATTATTTAACTTTATTTTTTTTTTTTTTAAAGAAATTTTATTGGATCTTTTTTCATACAATGATAATCTCGCAGCATCCAAGTAAATATTATTTGTACAGAGTTATGTTACCTCATAATAAATTTAATCCTTTTAAATCTGTTTACACATCGTTGAACATGGTTTTAGTTGTTCTGTTTGTTTCTACAACCTAGATATAATTATATACATGATAAACCCTTCAAATTTTTTTGTAATTTTTTCCTCTAAACAACAAGGAGTTGGCTACTCGAATAATAAAATACACGTGGCTAACATGTCAATCAATATACATTTTGATGCGATAACCATACTCATGTACGTGGTATCGTCTACACTACAAGTACCAGTCATTATTATTTCTGAGATGTTTCTTTATGTCAGACCAAGATTTTTTACGGATTTCCGAGGGAAGCTTATTCCATAGGATTGCCCCAATATAGTGTGGTGTTTTTTTTACCTTTTCTAACTTTGGGGTGATTACCTTTAGTACAGGCCCTTCGTTAACACGTGTTGCGACTGGCACTTCTTTCAGATTCTCTCGCCTTAGCTGCATTTTATACATTATTCCCAGGATCGCTATTTTGTACCTCTTTTCTAGAGTCGCAATCCCACAATCGTTACATAAATCCTCTTTACTTCTTACATCATTCGGGTAAATAATTCTGACTGCACGATACAAAACCCTTTGCAGTTTATTTCTTATTTCCACTGAAACTAACGGAGAGAAG
This sequence comes from Sthenelais limicola, assembly GCA_942159475.1. NCBI lineage: Eukaryota > Metazoa > Annelida > Polychaeta > Phyllodocida > Sigalionidae > Sthenelais > Sthenelais limicola. The sequence continues at coordinate 26,954,314 of OW804100.1, forward strand.
AGGCTGCCATATTCAAATAACGAGAGGATATGGCTTTTTACGATTGTTTTAGCCATAGGAATTGTTAGGTACTGTCGTATTCGTTGCAACTGGAACAGTTTAGAGATGGCTGAAGCCTTCATTTTTACGAAATGTTCTCTGAGGGACAGATTGTCATCCACTCTTAATCCTAGATATTTCACCGATTTAGAATTTTTGATTTCATGCCCTTTCAAATAGATTTTACCTAAGGTGTTGAAGCGAATTTTCTTTAACCTGTTATTAGTTCCCAATATTTGTATCTGACATTTTTTTTCATTTAAACTCAACATATTATCAGACATCCATTTATGAATATTATTCGTGGCAAGTTGTGTCTGAGTGATACATCGATCAAGGTCTCGACCCGTTATACTGAGTGCGGTGTCATCAGCATATAAAGTCAAATTAATTTTTAAACCTTCTTCATTCAAATTTGCAAAACATCTAGATACATCATTAATAAAAATCAAAAACAGGATTGGACCAACATGGCTTCCTTGCGGAACGCCTCTGTCAATATTAACCGATTCAGATAGGTGTCCATTTAAGTCAGTTCGCTGATGACGATCTTTCAAATAATTCATTACCAACCGTATGATCGACGGATTAAAATTATAATAATCAAGCTTTCTTTCCAGTATAGAGTGGTTAATACAATTAAATGCCTTAGAGATATCGAAGTAAGATGCTATTGACAATAAACCATCATTAATACCTTCAACAATAGGGGTTAGAAAATTGAATAGACTCAGGTTAGTTGATCTATCTTTCCTAAATCCACCTTGCGAGGGACAGAAAAAGTTGTTACTCTCCATATGGTCGACAATAGCAGTACACATAATATTCTCAAGGATTTTGGACATGGTCGATACAATAGCAATTGGTCTTAGGTTGTTAAACAATCTTAGGTTACCTTCTTTAGGAATGGGTTTAATCACATATTCTTTCCATTCTAAAGGTATAAATCCAGTAGAGACACAGCGTTTCATTAGTAAGGTGACATGTGGGATGAAGAGTTTCAGAAACATTTTCAAAGTTTTCGTATTTATCCAATTTACAAAATTTATTAATCCAATTTACAAATCAATAATAGGTAGGCTACATCAAACTTGTATCTAAAAGGGAGAAAAGGTGGTAGCCATTTCCACTCTTGTTTCTTTCTCGCTGTTATATCATTTTGCAATATTACGCAATGCATGCATAAAAGTCATCCTCACCTTTAATGTCACCCCTGTCATTTCCCTATTCCTTGTCTCGATCTTGGTCTCTTTATCTCTGTGATACTCTCTTGCTCCTTTAACTTGCTATCTGTGTGTGGCCCTTCCTTGAATGCCCAACTCCTATAAAACTCATATATATAAGTGAAATTGCCCAAAGACATACAATACTTCACCAATCTCCTCACAAGCAGGCTAAGCAGGCTTTGTCCTTAATGCATTAAAATCATAAGTAGAGGTTATGACCTGGCTGCATGAGATTGACGCCCAGGTCTCCAAAGTATTTGATACATATTGACATTAGGCATGACATACTGGTGATACACAACAGGTGATATTATGATTATCCTGGCTACCTGTTCATACTCTGGGGTATTCATTTGATCATAGATCTTATCAGTAAACTCTGAAGTTTCCGATCAAAGACCAACATATGCATTTGGTGTGTGTGGTACATACCATTGTATTACTATTGCGTTTCTACATTACCATAGTTATAAGCTATTAATTCTTAATTTTTAGAATTCATCAATTTGTTTTGGCTCTTATGATCTAAGCAAATCAAATCAGTGGACAGAAAGCAGCAACAAGTGAGCGATAATAAGTGGTTCCATTAGAAGAAAGGATTTTGGCAGGTCCCCAAATTTAAAAAAATCTTCCAAAACTTCGGTCAAATGACTTTTAAGATAAGATAAGATAAGAAAATATTTTATTTGTCTAAGGAATAGTAGATACATAAGAGAAAATGACAAAGGGGTCTACATGTCTATATGAAACGAGTTTGTTCCATCTCTACCGACAGTTACCTTTAATTTGGATAGATTTATACCGCCTAAGGCTGAAGTTTGTATCTAGTAATAAGAATTAATAAGAATTACATGGCGCGAGAAGAGGGATAGATACAACATATAAAACATATGAGGAGATATTAACAGGTAATACTCTTATGAAATATCATCATTTATCCAATAATATACTTTATTGAATACAATTAGTAATCAACATATATCCAATAATATACTTTATTGAGTATAATTAGTAACTTGTTTAAGGTGACCGGTGTCTAATATCGGTAATAACAAAGCAAAGTTTAAGCATGTTTCATTATTATATAGAATGTAGGGATAACAGTTGTATTGCCAAATTTCAAACAACTGAAATATGTAATCAAGTGGATTTCAACGATGTTAACCTTGTTTTGTCATGTTTGAAAGTATCCCCAATTTATATTTAAATCGAAATTTGATATTCAGCAGTCTTCCTCCTCCCCTACTCTTTATGTTGCATAGAGTTTGCAGGCATTTAATTTGTAAAATCTGTAGCCTTTTCACCTAATGTTTTACAGCTAAATGATAATAATCACAATACTCACTAAACTGTAGGACAGGCAAGATGTAAGTTGTATGAAGCTGGATTGCAAGATCTCGGTCAGCAAGATAGAGCTGCTTATGTGAAGTGAATGCATGCAAAGCAGAATCAATCTAAATCCACTCAAATCCACTTTTCTCGCAAATGCCCTTCTTGCTGGCTGCTCTTCTGTTTTCTCTCTCAGTTTCTGTGTGTTGATTAAAATTGTATGTTGATAACCATGTGTCTCCTTCGTTATATTCATCAGTGTAGCAAACGTGTCTCTATCTCTGCTTATCTCTTTGTCCTGTAATTGTGTCACTTTATCACTTTCTCAGTATATATATGTCTGTCTTCTCTGACTATTCTCTATTTCCTATGTGTCTCTTTCTCCTGTTGCTCTTCAATATATATGTGTGCGGCCCCCCCATGACTGCATGACTGACTCCTATATTGCGTGCCTCACACATTGCACCTTGCACCAGAACTTAAGTTAATTTTGTCGTCAGTTTATCATGCAAGCACTAGGATCCTTTGTTCAGGTCAATTTTATATTGTGCACTTTTACAAAGCATCCACATAAATAGGTGATTAATGAAACTGACTATGATAAATATTTTGTATTATTTAGAAAAGGATACCACATTGAAAGACAACAGAAATAAGTGTATTGTTGGATAGCTTCACACGCCATAAGATAGTCCTCAAGGCCACCCACACATAGCCAGCTGCATGGGAGTGAGAAGAAAAAGAAACAAGCATTTACATAAGGAAATATTGGGTAAGTATGCTTAATCCTACTTAAAACTAGCAAAGTACCCATTGTAACAAAGGTGTTAATTTGTGCTTCAGAGCACCCTTGTCAACTGGGTAATTAAGAAGTAAGAAGTAGTTGAGTTGTAGAGATGTAGAGAGTCTTTTAATTATTCTGATCTTCAATATATATATACATTGTATAGTCCAATGAAGGTACAAGTAGTTGTAGAATACCAGTAGAAATGAAGTAGAAGTTTGACAATTTCTCCTTCCAGGTTTTGTGAGTGAGAAATGTCTGGAAACAGTGGAAGTGGCTTTCCCCAAATCTATCTGTCACTTACACAGATAGATTTCCAGCCAAACTTTCCAACTCCCTTGTGAATCTCTTACGGCCAGGTAAAGACTGCCCTATCTGTCCCACCTAACCAGGTATATACCGCTTGGATTAGACAGGAGGCCTACGTCATGGAATTCCTAAAATTCCTTCATTGTGCATGCATGTGTCTATGCTACGCTTGCGCAGAGACTCAGGAAGTGATGTCACAGACATTGTAACTAGAGAGAAATGGACCAACTGCATGGTTGAAGCGGTCCAGTCCCTCAAGTCAACACCCTCATATACCCTTTGTATCCACCCATGGATTTCTGATACCTCAGCTGTCCCAATACCTGGTTCAGAGAGGTACAGAGTCATAAAGTGAATATCAAAGTTATTGTGTTCTCACGACTCACAACCCTAGAAGCAGGAAACCATTGAACCTAAACAGGGAGAGTATTTTACTTAAAACTCTTTAAAATATCCTAGTGGCTTTTACGCACTGTTCTAATATAGATATTTCAACTCCCCCTGCTCACCATATGTCATCTACCATTAGTTAGGGACAACTTTAATTAATATGTAGCCTCCCTTAATTAAACCATGTCTTTAGGGACATCTCAAATTAATATATAGTTTCTCTTAATTAATTAATATTAATATATGATTTCCCTTAATTAATCAATACATAATTTCCCTTAATTAACCCATGTCTTAATACACAACCTTATTACACTGTCCTTCAGATGGTCACCCTCTTTCGCCAACACTTCCCCCCTCACCCTCTTTTCCCTCCCCCACTTCTCTGTCTTTCATAACTGTTTTTCTCTCCCAACCCTTTCTCTGATTCCCCCTCTCTCCCTCCCCTCTTCCTCATGCTCCCCCTCCCCACTTTCTCTCCTTTCCCTCCCTCCCTTTCCTTACATCCTCTCCCTCCCCTCTTTACCCTCCCCCTCCCCTCTCCTATTCCCCCACCCTCTCCCTTTTCTTCACTCTCCCACACTGTTTCCCTCCCCTCCCTCTCTCCAATACCCCCACCCTCTCCCTCCCCTCTTCTTCACTCTCCCACTCCTCTGCATGTAGTTAGGTCCCCCTGGAAATGATTTAGTAGGTTGTGGGAAATGACATAGTATCCCACAGGAGCTTTCCCAGGCTATAAATAGAGTGTGGAGATCCCAATTTAAAAAACCCTTCAAAATCACATTTTTACCCCAGATACCTTCTCAAACCACATAATGTCCTCCACACAGGGACCTGTACAGACTAAAGAAACAGATGGGGACATCCCAGATTCCCAGAACATGCGTGACAAAAAAGCCCTTCTAGAGCTTTATATTTTTTTTTTGAACAGATTTATTTATTCAGGTAAAATTTTTACAAAGATTATAGCACGCTCATCCGGAGATGAATTTTCGTTGTGCCCTGAGTTACCATTAGTTTAACATATATATTGAAAGAGAGCATGATAGATAGTACAACATTTCTAATTTACGACAGATACAATTATATTATATTACAAAACAATGAGAAGATATTGATGAGATGGATGATGTGATGATAATATACTCCAGTCTAGTTATTTAATTACATGTAGAAATTATATTTTTTTATATATTAGATAAGAAATACCAAGCGTTATATTCGTAGACATGGCAGTATGAAAAACTCCATCGGCGCTGGGATTCGAACCCATATCCCCCACATCAGGCACAGCGTCAGCACTGAGTGCTAAGAGCCTAAGCCACTGGGAACACCTTAAAAGTGAGGTCCAATGACAGAGTGTCTAGACAGTCTTCATTCAGTACCCTGTGAGTAGTAGACACATGCTAACATAGTTGATTTAATTATAAATAATCACATGTATTATATATTTTGGTCAATTGACCGACGTGGCATTTTGAAAGCAAGGTGAAGTTTGGACAGATGTAAATTGGTAGATGTGGCAGTTTGAAAAACTCCACTGGGTCCGGTCGGGATCCAAGCATTAGTTATTTTTTCAATGGCCCCACACACATTGATTTCTTAATTATGAATTAAATGTACCTATATATTTCTGTTATAGATGAAATTAATACAATAACCCAGGTGTCAGGTGGCCGTTATTTAGATGAGGTGAAAATGTGTTATTACGGATCGTTTTGAAGGTTGAAGGTAAGTCATTTTTATAATCACACCAGGGAATGTAATACACCTTATTAACACTATACAAAGTAGTATTTTCGTCTTTGGAAGAATCATGGCCCTGTGCGAAAAGCATTTTCGCCGAAAATAAACAGAATCATAAGACCGCCACCCATGCCTCTATAAAGCTGTCTCTACACCAGTTCTGATTCTGTCTCATGATACTTGCGATACTAACTGATAGCAAAAGTTCCCGATGGTAGCAATGCAACCAGGTATCATCGCCAGCTGTCCTGAGTATCGGCAATGCCTCTACATTTGATTACAGTCGCCGACACGTCGGCGACGCACATGTAAATTCTAACATGTTTGAAATCATCGGCGAATGTCGCCGACAGTTGCCGATAGCTACAAGTGTCAGGAGGCCATCGGGAAAGCCTCTACATTACTCCCTACAGTTGGCCGATAAAAGCATTGGCAAGTATCTCCAACTGTTGGTGATGCACAATCAGGACTGGTGTAGAGACAGCTTAACAGAGAACCTATGTATCCCTAAACCCCATCGAACTCACTTTTCTCGCTAAATTCGATCTTAGCCTCTCTAGTTCTTTGACAAAGCGACAGAGAATTGTATCAAAAACTACATGTGTGACTCTAAAAGAAAACTGAACCCCAGATATGAAGGTATTAGTGAAATTAGAAAAATATGATGACTCGAAAATCAGACAAATGTAAAAAGGATGCCTGCTCTGGGATTCAAATTCACAATGTCCAGTTTATAGTCTTAGATGCTAACCACTTGACCATAGATTGTAGAGAAGATGCATACAAAGACTGGGCATAACCATTGATGCAACACATTAAGGTTTACTTAAATCCCCCCATTCTACTCATGGTGATTGAGAAGAATGGAGAAATACATATTTAAGGTCCCTATTTAAGGTTTATTCGCCGCAGGCAATTTAATGATTCAAATTAATCATAAAAACATGTCTTGTATCTGCAATCTATTTCTATAATATGCAAATGCAGGACTCTAGGTCTATTGGTGATTCACAGTTTTTAATGATATATCTACAATGATTGACCTAATGTTTCACCTGGTGCTACAAAAGGTTTTTTTTATAAATAAATACATCAATCCTTGAACTGCAGGCAGTTATGAACGCCTCAGGCTTGCTGTGCTAAGATGCAAGCTTCCGGAGTGACTTCTTATATAGGCATACAAACAGGATCGGAAAAGATAAAATGAAATAATTATCTGGTTATACATACAACCAGAATGACAGATCTGATCAATCTTCAAGAGATCTTTTAAGTGGATTTTTGCTTAAATCTCCTCTAAGATCCCATCAGTAAATTAGCCACTCACAGCCCAGTATTCATTCCCTGCCGAAAAGTTGTATATGACAAACCTAGATGGCTGCACCACTTGCTGTTTTGAGACCAGCTGTAGTTCTACCTGGAGCCGCCAGGTGAAGCTCTTCTTTTGTCAGTCTTCTCCCCCTTCCCTTAATTCCTTTTAGTTTTAGGCCAAAAAAAAATAGGTGTGTTTCCGATTTACCCCCCCCCCCCCCCCCTACCTAGAAAAACCTTACCCTACCTAAAAAAAAATTTACCATACCTGATTTTTTTCCCATCATATCTTACTTTTTTTGTAATTCCTTGTGTAATTCTGTAGGGTATTGATGGAGAAAGTGAAAACTATACATTTTCGGAAACGTCAGGACCCATAGATTATGAAAACCAATGTTGCCCAAAACGTGTCGGCCATCTTGGCCGCCATATTGGACAATCCAAGATGGCCACCATTCCAAACCTATTTATGCCCATAACTATCTTATTACTGGTCATAGAAACCTGATTTTGGTGTCTACGCCAAGGTTTTCAAGGTCAAGGAATACAATCTATTTGAGTCTGGCATGTGTCGGCCATCTTGAAATCCAAGATGGCCACCATTCCAAACATTCTTTTGCTCATAACTTCTTAATTTTTTATAATAGAAACTTGATTTTGGTGTCTACACATAGGTTTTCAGGGGCAAGGAATACAATGAAGATGGTTAATTGGGTCTGGCATGTGTCGGCCATCTTGAAATCCAAGATGGCGGCCATTTGGGAAATGACTGTTATTGTAAGAAATCTCAAATCCAGTCCAACTTCTTACTTTTTTACAATAGAAACTTGATTTTGGTGTCTACACATAAGTTTTCAGGGGCAAGGAATACAATGAAGATGGCTGATTGGGTCTGGCATGTGTCGGCCATCTTGAAATCCAAGATGGCCACCATTGAAAACATTCTTTTGCTCATAAGTTCCTTATTAAATGTCATAGAGACTTGGTTTTTGTCTCTACACCTAGGTTTTCAAGGTCAAGGAATGCAATGAAGATGTCTGATTGGGTCTGCTATGTGTCAGCCATACTGAAATCTAATATCTAGAAATTCCCAAATTGGATTTCATGATGGCAACTTCTTTTACCCTTTCGCATTATTATTGTTATGTCACAGATAATTGATACTTGGCTAAGCCTTGTTATATGGGCAGTTTAAGTTGTACTGGGGCTTTTAGGTTAAATTGTGAAATAATCTTAAACAACCTCTTAATGCAATGAAAGGTTTTGTATTTGTCTGAGTTGATATAATATGTGGTTTTATTCATAGTTTGCTCCAGTGAAAGCAATTTATTAACCTAAGCACAATATGGATGCTCTTTTCTCAGACTACAGATTTCCTTACATAACATGCATTACCTGTAATAGGCCAGCGGCCAAGGGCCAAAAGCCTATCCCTACCCTCTAAATGGCCTGTTTCCATGGAAACTAGTGATTTTTTTGTATTTTAGCAAGAAATAGGTTTTTGTGTCCCGTATCTACACTTTTGTCAGCATTGTGACCAAATTTGGGAATAGTGATGGTGTATCTAACCGTTATCATTTCTTTTCGAAACAATAACTTGATCAAGGTCAAGGTCACCAAATATGACCTTGAAATATAAAAATAGCAAAAATAACCCATTTCTGGTATCATTGGAAAGTCTGTTGTCATGATAACTAAGCCTTACTTTTCATTCTACACTAAATTTTGTGTAAATCTAAATTACAAACTGCAGTCTATATCTTGAACAATTTATTTCAAGATGTATCAAGGTAAGTGGGAATATCACTGTTGTGACCAGCCCTGCAAAGGTCTTATATACCCCCTAAATAAGACCTGTTTTTGCAGAGCAGGTCACGTATATTGTTAAGCCCGGTATGTTGGTTGTGGGATGATGGTAGGTACACTCTGTCCAGCCTCTGTAGAACCAAGACTTCAATGAGTACTGGTATAGGCTAGCATTGGGGTTTTGGTGCTTCATAGGCTGGACAGGGTGTAGATACTAAACCCCTTTATGTTAGAATTTGTTTATTTCATCACTAGCTTTCAAGCTAAGTTGCCCTTCTTCCATTTATTTCAAGGTTAAAGGGAAAGGTCCCTGAGAGTACATGGCAATATACAGGCAAAACGAGGATCACACATCACATCAATGGTATTGGAAAGGGGCCATTAAACAATATGGAGGTTATCATATGGGGACCATTAAACAACAGCAGCATAGAGGGTAAAGTGGTGGTTATAGGGCATCATAAGAGGGTATAATAGTGGTTATGCCATAACATAGAGGGTATAACAATGAAAGGGCGACCTGTCTTTCTGAGAGGCTGCCAGTTTGTCATTTACTTAGTGGACACTTGGTCTAGTAATAATAGTCATGCAGTAACATAGAGGGATTAATGGGGTCATGGAGTAAAATAGAGGGTATAATGGGGTCATGCAGCAACATGAAGGGTATAATGAGGGGTCATGGAGCAACATAGAGAATATAATGGGCATCACATAGCAGCATAGAGGGTATACTGGGGGTCATGATGTTTCATAGAGGGTATAATGGGGGTCATGGAGCAGCAGAGACAGTATTGATGGAGGTCATGGAGCAGCACAGAGGGTATCATGGGGGTCATGGAGCACTATAGAGGTCACAATCTATTAAGATTAAGATTAAGATTAATCAGAGACTAACCTCTTATTCTGTAACTTTTTTATGGAATAAAAGTTCAATATATGATGGGGGTTATACAGAAGCATAGATGGTATAATGATGGTTATGGAGCAGCAAAGAGGGTGTAATGATGGTCATGGAGCAACATAGCAGGTATGATGGGGGTCATGGAGCAATAAAGAGGGTATAATGGGGATCATGGACAATAGACACATAGAGGGTATAATAGGGACCATGGAATAACATAGAGGGTATAATGATGGGGACCATAGAACCCTATAGATAATATAATGATGGTCACTGGATCACTATAGAGGGTATGATTGGGGTCATGGAGTAATATAGGGGGTATAATGGGGGTCATGGAGAAGCATACAGGGTATAGTGTGGTCATGGAACAGCATAGAGGGGATATTGATGGTCATGGAGCAGCATAGATGGTATAACAAAAGTCATGGATCTTTATACAGGGTGAAATGGGGTCATGGAGCAGCATAGCGGATATAATGATGGTCATGGAGTAACAGATACTGTAAACGTATTTATTTTCGCGCGGATAATCTTTCACGCACTAAGTACTTTGACACCTTTTCGCACGGATTTGAAATTCGCACAACAAGGAAGCCTCATGCCATGTTTATGTAATAATTATAGGTTTGCGCAGGATTTAAATTTGCGCACATAGGGGTGTGCGAATGCGCGAACATCAATATGTTTACAGTATACAGAGTGTATTAATGGGTGTCATGGAGTAACATGGAGGGTATATATATATAAAGATTTTTATTCCGAATTATTTGATCATACATATAATACTTTGCACATCATACATATTCAATACAATAAAACAGGAATTGGGCATTAATAACCCTCTACCATGAGGTCTTCCAGACCGCCCAAAATAAAATAAATTAATTAAAGGTTGTAATGTATAGTAAATGTTTGTCCATAGTCCTTTCGTTAACATCTTTTTGTATAGTTCGTATTTATTTATTTCTTTCACTGTCGTCGGTGATGTTTGCTGACTTTTGTTGCGATGACTTGTTAATCTGTGACGATATTGTTATTTATTTTATGTCCATCATGTTTGGTAGAGATCACGTCATCTCACTAAGATCCATATTTGGATTTATGTACATCCTTATGTACTTTTGTAGAATATAATTGTAAATTACTACCAGTTCTTATTGATTCAGTCGTAGACCAGGAACATTATTTTTACATATAACATTAAACAGTATAACATGAGCATAAGGTCAAGTTATTTAACAAAATTACATGTACAAGAAATTAGCAATGCCTACTTTAAAGACTGGTAGGGCATCATACATCCACAACTATGTCCTCAGATTAATTCTAAGTAACACCGTTCATACTAATAGGAAAGTCAATAAGGACCCCCCACCCTTGAACATCGGTATATCGATCCTAACTTTGACTGGGCTTTTACAAATCCCAGAATTTTCCCCCCAATACAATTTTCCCAAGCAATGGATTTCAAATTTCCGAGGAATTAGATTTTACGCCAGACTTAAGGAATGGATCAAATGCCAGATGATACTGGTGCTTTAAATACATTTTAAAATCCTTTCTCGCATTTGTCATCTGTATTTTTGGTTCAAGTCTGTTCCATAGAGTTGGAATACAATATAGGTATGACTTTCTGAATAACTCGTTATTTGGATGAGGGTAAAGTAGTTTCTTTCCCTCCGAAAGTCCCCGCAGTCGGACTTTCCTCCTGTCAACATTTAATATGTTAGTCCATTTGCTTATGTCAAAAAAATGGCTCCCGTGTGAAATTCATGTTAATTTTTGCAGACAAACATTTTTTTGAAGCATTTAATGAGCTGAATTCAAAAATCGATGTCTGCAATTTTTTTAATTATTTTATCATACCGAAATTCAAGATGGCGTCCAAGATGGCTACTTGGACAGTAAATGCACATAACTCTGGTTCTAATTAACATAAATGAATGATTTTGGTGTCCATTTCTATGTTTTCCATGTCAGGGAATCCAATGAAATAAAATAAAGTTCAAGGCACATGATGCCTTTCCGCTAGGGGGCGCTATAAGTAATTTTTCACACATTTTCGTAAGAAATGGTAAGAAATACTTAAAATATCATTTAATTCTTATACACAAATAATTTATTCATTTTATTAAAGCAAAATATTCAATATCTTGTTAGTTATAACATTGGCAGTTCATTATTTATGACTTTTTCACTATTAGAATAATTGATAATTCCTGGGAATTCAGCCACAAATTTGGGTCCTTCCACATAGTAATTCAATCTTTAGTCCAGGCAATCTATACCAAAAAAGGGCTAAACCTGGAACAAATTGCAATAGGTTTCTCAATGGTTTTGGATAGTATGAGTGCCCCTTATCAACATACTAAAAGTCTAGAGAAATCTAGGTGGGAAACCATGCCCAAAATCTCAAAAAACAAAATGGCCGCCTCTAAAACTTTGAAATGCGATAACTCAGTGTAAAATCAACATATATTCAAGTGTGAATACCCCTTTTTAATGTTTCCAGGCATTGGGAATCCAATGAAACAATAGTAAAGTCCATATAAATAATATTTATCAAGTTAGTGTACTGCTACAGAGAAGACATGGGAAAATATGTCTAGCAAATGCATCCTGTGAAGTGAAAAAAAATCTCATTTTGTATGAGAGCACACTAGGAAATGAGTTTCTGTAATCAAAGCTGTTAGACAAGCCTTTTGAATGGTGTATATGAAAAGAATAGTATAATGTATAACTCTGATACTTCAAGAAATACTTAATATCAATTTCTCTCTTGCATGAGGCACCTCACATGGTCACAATTGGTGTAGATTCCAAGTTTAATCTTTTGAAGGAAGTATACAATTTGTAGTAAGAGCGAGAGGGCACTGGGTAGATACATGGGGGAATTAGGGAACTTCTACAATTGATCCCCCTTCCAAGTTTAAATCTAGTGGACTAGTCTATGTAAACCTTGCCTTTAGCATACAGATGTACTGTATCATTTTGATGCAAAATTGCTGTATGTTGTATGATCTTCTCTAATAGCATTAATTTATCTCTTTGGGGCACAAGATGGGAGGAGGAACAGCCTCAATACCAGTTAGTTCCCCCTTCTTACTGACATAGTTCTCAATACAAAACTAATGTGTGATGCTTTGAATATACTAGCCTCAATTAACTATATATGAGCAACAAGAGCAACAAGACCAATGAAGATTTCTGCCTAGTTGGGGAAATTACCCCTGGAAGTTGTTCTCAGCCGGGAGAAAGGAATGATCTCTAGTTCATATACTCTATATGATATATAAATTCTACAACCATTTGATTGAAAGGATTGGGTGGTCTAAGCCCCTTTTAACACTATACATTCAAATTATACACAATAGAACGACTGGAGGATCAACAGATAGCAGAGGTTTTTTTACCCTACCAACTATAATAATTGTTCTCTAAATGCAAAGATGTGGTGAGGATATGATGCAATGATTGGTAACTGAAAGCTTTGAAAACTTTAGCTGCAAGTAATATCATGAATCTGGAATAAATGTGTGTATATGATAGGTTATAAGAGGGTTTCCATGTAGTTACACAAGTAACTAACTATGCCCATGTCTGGTAATTTGAAATCAAGGGGAATGACCCAAAAGCAGCATAACACGTCTCTTGTCTATACCTGCTTGTGCTGTGGTCAACTAATCTGTATCAAACTTTCCTATTTCAGACTATAGAATCCCTGAATGCAGATATGCTTATATTGAAAATAGCAGTTGAATTTGGCATGTGGCACTATTCCCATTTGTGAAAACACAGACTTGATAATAACATCTTTCCACAGCTCAAAGAAGGCAAAAGAGCAAAGCATCTGGAGCATCAAATGTATGAGGAAAAATCTAGAATACCAGGAGTGCAGAACACTGCTCCTATCCATGCAATAGCAGAATGTGATATAACATTAAATACTTTTAGTCTACGAGATTCAACTGCTATTTGCAACATAAATATATCTGTATCTGCTTCTGCCTATGCTCCAAAGACAAGCTGATGTGTTCTCTGATAACAAAGTACCCCTACTTGATATGTAGAGAAAGGTGGAGAAGGCTATACTCTACCTCTGTAACTTACTGTAGTACAAAAAAGGCTCCCTGTCCTCATCATGCATGTCCATCCACAATTCCTACCATCTATATCAGCTGCTAATAAGTACCCCAGCCAAGGAATATGCTACCAAATTCAAACTTGAAAGGGAGATTGGAAATGGAAGTCTACTGACCTGCCCTTGACCAACTACTACAGATCATTTGCTACAGCTGTAGAGCTACTGCAAGTGTTCCTACCTGGTTATTATGGAATGCACTGCTGCATGTGGTCATGATGGTGAATGTGCAAAGAGTTCAGGCCCTATTTACCAGGCTTATGAAGTCAGAATGACATGTCAGATGCCATATACAGTGTATGGCTAATTGTTTTTTCCTGTGGAAGGTTCTTTATTTCTAGTGTCACAGCAATGCTTATGACAGCTTGTTTAGTGGAAAGATGTTATCAGATATCCTTGGTCATGAATGCTTTATACAATCTCACTGTATGGGACTTTGATTTTTCACTTCACAGGATGCATTTGAAGGGCAGTTTTTTTGTCATTTCTTTCATGTATCAGTATACTAACTTGTTAAATATTGGTTATATGGATTTTTTCATTGTTTCATTGGATCCCCCATGCCTGAAAACATTAATAAAGTGTATTCACACTTGAATATATGCTGGTTTTATACTGAGTTATGGCATTTCAAAGTTTTAGAGGCGGCCATTTTGCTTTTTGAGATTTTGGGCATGTTCCCCCACCCAGATTTTTCTAGACTTTTAGTATGTTAATAAGGGGCACTCATACTACCCAAAACCATTGAGAAACCTTCTGTTGCAATTTGTCCTAGGTCAAACCATATTGTTACTGGACTACTGTTGAAAATCATGTTTGTGACTGCATTCCTTGGAAATATAAGTTATTTATTATTGAAAAAAAATCATAGAAAATCATCTACCAATGTTATATTAACTACCAAGAGATTGAATGAAAGCATAAAATGACTAAAGATTTTGTGTTTAAGAATTGAAAGATATTTGAAGTATTTTTTATTGTTTTTTAGGAAAATATGTGAAAAATGACCTATAACGCCCCCTAGCGGAAAGGCATTAAGTGCCATGGATTTTATTTTTATTTCATTGGATTCCCTGACATGGAAAAGATAGAAATGGACACCAAAATCATTCATTTATGTTAATTAGAACCAAAGTTATGGGCATTTATTGTCTGAGCAGCCATCTTGGACGCCATCTTGAATTTCGGTATGACAAAATAATTAAAAAAATTGCAGACATTGATTTTTGAATTCAGCTCATTGAATGCTTCAAAAAAATGTTTGTCTGCAAAAATTAACATGAATTTCACACGGGATGACATAACAGCATAGACTATGTCTCTCGTCCGTAAGAAAGCTAAATCTAAAATATGGGTTTCTCTTCTTGTTTGAAGAGAAGTAATATTTAGTTTGTTATGAATGTCTCTAGTACTGGACAGTCTAGGAAGATGTAATATTATTATTAAAGCAGAATTTGTCTGGAGTCTGGAGTTTCATAATCTGCTTTTGTGGTGCAGAGTTATAAAAGACATCTCCATAATCTATAATGGGTCTGATCATAGTTTTGTATATTGAAAGTAGAACAGATTTATCACAGATATTGTAAAGCTTGGATAGTGACCGTATTTTAGTTCGTACCAGATTTACTTTCTTGGTAAGGAATTTATTAAAGTTCAACTGTTTATCTATCTCAATTCCGAGGTATTTATATTAATATACATTCTCAAGTTCTTGCCCTTTAATATTATATCGAGTAGAGTTGTTTACATCATTCCGAGCTCTAATAGTGAGACTCTTACATTTTTTAATATTCAGTGAAATTTTATTACGATCGCACCATTTCACCATGTTAGATAGGTCATTTTGTAACGCACAAATGCTTCGACCTTGCAGTGATCTCTTAGAATATAAAACAGTATCATCTGCAAATAATTGAATAATGGTGGTCATGCAGTAACATGGAGGGTATAATGGGGGTCATGGGGCAGTAACATTGGGTGTATAACATTGGGTCATGGAGAAGCATAGAGGATGAAATGGGGGTCATGGAGCAGCAAGGTGGGTATAATGTGGGTCATGGAGCACTATAGAGGGTTTGATGGGGTCATGGAGCACTATAGATGGTAAAATGATGATCATGGAGCAGCATAGCTGGTATAATCATGATCAGGGAGCAACATAGAGTGTATTATAGTGGCCATTGAACAGCACAGATGGTATATTGATGGTCATGGAGAAGCACAGAGGGTATAATAGAGATCATGGAGCTCTATACAGGGTATAACAGAGGGTATAATGGGGGTCATGGAGTAACATGGAGGGTATAATGATGGGTCTGGAGCAATATAGAGGGTATAATGATGGTCATGGAGCCCTTTTATTTGTCTGAGGGTATACATATATAAGGATCAACAAAGGGGTCATAGAGCAGCATAGACGGTATAATGATGGCCATGGAGCAACATACAGGGTATAACAGGGTTATGGAGCAACATACAGGGTATAATAGGGTTATGGAGCAACATACAGGGTATAATGGAGGGTCATGGAGCAGCATAGAGGGGATAACCGCAAAACGAGAATATTCCAACAAAGATATCTTGTGGATAATAAATCTCTAATTTTTACGACTTTTTTCCTGAAACACATCACATATCAACTATTTTCTGTAAGCATTGTAATTTACTTGATGAATAGGGAGGGTTCTATAACTTTTTCCGCCAGTGCGTTTCCCCCGCACCTTTTCGCACCACATGCTTTTTCCCACTAAAGTGGAGACAGAGGGAATGTACCTATTTCCGCCACACTAAGACTGGTTTGGTGCCTTTTCGCTCCACGCCACTGTGCCATGTGGTGTGCACTACTCAATGGAGCATTTCGCTTCAAGCCCGATGCATTGTTTCGCGGAAAGAATTACCCTACATGTTTCGGCATGTATCTCAAAAACTATTCAAGATAATTTCAAAAGGAAAACTGCTTGACATAGCTACATATGTCCACTGAAATCTGTGAAAATACCTTTATCATAGACGAATTTCTTCTACCTTTTTTCTCGATCGTTTCAAAGACACTATATAACATATTTCAACGGCGCTAAACCGAGGTATTCGCTGAAATAATTTCTAAAATTATGTCCGAATACTTATGCCTATTACTCAAAAACTATTTAAGCCTTTTACACAATTTAAATGGTATTAAATACCCCAACATGTTTATCCGACTTTCCTAATCTCTTATGATTATTGGGCAATTATTTGTACCTCTATTTGCAATCGTTGGTAAAGTAGCCAAATATACTCTATAGGATTAGCTCATTTTCCTGTTACACATCACATATGATTTTATCTTAATATATTTTGAATATATCTATACACGCACAAGTATACATGTATACATATATGACCGATTTTCACGACTGGTAGGCATTTGGGTTTTTGAGCAATAACAGGTTAAAACTCATGACGGATTCAATTGTAATCATACTGGATGGGTGTAACTTGTCGAAATCTATCATGGGAACCCTACTTTCATGGGTCTATGATTAAAAATGAAGAAGTTATGGCCAGAAAACCAGTGGTTTCCTGAATAATATTCATACAAAATATAAAATTATAACTTCAAGCTGGCCGACTTTTTGATATGTATGGGTCCCGCTTTCCATAAAACATATATATAGAGAGAACAGAGAATAGCCAAAGACGTCTCTGGGACGAGAGAGAAAGAGAGAGGTGGTGGAGGAGGAAAAGAAGGAGAAGTGGGGGTTGTTAGCAATGGTAGCGGCCGGGCTAGCGGCGTCAATCTTTGCGCTAAACTTGGTTGCGTAATATCGATTTATCTCCTTTTATCCATTATGAAATAACGTCAACATATATATCAGCAGACAGGTAACTATTTAAGCTTCAATCTGGTATAAAGTTTGTTCATGTACGACATTTATCAAAGGCGGGAGAGATAAAAGAAAAACTTGTTTTTTTTGCGGCCGCTCACGGGTAAAATATGGAGCGTGCTAAATGTGGAGCGAATGTGTACAGGGAGAAACATGTGGGTGTGCGAACTGCAGGTGGGGTGAAAAGGGTAAGGGGGAAAGTGGAGGATGGGGGGAAAAGGTTCTGGAGTGGCATGGTTCTGAAGGAAAAGGGTTGGTCACCATAGGGAGTAGGGCAAGAGCCAAAAGGAACAAGACTGAAGCAAGATTGTTTAGAGATGAAATGTGAGTTGAAACATGTCACGTCTTCAGCATGTTCCAGGAACTATATCATGTTTGATCCACCATTGGATCGTTTATAACTTATATCAGCAAATACAATATTAAAAAAAAAGAAAATCTTCCAATAATATGTCAGAGCCTAACTCTGGACCTTAATTCTTAAGGACACATTAAAGCTGCTGCACTCTCAGCTAACCTCGGGCAAGAACTAAACACTTTCTACTTTTTGTTTCATTCTTTTCTAACCCATCTAAAGGTCATTTGACCAACGTTTTGCAGGATTTTGTTCAGTTGTTTTTTGCGACAGGGCTTCTAGAATGTTTCCATTTGGAGGACCCGTCCAAATTCCTTCCTGTTATAGCGGAACTCCACTAGAGGAAAAACGGCGGCAACAATTTTTGTTGTTGCCTACTAACATCAGTTCATTTCATGTTTGCAATGAAAACGCAAATGGGGGAGTGTCAGATGTGTTGCCACATTCTCTGGGAACTGTTGTTTCTTCATGGATATTTGTTCCAACAAATTAGTGGCCAACACAATTTGTCGGCGCCGTTTTTCTCTCTAGTGGAGTCGCCGTATTACAACTTCATTTATTATTACTCACTGGCAGTTTTTGCTGATTTGGCTTGAAAAACAACAAAAAACAACTACAGAATATTGATGAATCTAGTCCGATAAGTTAGAATATGTGTACATTTGGTAGGAATGCTTTGTCATAATAGTAGAGACTGCAGCTGTAAGTTGACTAAATACAACCCGCCGCCTTACATCCTGCATATGTTTGATCCTGGCGGTCATTACACATAACACATCTTTATCATCCATCAAAGTCGTTCAGGTCATGAATCAGGACAAGTCCTAATAGGGAGTTTAAGCAGTCCACGCCAGCAACCTTGTTAGTTGTGTAAGTAGTCCACGCCAGCAACCTTATTAGTGGCGCTACTGTAGCAGTTGTGTGACTTCATGTAAACATGTCGTGCACAACTCCCTGCCATCGGCCCAGTCTTGTGGGCATACTTATTCTCATTTTACTTCATCATTTTAAGAAATCTGAAGAATTCTGAACACCAGATATCTATCAATATGACTAATAGATTCACATATATATTGACCATAATCGTTAAGCCTTTAATGTGGCGATATAAAGAATGATTATTTATAGCCGCAACAGTGATTTACTTCCGGTCCACACATCAGTACAACTGTTCGACAAATTTACATAGGACCTACACCACACTTATTATATAAAGAATCTGCACGGCTATCTGGCCCCGATACCAGAATACCTACTATTTAGAGGCAAATGTCCCATGCTGTACCTTTCTGGCGGAATAAAAATTGAATATAGTATTAGCAATGTAGATACTTGTGTTACAGGTAAACTTAAAAGGTAGTTATAGGTTTGGTCCGGGAGAACTGTCAAGGATAGAGGACAGACACTCATGTCCACATATAAAGTTATATATAATATTGTAGGACCAAAGTTAGGGTCAACGGTCCCACCTAAGTATAGAAAGCTGCGATATAATTATGAGAGAATTCTGCTTATATGGAACAACGAGTTATGATAAATAACCTCCTACTTCTTAAGGTTAATTTACGTTTTGACTGTGGCGGAAAGGAAATCATAAAACACTTTTATTTAGATTGTATTCTTGGAATATGATTTATTGTTATTTTTACCTTTACCTGTGAAACCTGTCAAGTAAAGTATATTCCAATCTCATCCACTCTCTGTTTTCTCAGAAGTGCGGGGTTCATTTCATAACATGTATGTAACCTTTAATGCTAAGCTAATATGATAAAAGGTTTTCATTCCATTGATAACTTTCAATCAGTTCCGATTCCTTGTCTTAGCTAATAAATGTGTAAAAGGACATATGTGAAAATCATATCATGAAACCCAGGTAACAATTAACGTTAAATTAACGTTGATTCACCTCAATCAAAGGTGAATTTATTAACGTCAATGTATTTACGTGAACTTAACCTCATTTTGATGTTAATCGTGTTAACATTATAATATTTGCGTCAATCTAATGTTAACTGAACGTGAATTTCTTGACATTAATTTCTCAACGTTAAGTCCATGTTGACTTACCATTAACACTTTTGACGTCAATATTTTAACATTAACTTACCGATTGATCAACGTTATTAATTTTGACGTCAATCTTTTAACATTAACTTACTGATAAATCAACATTAATATTTTTTACATCAATTATTTAACATTAACTTACCAATCAATCAATGTTAATAATTTTGACATAATTTTTTTAACATTAACTTACTGATAAATCAACATTAATATTTTGACATCAATTACTTAACATCAATTTACCAATCAATCAATGTTAATATTTTAGACGTAATTTTTTTAACATTAACTTACTGAGAAATCAATGTTGATACTTTAAACAGCACATTCTTTTGACTGTGATGTCAAATATATCATGACAAAGGTTAGAAAATATCCTCCATCCATCAGAATACTGCTTATTTATATGGGCCATCCTCATGAAACGTCAATAAGGGCTATATTTACATGTGAAAACAAAATATCAAGTCTAAGGATCAACCGAATATGTACAATGTATGGGTTTGACTTTCTGGGGATGTACAATTGGATACAATCATACCTTCCTTCATTCCGTCATTCGCTGTATTAGTACAAATCATGCCATTCCTTTTGTGTGTATTTCCTCTTTCAGGAAATGTATACTTTATCTCCATTATTTGTGGCACCAGTGTGCGTGAAACATACGTAAAATATATGCAATGCATTGAAAAATAAATGAGTTCGAAATTCTTTCTTATTTCCTTATTTTTCCACTCCAGACTACATTCTGATTTATTTCTTTATTAGTTGTTACTCCTACTAAAGGCCACATTTCTCAGCCACTACCTAGAATAAAACGTAATGCCGAATGATGCACCCCTTCACAAAATGAACTGTTAGGGCTCTAATTGCATTGTAATGATATTTACTGAAGATGACCATGTATGATAGGTCTTTAAATACCCAAGAATAATAGCCTAAATAGTATTTCCTTTTTAAAAACAGTATCCATTATGATCATTTGTTGAAAGATTCTCCTATAAATCCAGATTTCCCCGCATTTGAGGCCAAATAAAAATAAATGATCTCGGCTTTCATTCAGTGCCCACATGCATCGAGCATTCAGTAAAAGCTGGCTTCAGTCGGATACTAAGCTATTGTAATGTTGTTCATGAATTGCAGGTTAAGGAACTCTGTTAACGTTTAATAAGAATGCCCATAAATATAGGAATTATAAACATTTGATATGGATTCAAAAATATTGTTTATATCAGAGATCCTGGCATATTATATTTGAATCATTGTAATCAGGCGTTCAGGTAAATACATTTAACAGACAGAAAGTGGGGATTCAGAGGGAGGGAGCTAGGGCGTGGATAGAAAGGGAGAGAGGGCAGGGATAGAGAGGAACAGAAAGGGGGGATTCAACGGGAAAGAGAGCGGGGATAGAGAGGGACAGAGAGATACAGAGAGCGGGGATAGAGAGATACAGAGAGCGGGATAGAGAGGGACAGAGAGCGGGGATAGAGAGATACAGAGAGCGGGATAGAGAGGGACAGAGAGCGGGGATAGAGAGCGGGGATAGAGAGGGACAGAGGGCGGGGATAGAGCGGGACAGAAAGCGGGAATTCAGAGGGACAGAGGGTCGGGATAGAGAGAGAAGGAGTGGGAATTATGAACAGATACCAAGGGAAAAATATTATAATATTGATTTAGGGCCTAGAGAGACAGAGAATGGGGAGAAAGAGTTGCCATTATTTATTCATGTTTTATTCATTCAAGCCTCTTATGATGTTTCGTTTTATTAAATGAATGATTCAAACCATCTCAGGTCTCTAGCAGACAAAGAAGTTTGGCAAAGGTTAAGCTAGTACAGTACTGAAGTCAAGTGCAAGTGTCAAAAGGATGCGATTCCTATTCCGGGAACCAGCACTGAAGCACATATGGTCAGACCTCCAGGTTGGCAGTAGATGTGCTGTACCCAGTAGATAAGATTATTTTCATTTCTTTCTCTCAAATCTTAATAGAGTGGATGGTTTAATGTTGAATATGTATATAGAATGCATATCTTCTATATCACTATAATCGATTACTAAATGTTATACCAGAAGTTTGAGTGTATAACTAAGGTAACATATAGTATTTCAATGTGAATTCAATGAGGGACAGAAGATCGATGGGGATAGAGAGGTACAGAGGACGGAGAGAAAGAGGTACAGAGGACGGAGATAGAGAGGTACATAGGACGGGAATAGAGCGATACAGAGATTGTGTGGAATAGTGTGGAAATCGTGTGCATGATATATTTCCTACAATGATATTATATGATGAATAATGATATATTTCATATATAATCCTAGAACACAATAACAATAATTATTGTAAACCGATAGCATTAATGAAATGATGGTTATACTTATTAATAGTGGACACCCGTTAGCAATGCTACAATAAGTAATCTTATAATATTAGCTGTATACAAAGTCAAGACAAAGGTAACCTCGCTGGGTCCTGGGCAAGTCTTGGACTCAATGAATTTCCCTGACTGTTTGCAACAAGACTTGAATGAGGGGACAGTTCCGGGTCGCCCTTCCTACTATGAATTTGTGTTTCTTTGGATGAAGGTTTCCCTCACACATCTACGTATATTCTATTGGAGTAAAGAGATCAAGATTCACCAGCTCAGACTAGGACTCAGACTTTAGGATGCAAAATCATTCTCCAAGGTAAGGGTATTCTGATTAAATTCAATTCTGTATGCAGTTCTTGATTTCTTGACATTATGATTTCTTTCGAGGCAATTCGGGGATTGTGTTCTATACTATAAGAAGCAGGGACATACAGAAGGAGGCACAAGTTTTCAAGGCGCTGGAGTTGGTATATAGTGTATTGGTGGGTGTTTTCCCTGAAAGCCCCATACTTTTGGTTGATTATTGTCTACTCAAGAGTATCTAGCATTATCATTTGTATCATCCCATAATCCTATCTATCAGTTTAGTCTCTAATACCATTAATTATTATTACATCCTTATGTCATAAATGATCGTATTGAACATATCTCCATATTAATAATTGCATAACAAATATAACTAAATATAACACTTAAATGCACCAAGTATATTGCTGTATTGTATTCCTTACAGGAGCTGGTATGAAGAAGTACACCAACAAGAAATACTAAGGATCAACCAACTCGTCCAAATGATGAACCAAATTGATGTTAATAAAACATTTGTAGTCAACAGTGACACCCCAAATTACTCCCAATATTTTGCCCACCAATTAAATCAACATTAAACTAGAGTAAAAATAGGCAGGTTAAGTTAATGTTAATAGGATTCACCCCCATTTTACGTTAAACTCCCATAAACTGGTTGACGATAAGTTAACATTCATGCCTTTACGAAAATAATAACGTTGAGGAGGTGCACGTTAATTTAACATTAATATTAACGTTAGTCTAAAATTTAATATTAATTTGAACGTTGAAATGAGGTTAATATTCACGTTTATATTAACATCAATATTAACGTCAATCTTGCGTTAATGTTAACGTTGAGCTTAACGTTAATATTGATGTCAAGTTTGCGCAAAATTGAGTCCACACATTTACGTATATATTAACGTCAAACGTTGACGTAAAGTTGCTCTAAATATTGACGTGGATTGAGGTAAAGTTAACCTCAATTTGTTACCTGGGAACTGTGTTATATTGTCATACATTTCTCAAAGCAAAATCGTACAACAGATATAGAATCGCACAATCATGCTGTATACTGTTGAGATAGCGAAACCCAACATATATAAGTAATTATTATGTACCATCATAAGGGTCAGATTTTCAGAAAAATGTACAATTGGCCTGTTTTTCTTTCTTTTTAACCAGGTGTTACAAAACTGGGTAAGGCATGTGCCTACCCATTTATCTTTGGGGATCAAGCTATATTTGCCTGATTTACACCCCAACCCTGGCATTTTTACATGCACAAGGTATATTCAGATATGGTAATTGTTGGGATTAGGAAGTGGGGATGGATATGATATGAGGTGAGATGGGGGTAATAAGTATGAGTAAAGGTGAAAAAGATATACATTTGTTTATTCAATGGTTGAACATGGTGTAAAGTTGTAGTCCTGCAAGGTGTTTTATAGGAAGGTATCCTTGATCAATTTTTTTAAAGGTCAGTGGATTCTGGGTTTGTCTAATGTGGGGTGGTAGGTTGTTCCATATACCTGCCCCATGATAGAGAAAAGATTTTCTGTAAAGATCATACGTTGGAATTTCTTGCAGTAGTACAACTCCATCAAACCTTGTGGTGGTTTTATGAGCAATTTGTGTAGGTTGTAACTAATTACTACACTGTCGGAGACATAACTGCAATTGGATGAAATCAGATCTATCATACTAGAAGACACTGTCGTATCACTAGTTACTGTTCTGGTTTGTTCAGTTATTAATTGAGTAAGGCCATTCTGTTCCAGAAACAAGTTGAGTTTCCTCTTATTCACACATGTATTATCTAGAGGGTAGATATTAAAGTCTCCTAGTAGGACCTGCTTCCGTATATTGGATGATATTGTGTACCATCATTTGAATCTGCTTGATCACATTTGTTCAAATATGGTGATATCTCAAAATCGACTTTGCACAACTTGTGACTTATGTTCCTGGAAGGCGCCACATATCTTTATAAAGTCTGTCCAGCTGCGCTCCTGCTCGTCAGCCATTACCTGCCATGTTCCATAATGAGAGGGCGTGTCACCGCACAACGCAACACAAGCTGTAACCATACACACATTGTTACATGTGTCTTGAATGACAACCTCATTAAATGTAGAGTTAGAAAAGTATCCTCAGCTATCCAAAACCAGTCGGACACACTTGATTCTTTTTGCACCGTCATCAGAAATATAACATGTACATATCTTTGGCCATTAGTTGTAAGGTAATGTATATATGGAATTAGCAAAACAAGTTATTCAGTTGTGATGTGTCACAGGAACATGGGTCAAAAGTCGCAAAACATAGATTTTGAGATATCATCATATTTGAAAAGATGAGATCAAGCCAATTCCAATGAAAGTAAACAGTAGGAGATGCAAGAAGTGTTTCAATATTTTAGGTTTGATATTTTTGAAAAAAAAATTCTGGGCGGACATTTACCAGGAAAGTAGCTAAATATACCCTATATATAGGGTGATCTTAGAAATGCATGAATATATTTAATATACTGTCTTGAAATTTGGTAAATGTGTTCATCCTATAAACAGCGCTAGGCACCCTAAAGATGAGAATATTTCCACAAAGAGCACTTGTGCATAAATCCCTTTGAAAAATACCATTTTTGCGACTTGTGACTCATTTTCCTGAAACACATCACATGTATCTTAATACAGGTGCAGATCCATCGCCAATTAAGCAGTTTCTCGCGGAAACTGCATGTTATATTAGTTACAAGAGTAAAGTATGAGGGAGGATGTGCCGGCTACTGTGACTCAGTCAACTCCCTTGCTGTAGTAGAGATGCATTCTAGTATTTCTGTCAACGCCTCTTTTTTTTGTTTCCAGTTCACATATATGGACGATATCATATTCAAATTCAAATTCAAACATTCTTTATTGTCTTTTCTCTTACAAAACAATTTTTGGTGATCCAATTCTGGCGTGCCAGATCTTCCTATGGGTGCCAGTTACATTACTTTGTTTATGTGACAATATACAAGAAAAACCACAGTAAACCTGCGGCTAAAATATAAATAAGGAGGTAACATGAATAGTAACAACAGAAGATTCTTCTTTTGACTAAGGACAATAATAGACAGCTTCATGAGTTCGGCGACACGTCTTACACATACAGAGTGAAGTAACCGGTCAGATTGCAACAAAGCTGGCATTAGAGGAGGTATATATACAAAAGTTACAGGCGCGGACGGCAGCACAGTCACATGGATTAAGTAAGATGCAAGGATATGAACATGCTTAGATAAAATAGAAGCAGGACTTTGGGTTTGAGAGCTATCGAGTAGTCTAAGTTCGTAGATATTTAACAGATTTGAGTCTAATACTCATGTGTATACATATCAGTAGACAACTGTGATACAAGAAGTAGATTTAACATAGCGCGATAGACTTTAACTATCAATATTCGTAGCTGCTCATAGAGACATAATGAGACTAGAATTACTACGAGGAAATAATCATTTTAGGGTTTAAGCATAATCAAGAAGATCCATGGTTGTGTTCAATAATACATAATTCAGTAGTAGTACAGCACAGTTCGTTCCTAGTTCATGAATTAGTATGCTCGACATAGAGATTGGGCACTAAAGCAAGTTGCCTTTGGCGATGGGGAGCAGCCCAATACAGATGTTTAGGACGAAATGTCACTGTAAAAGCTTAAACTAAGATAGCTGACAAAGCGACTGACTGACCAGAGTGAGGCTTATAGAACATACAATAAAATACATCAAAGAGGACAACAGTGTCCAGCAGTTTTTCAAGTATTCATTTAGGGGCTAGGAGGCATTGCGTGTATTTTCTGAAAGTTATTTTATTATCGATCTTGTGGGCTATTGGCGTTAGATTGTTCCATCTCGTCTGACACTTAACTATGACAGAGTTGAGGATTTTATTTGATTTGGAGGAGAGAACTAAGAGGTTTCTTTTTCCCTCTGCATGACTGCGCGTTGGCAGCTTCCTCTGATCGAGAGAGGCCTGATCTTGCGCCATGTAAAACGCCATGTCTAATATATGTTTGTCTCTTCTCAACTGTAAAGGCCATATGTTAAGTGTTTTATGTTCTTGATCCACATTGTCATACCTCGATTTATTGAATATTATACGGAGTGCTAAATTTTGTTGTGATTGCAGTCGTTGTAAAAGAGTTTTGGGAGCCGAGTCGTATATAAAATCGCAGAAATCTAGGTTTGGCAATATGGCCATTTTATATAAGTCATGTTTCGCTTTTTGAGTTAAAGAATCTCTGGCTCTATATAAGAGTTTAATTTTCGAGGTGACAGTGGCTAAAGTGACATTTACTTGGGGTTTGAAAGATCACGAGTTACTGTTCTGGTTTGTTCAGTTATTAATTGAGTAAGGCCATTCTGTTCCAGAAACAAGTTAGGGTGTCATCGAAGAGGAACCCTAGATATTTATATTCATGTACCTCTTCAAGTTGAGACAGACCAAGCGAAAGAGAAAGGGAGGAGGAGGGTTGGGATTTTAACTTTGCTTTAGAGGGATTGCTAAGTGAAAATGACATGGATTTGCACTTAGCAACGTTTAGTGATATTTTGTTCTCGATGCACCAGGAAGAAATGTTATTAAGATCTTGCTGGAGATCGCGATGAAGTGCCTCAGCACTATCGCTGTGATGGAAGATTACCGTATCATCAGCGTAGTGCTGGACGCAGGCATGTTTTATGACAGAGTGTAGATCGTTAATGTAAATAGTAAACAAAATTGGGCCCAAGATAGTCCCTTGTGGCACCCCATAGGTGACTAACCCCTCGTCAGATTTTAGACTATTCACAGTCACAAATTGCCTCCTACCCGTAAGATAGTTCGAGAACCATAGAAGCTCCATGCCGGTAATACCATAGTGTTTTAATTTTTCTAAAAGAGTTGGATGATGGACCGTGTCGAACGCTTTTTTAAAATCAAGAATCTTAATGTATATAACAGTCCATGCCTGTTCTCTCACCATTTATTCGAAGTTCGAAGAGAAGTCCAATGTGTAATTAACTTTATTCTTGTTTTAATATATGATCTGTCAAAATTATCATCATGCCCTTTCTTTATATATGTTTAAATACATTTATAGTCTCACGGCACAACGAAAATTCATCTACGGATGAGCGTGCTATAATTATGTAAAAAAAATTAAAATTTCATTTGAGGCCAACTAGAAATATACGATATAGAGAAGAAAGAAAAACGCAAATATACCCTACCCGGATGTCTTCGTGCGTTGCCTTATAATATAAATAATTGTGAATAAATAAATTTGTACACAAAAAAAATATGTAACGTACCGGTATTACAATAAAATGAATCACAAGTCGCAATATTTTCCAAAGTGATATATTTACAAGATCTCTGTGTAGGAATGTTCTCATTTTTGGGGTTCTTACCGCCCAAACACATCAAACTTTGTGTGACTTGTGACGTATTTTGCTAAAACACATCACACATCTGATTCCATGTAAACCAGGAAAGTACAAAAGAAAAGAAAACTTCAAAGAGTGAGTTTTGGAATATTCATATATTAAGGGCACAATGGAAGAACTACATCGGAGAATTGAATGTCCCATTCATGTAATTGTTACTTATTATGTGAATAAAAATTCTATATATTCATATTGCACAAGCATACATAATGACTCAGCAGTTAGCCTACGTCAGTGTCTCATCCACAGGAAGTAACACACGTGTTGTCACTACCAACCCACTCACTGGCCTCGTGAGTTACTTGGAGAAGCTCATGCAATAACTCCCACTCACTTAGCACACTCCTAGCCTATGGTCCTGGGTGAGACCATAAAGTGCCTTTCTGTCTCTTTTTCTCTGTCTCTCTCTTCCTTCTCTATCTCTATTTCCTGGGGGAGACCATGAAGTGCCTTTCTGTCTCTTTTTCTCTGTCTCTCTCTCTTCCTTCTTTATCTCTATTTCCTGGGTGAGACCTTAACTCTTTCAAGCCCAGCCTCCCCAGGAAATTTTGGGTTAATTTTTAATTATTCCTATGCCTTTATCTTAATCAAAACAACAATTTGACACTGATTTTAGACATAAAAGCTATATATCATCTAAAAGCATTTTGGCTGGAGGTTCCAATTTTGAAACGGTGATGTATGAATTGTTGGTTACCATGGCAACACATTGTGTTTTTTAAAATTTAGTTTATTTTTTTGTTTTCAAACAAATATGAAGATTAATATTTGATAAATCATCTAAATAGATATGGATCAAGATTGGTCTTGTCATTTGGAACATTTTGATACCAAACACTACAGGCGTTCCATACATGTTACCTTGGAAACGCCATATGCTCCTAGCTAGCACTGAGCACCTCTATTGGATTTATTTAGATACCAATATGCAGAAATGTGGGAACAGATACCCCTGTATTGAATACTAGAATTTGAATATTTAAATTTGATCCTTACTTTTTTCTTATGCAGAAGTCAGTCTAAATGATTCAACGGTTAAATTAGATGAGTCTTACACGATTTCATGAGGTTGTTACCATAGTAACCTGGCGCAATTTCAAAACAATTTATATTTTTGAGTTTTCAGCTTTTACCTGATACCACACATGACTATATCAGATCATTTTTAAAAAATCATTTTTTTGCTAGGATCCTCAATAAATGTTATATACCCTAACCTGTTGCCATGGTTACCCCTCTAAGATGCAGGGGAAAAAATGATTCATACTACTAATTTTGGTCTGTTGGGCGAGAATTGAAAGTATAATCATATGAAGGTGAATGTTTCAGCAGAAAATCTTATGATTCATTCCAGTCCAAAAATGATGTAATTGATTAAAAATCGGTTACCATGGAAACAATTATTGGAGTAAAACAGAATTTTTTATTGAAAAATATTAAGGTATCCAAGTACTTGAAATCTAGTGGTTTTGTAAGGAAGAATTAGTCAGATTTCCTTAATACAAAGAAGAAAACTGACAAAAAATTAAGCCCTAAATTGTTACCTTGTTTCCATGGTTACCATTCTATTCCTTATCTGTTACCATGGAAATAAATACTAATATATTAATGGTCATGTTGTATGCTTTTAGATGATACCACATACACTATGTTGTGTTATAACACCAAATTTCCACAGATATCCAAAATGTGCCATAGTTGCCCAAATGGGCAACAATTGGCCACATGGCTCCAGCAACAATTGTTGCCCACGGGCCCGAAGGGGTTAAAGTGCCTTTCTGTCTCTTTTTCACTGTCTCTCTCTTCCTTCTCTATCTCTATTTCCTAGGTATGATCATAAACTGCCTCCCTCTCAGCTCTCCCACCCTTGATATTACCATATTAAATGTGTTGATAAGGGCGTAAAGCAACTAATCTCACTCACTCTCTCATAGCCTAGCCTACTTTCAAAATGAAATTACATAGTTCATGTGTTACATTTATATAAACGTAAGCATCTCCCACTATTCGGATCAAAGATAATTCATTTAATAAAATTCTATTTTTGAAATGTCATTGCTAAAACCATGAATAGGGTGTTCAAAAACAGAAAACCCAGGCTGGATTTGAGATCTTGAGGTTTTACAATAACAGTCGTTTTCAAAACGGCCACGATATTGGATTTCAAGATGGCTGACACATGCCAGACCCAATCAGCTATCTTCATTGCATTCCTTGATTGATTGATTGATGTTGTTTATTACCAGAACATTATAACAGTTACATAATGAGAAAATATACGATAAGTCTGGAGATAGGTGCTCGCTTGACGTCACATGACTAAGTTTTGGCCACCCAAGGGGTGCCGCTAGGTAACAATTAATTCCTGTAGGTGTACAAAGCTTTGCACTCAAACCATGGTATTATTTGAGTGCAAAGCTTTGTGCAAAGACTTTTTTAAGATGGCTTCCCCTAGCAACATCACAATACAATGGTTGTCATAGATACCTGAGGAAGGTCTATATTTTATTAAATATAACATGAGGGTATGCCTCACAACATAAGACCAAGCATGAGAACAAGATTGGCATCTTTTTCACATTATATTGTTGCAACAAAGTTTAGGAATTGCTATGCTATAGACCACAACTATATCACATCCTGTTACCATGAAAACATGGAGTAAATACAGTCTTTATGAGATAAAAATGACTGATCCCACAAGATTAATTCTAGAAGAACCTACATTTCAATTTTTGTGAATGTGCGACAATAACTGAAATAATAGGAACATTTGAAATGAATGATTCAGATGATTTAATCATCTTCCACATGCTGATCCATGACCCTATTATATCCTGTATGTTGCCCCATGACCCTATTATATGCTGTATGTTACTCCATGACCCCATTATCCCCTCTATGCTGCTCCATGACCCTCCATTATACCCTGTATGTTGCTCCATAACCCTATTATACCCTGTATGTTGCTCCATAACCCTGTTATACCCTGTATGTTGCTCCATGGCCATCATTATACCGTCTATGCTGCTCTATGACCCCTTTGTTGATCCTTATATATGTATACCCTCAGACAAATAAAAGGGCTCCATGACCATCATTATACTCTCTATATTGCTCCAGACCCATCATTATACCCTCCATGTTACTCCATGACCCCCATTATACCCTCTGTTATACCCTGTATAGAGCTCCATGATCTCTATTATACCCTCTGTGCTTCTCCATGACCATCAATATACCATCTGTGCTGTTCAATGGCCACTATAATACACTCTATGTTGCTCCCTGATCATGATTATACCAGCTATGCTGCTCCATGATCATCATTATACCATCTATAGTGCTCCATGACCCCATCAAACCCTCTATAGTGCTCCATGACCCACATTATACCCACCTTGCTGCTCCATGACCCCCATTTCATCCTCTATGCTTCTCCATGACCCAATGTTATACACCCAATGTTACTGCCCCATGACCCCCATTATACCCTCCATGTTACTGCATGACCACCATTATACACTCCATGTTACTCCATGACACCCATTAATACACTCTGTATACTGTAAACATATTGATGTTCGCGCATTCGCACACCCCTATGTGTGCAAATTTAAATCCTGCGCAAACCTATAATTATTACATAAACATGGCATGAGGCTTCCTTGTTGTGCGAATTTAAATCCGTGCGAAAAGGTGTCAAAGTACTTAGTGCTTGAAAGATTATCCGCGCGAAAATAAATACGTTTACAGTATCTGTTACTCCATGACCATCATTATATCCGCTATGCTGCTCCATGACCCCATTTCACCCTGTATAAAGATCCATGACTTTTGTTATACCATCTATGCTGCTCCATGACCATCAATATCCCCTCTATGCTGTTCCATGACCACACTATACCCTGTATGCTTCTCCATGACCCCCATTATACCCCCTATATTACTCCATGACCCCAATCATACCCTCTATAGTGATCCAGTGACCATCATTATATTATCTATAGGGTTCTATGGTCCCCATCATTATACCCTCTATGTTATTCCATGGTCCCTATTATACCCTCTATGTGTCTATTGTCCATGATCCCCATTATACCCTCTTTATTGCTCCATGACCCCCATCATACCTGCTATGTTGCTCCATGACCATCATTACACCCTCTTTGCTGCTCCATAACCATCATTATACCATCTATGCTTCTGTATAACCCCCATCATATATTGAACTTTTATTCCATAAAAAAGTTACAGAATAAGAGGTTAGTCTCTGATTAATCTTAATCTTAATCTTAATAGATTGTGACCTCTATAGTGCTCCATGACCCCCATGATACCCTCTGTGCTGCTCCATGACCTCCATCAATACTGTCTCTGCTGCTCCATGACCCCCATTATACCCTCTATGAAACATCATGACCCCCAGTATACCCTCTATGCTGCTATGTGATGCCCATTATATTCTCTATGTTGCTCCATGACCCCTCATTATACCCTTCATGTTGCTGCATGACCCCATTATACCCTCTATTTTACTCCATGACCCCATTAATCCCTCTATGTTACTGCATGACTATTATTACTAGACCAAGTGTCCACTAAGTAAATGACAAACTGGCAGCCTCTCAGAAAGACAGGTCGCCCTTTCATTGTTATACCCTCTATGTTATGGCATAACCACTATTATACCCTCTTATGATGCCCTATAACCACCACTTTACCCTCTATGCTGCTGTTGTTTAATGGTCCCCATATGATAACCTCCATATTGTTTAATGGCCCCTTTCCAATACCATTGATGTGATGTGTGATCCTTGTTTTGCCTGTATATTGCCATGTACTCTCAGGGACCTTTCCCTTTAACCTTGAAATAAATGGAAGAAGGGCAACTTAGCTTGAAAGCTAGTGATGAAATAAACAAATTCTAACATAAAGGGGTTTAGTATCTACATCCTGTCCAGCCTATGAAGCACCAAAACCCCAATGCTAGCCTATACCAGTACTCATTGAAGTCTTGGTTCTACAGAGGCTGGACAGAGTGTACCTACCATCATCCCACAACCAACATACCGGGCTTAACAATATACGTGACCTGCTCTGCAAAAACAGGTCTTATTTAGGGGGTATATAAGACCTTTGCAGGGCTGGTCACAACAGTGATATTCCCACTTACCTTGATACATCTTGAAATAAATTGTTCAAGATATAGACTGCAGTTTGTAATTTAGATTTACACAAAATTTAGTGTAGAATGAAAAGTAAGGCTTAGTTATCATGACAACAGACTTTCCAATGATACCAGAAATGGGTTATTTTTGCTATTTTTATATTTCAAGGTCATATTTGGTGACCTTGACCTTGATCAAGTTATTGTTTCGAAAAGAAATGATAACGGTTAGATACACCATCACTATTCCCAAATTTGGTCACAATGCTGACAAAAGTGTAGATACGGGACACAAAAACCTATTTCTTGCTAAAATACAAAAAAATCACTAGTTTCCATGGAAACAGGCCATTTAGAGGGTAGGGATAGGCTTTTGGCCCTTGGCCGCTGGCCTATTACAGGTAATGCATGTTATGTAAGGAAATCTGTAGTCTGAGAAAAGAGCATCCATATTGTGCTTAGGTTAATAAATTGCTTTCACTGGAGCAAACTATGAATAAAACCACATATTATATCAACTCAGACAAATACAAAACCTTTCATTGCATTAAGAGGTTGTTTAAGATTATTTCACAATTTAACCTAAAAGCCCCAGTACAACTTAAACTGCCCATATAACAAGGCTTAGCCAAGTATCAATTATCTGTGACATAACAATAATAATGCGAAAGGGTAAAAGAAGTTGCCATCATGAAATCCAATTTGGGAATTTCTAGATATTAGATTTCAGTATGGCTGACACATAGCAGACCCAATCAGACATCTTCATTGCATTCCTTGACCTTGAAAACCTAGGTGTAGAGACAAAAACCAAGTCTCTATGACATTTAATAAGGAACTTATGAGCAAAAGAATGTTTTCAATGGTGGCCATCTTGGATTTCAAGATGGCTGACACATGCCAGACCCAATCAGCCATCTTCATTGTATTCCTTGTCCCTGAAAACTTATGTGTAGACACCAAAATCAAGTTTCTATTGTAAAAAAGTAAGAAGTTGGACTGGATTTGAGATTTCTTACAATAACAGTCATTTCCCAAATGGCCGCCATCTTGGATTTCAAGATGGCCGACACATGCCAGACCCAATTAACCATCTTCATTGTATTCCTTGCCCCTGAAAACCTATGTGTAGACACCAAAATCAAGTTTCTATTATAAAAAATTAAGAAGTTATGAGCAAAAGAATGTTTGGAATGGTGGCCATCTTGGATTTCAAGATGGCCGACACATGCCAGACTCAAATAGATTGTATTCCTTGACCTTGAAAACCTTGGCGTAGACACCAAAATCAGGTTTCTATGACCAGTAATAAGATAGTTATGGGCATAAATAGGTTTGGAATGGCGGCCATCTTGGATTGTCCAATATGGCGGCCAAGATGGCCGACACGTTTTGGGCAACATTGGTTTTCATAATCTATGGGTCCTGACGTTTCCGAAAATGTATAGTTTTCACTTTCTTCATCAATACCCTACAGAATTACACAAGGAACCGGACTAATTCAGTCGGGGATCAATTTTCTTCACTCGGGGATTAAAATCAGCGATCGGGAGGTCTCCCGATTGCTCCAAGGGACCTTTCCTAAAAGTTAAATCCCCAAAACGGCCGATTTAACCGGTTTAATCGGCGATTTAATTTTTCTATTAATCAGCTACTAGTTTGGGTCTAGGCCCGACTGGTCGGGAGCTCCAGAAAGGTAGTCGGCTGGTGTTCCCGATTGCTCGGGAGGGCCCTCCCGATTATCCAATATATTGGATAATCGGGAGAGCCCTCCCGACTGATCGGGGTGGGAAGCAAATGTTCATTTTTCAACTTTTTCAATTTTTTTTTTTTAATTTTTTTCCCATCTACCTTGTCTAGGGTTTTGCTCTCAACTGCAAAATGCCATTGAAATGCTCCAAACCGCAAATGTCATTAAAATCCCATTAGGTGTGTTAGTGTTAAAATGACTTTATTCAAAATGTAGTGTTGGAACGTCGATATTATATATATATATATTCTATATGTGTCCTCTTGATATTGTATTTTAAACTGTTTATATGAAATACAGAAGAAGGTATTTAGAGTATTGAATCATGAGTGTTGTATCCAATGTATACACTCTGCATTGTTGACTTTGTCTGCTTTCTGAATAAAGACCCGGTGTAGGGAAAAAAAAAAAATCCCATTAGGATGGAATTTTTTTTTTTCATTTTTTTTTCATCTACCTTGTCTAGGGTCTTGCTCCAAACCGCAAAATGCCATTGAAATGCTCCAAACCGCAAATGTCATTAAAATCCCATTAGGACGCATTTTTTTTTATCATTTTTTTTTCATCTATCTTGTCTAGGGTCTTGCTCCCAAATGCAAAATGCCATTGAAATGCTCCAAACCGCAAATGTCATTAAAATCCCATTAGGACGGAATCTTTTTTTTTTCATTTTTTTTCCATCTACATTGTCTAGGGTCTTGCTCCAAACCGCAAAATGCCATTGAAATGCTCCAAACCGCAAATGTCATTAAAATCCCATTAGGACGGAATATTTTTTTTTTCATTTTTTTTTTCATCTACCTTGTCTAGGGTCTTGCTCCAAACCGCAAAATGCCATCGATATTGACTATTTCCAATTAAAAATTGACTTTTTGATTGACTATTTTGGCTTTTTGATTGACTATTTTGACTTTTCGATTGACTATTTCAACTTTATGATTGACTTTTTCGACTTTCTGATTGACTATTATGACTTTTCTGACTTTTTGATTGACTATTTTGACTTTTTGATTGACTTTTGACTTTTTGATTGACTATTCTGACTTTCGATTGCCTTTTTTATTGACTTTTCTGACTTTCTGATTGACTATTCTGACTCTTTGATTGACTTTTCTGACTATTTGATTGACTATTTCAACTTTTTGATTGACTTTTTCGACTTTCTGATTGACTATTCTGACTTTTTGATTGACTATTTAGACTTTTCGATTGACTATTTCAACTTTTTGATTGATTTTTTCGACTTTCTGATTGACTATTCTGACTTTTTGATTGACTATTCTGACTTTCGATTGCCTTTTTGATTGACTTTTCTGACTCTCTGATTGACTATTCTGACTTTTTGATTGACTTTTCTGACTTTCTGATTGACTATTCTGACTTCTGATTTTGACTTTTCTGACTTTTTGATTGACTATTTCAACTTTTTGATTGACTATTTCGACTTTCTGATTGACTATTCTGACTTTTTGATTGACTATTTTGACTTTTCGATTGACTATTTCAACTTTTTGATTGACTTTTTCGACTTTCTGATTGACTATTCTGACTTTTTGATTGACTATTTTGACTTTTTGATTGACTATTTTGACTATTTGATTGACTATTCTGACTATCGATTGCCTTTTTGATTGACTTTTCTGACTTTTTGATTGACTATTCTGACTTTTTGATTGACTTTCTGATTTTTTGATTGACATTTCAACTTTTTGATTGACTATTTCAACTTTCTGATTGACTATTCTGACTTTTTGATTGACTCTTGACTTTTCAATTGACTATTTCAACTTTTTGATTGACTTTTTCGACTTTCTGATTGACTATACTGACTTTTTGATTGACTATTTTGACTTTTTGATTGACTATTTAGACTATTTGATTGACTTTTCTGACTCTCTGACTATTCTGACTTTTTGATTGACTTTTCTGACTTTTTGATTGACATTTCAACTTTTTGATTGACTATTTCAACTTTCTGATTGACTTTTCTAACTTTCTGATTGACTTTGATTGACTATTTCGACTTTCTGATTGACTATTCTGACTTAACGAATGACATTTCTGACTTTTTGATTGACTTTCGGAGATTGCGCAGAGTATAAGCATGTGCATGAGGGAGAATACATTTTTATTTTTTTTCCAAATGCTCTCCATTCCCCCTGCCCTCCTTCAGTAGTTAGGCCTACAAAATGAACAGTCCCTAGGAATGGGACATGCACGACCGCGCCAACTTGTTTGTAACGTTACAATGTTATGTTGTGAACTTGGCTAAGCAGAATATTTCTCTCATCTTCTGCGTTATTTCCCCCACTATATAATCTCACTATATAATCTGAACTTGAAAAACTTAAAAGTTTGGAATCCATATAGGGAAGGTTTTGATTTTCAAAGTCATTTGATGTGAGATGGTTGACCAATAGAATTGACCATCTATAGAGATATTATTGTAAAGTATGCAAAACTATATATGGCTAGATAGAACTTGAGGAGATCTAGGCAATAGAAGTACTTTTGATAGTATATAACAATATAGTAAGCATTCCTTAAGCATCCTATTTTAAAGGGGGGTG
Organism: Sthenelais limicola; assembly: GCA_942159475.1. Classification (NCBI taxonomy): domain Eukaryota; kingdom Metazoa; phylum Annelida; class Polychaeta; order Phyllodocida; family Sigalionidae; genus Sthenelais; species Sthenelais limicola. The sequence continues at coordinate 26,992,206 of OW804100.1, forward strand.
ATCCCATTTTGTGAGAATGGGTCATATATATATGAGCAATTCTAACAAATTGGGCTCACTTGCATGCATGCATTTGAAATTTTAGCCAAAAATACCCCCTGTGTTCCCATTTCGTGAGAACTGACCATATATATACACACAAAAACATATATATGATGCAGACACTATGTATATCTATACATATTTATGCATGCACCTGCAAGGAAGAGGGAGTAGAGTAACTCCCGATTATATTAGTCAACTCCCGATTATAGTGGTGAGGACACTATTTGGGGATATGTTTGGGTCAACTCCCGATTATACTGGCATTTCCTGCAATCGGCGCTAGTGTGGGGCAAAAAAATTGCCAGGTTTATTCCTCAAAGTAACCGCGCCGATGCATCGGGAGCACTTTAATCGGCCGATTTAACTTACTTCTCTAGTGTGGGTCGACCTTAACTCTGACGTAGTTAGATACTGAGTAACTTCATCCTATTGGTTAATGAGTAGGTGAGAGTTACCGTACTATATTACAGCGCATCGTAGTTAGTGTCAAGTGTAGCATTGTCAGGTGTAACAATTGTGTGACTGCTGTGCACATGTGTCATGAATAATGTATAAATTTAAAAGTGAAAGAATAAATTTAATGAACAGTTTAAAAATAGTCGAATGAAATGTTGGGAAGAGAAGAAGAAGATCTCGTTCTCCCTCTTTCCCGCTCTCCCATCGCTCTCCTTTTCTCTTTCTCTTTCTCTTTCTCTCTTCCCACTCCCCCTCACTCTCTCCCGCTCACCTATCTTTCTCACTCATTTCCTTTTTCTTTCTCCCTCACCCGCTTTCTCCGCTTTCTCCTTCCTTCTTCCCTCCCCGCCCCATTTCTTCCTTTCTAGCTCTCTCATTTTTCTCTCTTTCTCTCATATCTCCCCGCCCTCTCAGGAGATAGCGATGAGGCAGACAGAGAGATGGGGATAGAAAGGACAGACAGAGAGAGCGGGAGATGAGATGAGACATAATATGGACTTAGAAGGTTGTGGTTTGGAGGGAAGAGTCTTATGGCATGTGATAGAGGACGAGCGATAGCGAGTTCTCTATCACATGCCATAAGGCTATGTGTAGGATAGAGGACGAGACACTGTTCTCTTAGTGAATATAATTGTCCAAGGCCGTCAGGCCGCGGACAATTATATTCACTGAGAGAACAGAGTCGAGTCCTCTAGCATGCTTATCCTACAACTTCACTTGTTTGTTGTTATTGAAACCTCAATTGTTAGTTATTGAGGTGATCCAATCTCCCTACCACCCTACCACCCTACCACCCTACCACCCTACCACCCTACCACCCTACCACCCTACCACCCTACCACTCAACAATGACTGCCTGATCAGTGAGCGGGATTGCTAGGAGATACATGGTGTTATATGGGTCAGATTTTCAGAAAATTGATTTAATTGAAAGCTGTATACATTTAGTGATTCTGCTATATTGGGCTGCAATTTGGTCAATACTAGGTAAATTTGAGAATATTTGGCATTGTATTGATTCTAGCAATCTGTTTGGCTAGGTTGAAATGTATTTTTAACTTTATTTTCGTCTGAAATGTGGGTTATTTGAGAAGATTGGCGAAGGTGAATTGTACATTTTCTGAAAATCTGACCCATATATTAGACAATTCCTCACTCTCACTGATACATGGTCGCATGTTTATGGGAGAACAATGAATGAAGAAGAATTCATTCAATTCCTCCTCTGACAAATTGATGGACCTGGCTCTCTCCCATTTCGAGTACACCCAAGTCGCAAATACTGAGTATCTGTTAGTTATGACAATGTTGTTAAAGTAATATAATAAATATATCTGATCCATATTACACTTTTCTTAACTTCTCAACACCAAGATGGGTTTGATATAATTGGTGATTAATTATTTGTTTTTTTATTCCTCATTTTTTAACTCAGTGTATGTTCATAGTTATATAGTTATATAACTACACACAATTACAACTGGTTAAATAAGATATATTTCTCACCACTGTTTACCATCATTGGACTCCGCTTGACTCATTTTCCTGTGACACATCACATTTTCTATTTCAGGAATCATACTATGCTATATACAACAGATCCTATCTGAGCCTCTGTGGCTGGGTGGGTAGAGCCTTCAACGTGTGGGAATGTCTTTGGCATTCCTCGGCATTTGTGGCGATGCCTGCCAGTCCGTGTGGTCACTAATACCCATAACCCCCTTCCCTTCTCTCTCACTCTCACATACATTCGCCATTTTGATTTGGATGATTGGTCCCGCCCACCCACTCCTTATCATACCTACTACAATTTAAATTGTCACCACAACCCCGCAGGCGCTTCAACTTACTACTATACAATATCAATTATAACATGTAACACTTCATGTATAATTCCTCAACATTTTATTACAAACATAATTATACCATGTAACACTCCATGTATAATTCTTCAACAATTTTATACAACTTTAATAAATATGGTTGTCTCCCCAAGCTGCGCCTCTTTTATCCAACCTTAATATAATTCTACTTATATTTAATTCTGCTTCGTCCAATAATGTCTACCTGCCAGCCTATACTTATGTGAGAGGTCCTGGGTTCGAATCCAGGCCAATCCTAGTTCAAAATTATTTGCAACAGATACCTGAGCGGACTCTTTAATGAAAGAGTCCGCCCAGGCATCTGAGAGGACTCTTAGGAGCGGACTCTTTCATTAAAGAGTCCGCTCAGAAGGCTCAAAGAGTACACCTGGAATACAGGACTGTACTCTTCAAGCATGGGAGTCCGCCCAAGCCAATGCTGGGGAATAGGGGAACCACAGCAAGTGTAGGATAATCCCTCCAAACCACAACCTTACAAGTCCTTTAGGGGTCGACCACAGACTCTATCCGCTGTTAGGATTGTCCGTTACAAGGGCAATTTAGGGACAAAACCGGACCGGAGACCCCTAAAGAGTGATAGGGAGAGAGAAATGACAAAGTGCCTGGGTGTGGGTGGGGGTGGGCGGGGGTAGGGGGGGTGGTCGGGGTCGGGTCGGGAGGAGAGAGAGGCCAATCAGAACCGCTCTTGGAATGTCATTGGAAACATGAATATTAACATGGCAGATAACCTAAACCGCGGCCTATTGGTGACCCTTTTTCGGATTCTTTTTCAACGAAACCGTGTGTAAGAATACCATTTGTTTACTTAAGTAGTTTATTCTACCATAACATTGCGCCAGGATGGCACTGTTCTCAATTTGATAGCTATAGCTCTAGATAAATCTTTAAATAAGATAATCATTTACTTACATCAGTCGATTTCAAACAACAAAATATATCTAATTACAATATCTAATTACAGTACCCGTAGTATGATGAGATCAGAACTACATATATATATCATTCACGATTCTTCAAAGAATAAGCCTTTCCAGTCTTCTAATTTGACCTTTAGTGTGTAGGCGTTAGTGTGGAAGAGTGCACCATCAATGGTACTCGTCAACCACAAAACATATTCATTATTTACACGTGCAAAGCTCTTATTGCGACCCCTGCATCACTCATATAATTATGCGCTGAAGGGGCTAATCATCTTTATTCTCCATCCACTCGAATTAGCAGGATGCATGATGAGCTTTAGAACCGACTTGCCTCCTCAGGTGGTTCCGGCGTGTTTATATAGCGAGCCATGGGGTCATTTATTCAAGGAATACAGATATCTGTGTTACAATAAGTCATTGTTATGATGGTTTTGCACTCACACTAAACTTTGTTATTAAGGGGTTGTTCCATCGCCATCAGGGTGCCGCCCACCTGGTCCAATACACCTTAGGTTAAACAACACAATTACCGCTTTTGCAGCGCAGTATTTTAGCGTGTGAGTTATTTATTACACCAAAATAAAGATTGAGTCTGTTTTTTGTGTGCAAATCTCAGAAGCTGTAGGTCTCATTTTGTGTCAGGGAAACACCCTCCTTTTTGAACCATGAAAATGCTGGAAAAATGATATACAATACATCCTTAATGGGTTTAATCTGAAGAATTGGCAATGTTTTATGGGTTTTTTTTAAAAGATTGACTATTAAAATAAAAATTGAAAAGACTGATAAATTGCTTGATTAACAACCTATGATAGGCAATGAGTAGTGGGGGGTTGTGTCGTGTTATGGGGACAGTATGCCGACCTTATTGCATGACTATTCTTTTTTTTATAAATATAGGAAATATTCGTTTTGATTCTTAAAATTAGAGAAATTTAGACAATTTCAACTAAATTTCATACATTTAAAATGTTGTCTTCCTAATTTCATTATACACAGTGCCGAACCATTCCTTGTCGCGTGTGGGGACAGTGTCCCTGCACGCGATGGGGCGGGACAAAGAGGAGTTGGGGTGGAGGGTGATCTCTTCATATATTCAGCTACTTTTAAATCTGCCAAGTGCAACTCTGTCCCCCTTGAGAAAATTTAATTATCAACGTTTGAAAAAAAAGTTAAAAATATCAAATTTAATCCATAATTATTTTTTTTAAACGTGTTTATTTCGCCACAAATTCTATGTAAATGGTATTTTTCATTGCACCAATAATAAATTATTTTGTTCTGCAATATACACTATACTTGTATAATATTGATGGAACATAAAAGGTCTGAGGTATATTTTGAGGTCCAATTTCCGAGAATTTTGCAATTTTTAAGGTATACTTTCCTCTACCTGTAAAAAATAAGCCAAACGAGATAATGGTTCATAACTTGTGGGTTAATTACTAGGGCATATAGGCTATATGTCCATAATATAATATTAAACCGAAAAAATGATTTTAGTTTTACCATGGTCACAGGGCCTTCAAAGCTGAAAAGTCGTCAAATTCGTCGCCATTAAAGCACACAACAAGTGATATTACTGCACTAACTTTATTGTCTGAGGATTTCATATATTAACCCCTGTTCCTTGATCGGCTGGACCAGCCAGCTCATGAAGCCAGTAAACAAGCACAACCGGTGTCTACACAAATGGATATGTAGTAAAGAGTAGATATTCAAGGCGAAACAATACATACAACAGGTGGAATAGTAATACATGTTGAAAAACACTTATTGGTTAAAGAGATATAAAAGACAGGTAATATTGCGAGATAAGAAAAGAAGCACCAACATAATCTCTGGGATGAGGTCAGCTTGAAGTGCACTGCCCACTGGCGGTAGTACAAGCGTACTAACCCACAGTGGACAGCACCACATGGTAATAAAATTCACAATGATACAGTGCAACCCCAAATCTACTATAAAGTATAAGTATTTTTATTTCTCGTTTAATACAAGTACAATATTGTGGAGAAATCAGGTTGACCTTTCAACAGACATTCTTGCTTTTCCAAAGTTCCCTCCGCATATTGATTAACATATATCTGGTTATTCTAGCCAACAATAAACATATAACATATAACAGTATGGTCTACTCTTGAATTCTCGATACAAAAATGATCCCTCAAATATTTGTGATGTTATTAACAATATGATCAATAGTAGCTCGGCTTCACAGTAAAAACTATCTTGATGATTAAAAAGGCTGATCTGTACTGATTCAGCGAATAAGATTATCAAAGAAAAAAATATTACCATATAGTTTAAGTCAAGCTTTTATCCTGATTTCCACACATACAAAAGGTATTACTTTACTTGCACTTGTACTTGCACCATCTCTCAGACAGATGACACCAAGGAGGTCTTGAAGCCAGCGATGCAAACATGAATGGCCACCAGCGAATTTGTCCCTATTTTCATCTGTTGAGATGATGATTTCCTCGCCATCTTAAACAGCATTGGGGGCAGCATATCACGCATCCTATATGTGTAGTATATGGGGTTCAATGCTGTGTTAGAGATCATGATATATTGTGTGTAGCGCATGATGCGGGCAGGCCAGTCTGTGAAGGTCTTATGATCCAGAAACATGAAGATGAAGCTGGGGAAGAAACAGCTGAAGAAGAGAGCTATAATACCCACACAGCTATTGACAAGCTTCTGTGTGCGCTCCTTGTTCTTCCAGGCTCTACTCCCAGACATCTTGATGAGAATAACAAGATAAACCCCAGCCAGGAGTATAGCGGGGAGGTAGCCGGTGGGCACAAGGCTGATTAATAGATACTCCATGAACTCCCTGTCAAACCCGACCCAGCAGAAGAAGAGGACCTGGTCATCAAATCTAACATTGACACCAGTAGCAAAGAGCGGGTAGTGGATGAAGGCTGCTACATACAGCCAGATGCCTGCACAGATGTAGACAGCATGCCTGAGCTGGACCTTGGTGTTAGGGAAGAGAATGCAGGTGAAGAGACAGAATAAGCTGATGCAGAAGTTAGAGTTGATAGATACACACATGGTCTGACAGCTCAGTAGGAAAGTAAGTGTGCAGGCATTGGTGCCCAGGTCCCATGACCCATTCAGGGTTCCATACATCTGTCATAAAAGAAGATTAGCAATTATTTGTTTGTAATATTGTTCCTGAAACAAGTTTTTTAAAATACAAATAATACTTGCTACTAAGATCTCACTGACCTTTTTGGTATATTATTTTCTCTAATCTGCAAATTTCAGTGCAGTTTGATTAGAATTATGAGGAATTAGCTCTGTTTTCCTTAGAACTTTATGTTTTGTCCATATATATAGATTTCACATGATTGGGGAATCACAGTGGCCGCCATGTATAATACCAATACCAATACCAATACCATAGATGTTTTTGAGTATGAGGAATTCATTTCTTATGGCCATATAGTTATGTACCAAACAGTGCATCAACAGCTTCTCAATGTTGGTCATTGGTCTTTTAACAATGTCTGTTGAGTTCAACTAAGAACTAATTATATACATTGTCATATCCGGCCTTGCATTATTAAGTAACAAGTCATTACCTGAATTACTGTGAATTATGAATATGAATAGCTGATGATTATAATGGTAATTATGATTGATATTATAATGTGTAATGGTTAATTAATTCTTAACATTATATGGGGCTACTCCACTATAGGTGAAAAACGGCGCCGACAGGCAAAATTCGTCGCCGACATGACTAAAAGATTCTCAGCTTAAACAAATCACCAGTGGAAGAGGGGTAAAATAGGTTGTCGGCAACAGATTTATTTGTTGCCAACAATTGCAAAATATCTAACTTGATTAGATATTTCATCTCCAAAAATTCGTCGCAGCCGTTTTTTGCTGTTTTTTCCATAGTGGAGTCCCTGCAATAGGGCAATTCCACTATAGAAAAAAAACGGCGCCGACAGGCAAAACGTGTCGCCGACATGCCTAAAAATTTGGCGCACAAAAATCACTAGTGGAAGAGGGGTAAAATAGGTTGTCCGCAACACATTTATGTGTCGCCAACAATTGCAAAATATCTAACTTGATTAGATATTTTGTCGCAAAAAATTTGTCGCAGTCGTTTTTTGCCGCTTTTCCCATAGTGGAGTCCCTGCATTATATAACGTTGGTTATACGTTAGCCTTTGCATCATCTATGCTCAGGATCCCTTATAGATCATGACATCATAGCTAGATGCTTATTAACTCAAGAAATGTATACCCGGCGGTAATTCAAGACCCGGCACTAGTTCAAATATAGAACTTAGTGCATTTCCTCTGAAAAAGCATACTGAACCCTGGCGCTTATTCAAGATCCAGTGGTTATTTAAGGGCCAGCGGTGTTTTAAGGAAATATGGCATCAGTGTTACTCATTCATCAACAATAAACTACAGAAACAGCATCAACAACTTCTTTCCTTTCTTCATACCTATCAATAATGTAGATAACAAAATTAAGCATTACCTGCAACGCTACACATGTGAAGCAGCTGAGGAAGTCAGCTAGGGCAGAGTTGAGAATGAGCACCTCTATAGCTTTGAGGCGCTCCCGCTTCTTGGTGAAGACATTGTAGATGAGTACAGTCAAGTTACCCACTGTACCCACCAGTATGATGCAGGCCAGCCATATGCCTTCAAACACCAGGTCTGCATTAAACACAAGAAGCACACTCTAGTAACACTGATATGTTGAAGAAATGCGGGTCATTCTTCGTAATAATTCAGGGTCAGTAGTTGGGCGAGAAATTAATCAACGCAACACACAGAGATGTATGCTTCAAATCAGTACCAGCCTCGGAAGAGACCGATTTTCATCTTTCCTTTATTTTTATACTAGACAGATTAGGATGAAATACACTGGTCCTGCGCTGATTGGCTTTGGTCCCGTTGGTCCAATTAATTGACAGGTTAGATTAGAGATCCAATCAGCCACAGGATAACAATGACAGACACTTATTAAAACGAGGCTCAGAGTGACCACTGCCACTCTGACCAATCTCTTTGGGTGGTGACCAGGTCACGGGGTTATCTCCCCTCCCCTCTCCCTCCCACTCTTTAATCAGTATTCCCTCCCCTCCCCTGACCTGGCGGTCAGCCCCTCCCCTCCTTTCCCACGTGATTGACTTTGAGATAACGGTCAGACCTGGACCTCACCTGTACCTTTGGACTTTGGGATGATAAGAAATCCGCGAGCGTTGTGGCGGTAAGAAAGTGTGGGTAGCCTTCTGGCCGGTAGGGGCGCGACGAATGTCTGGCTGAATGAGACAACTTTAACTTAAAATTAGACAATTTGGGCTTGTCAATTTTACATACGTCCCAATCTCATTTGGTTCGGAGAACTGTGTACAACATAGTTCTCCGAACCACTCTAGGAGCAGACAACACATCGACGCAACCCTCATTTTAGTTTCCAGCCGACAACCCCCGAGCAACCCCGAGTATCACCGAGCGGCGACCCCCTTGGCTGACCGAGTTCTGCCGAACCGGAACCCCCGACCTAGAACCATAAGTGGGCATCACTTTTCTTCCACTCACGAATCCACTGCCATCCCCAGTCAAATTCTACCCTCTTGCTTCATTAGATTTGGGAGTTTTGATGCCCGATATCTAATTCCACATGAGAGACCTTTATTTACGTTGGGGCACCTCGATCCGGCATTTTTAACTACTGGATTTTTAACCTTTGGCCCGCCGGACGAATTCACAGCGGCCATCCCTATGTGGATCGAGGCTCCCTTTCTCCCGTAAGTACCTACATGTTTATACAATTGAAAAATGCAAAAATAGGACAATCTAGAGAAGTACAGAGAAAGAAATCCCTCCCCTAAATCAAAATAATAGCTAAAGATTTTACAATGCCTTAGCGTAAAATTATTACTGAGGTACGGCGAACCCGCCTCGGATAATTTGTAAACACAGTCTCTTAAGAGTTTTCACTAGGTGGCGTATTACCGCACTGTCTTTTGAGTTTAATGTATTGTTCATCAATATCTTGGCTTTGCTTGTCTATGGGTTCTCCCCGTAGAAACGTCTCAGGCATTTTCACGCAGTCTTTGAATATTGCCTTATATTTTTACTCGTTCTTGGGCTGCCTATCACTACTTAACGTCCGTAAGGTGGCAGCATGTATCTTATACACTTTCTAGGTACCTGTCGCCGTGAACATCCTCAAGGTGGCGACACTGGTACATACTTATACATTTCCTTTGGGAGCCTGGCTCCTCTGGTCTAGAAGACTGACAAGATTCTTTTATATTTTCAGCCCTTCTCTCGACCCAAAAATGGCCCGCTGAGGTGTGCACATCGGTCTAGTGACTACCGACCGTTCCTAGGCTGGTCTCCGTGGTATCACTACTCCATCAACAACGTGACAACCTCCCATCTTTGCTTCACCCTACTTTCAGAGGACGGGTCCTTCATCGTCCTCTCTCAAGTGGTGGCTTATTCCTTCACATAACAGCTAGCTTTCTCACCCTAACTTGAGCAGAAGAGTGCGTCCCACTGCAAGCTAACACCGGGCGTACTTACTAGGTAGGAATTGGTGACTAGACCAATTAATTAAATTCTACGAAAGGGGTGAGGACCTTGTCCACAGTCCAGCACTAGGCCTGCTTTAGAGTAAACTAAACAGCTTTCGTGACAACACCTCCTTTGTAATTATTACCATTAGATTCCAATTAAATTAGCACTACAAAACATTTTAAAATCAGAATCTACTCACATTTGCACTTAAGACTAACATTATATCGGCTTAATTTTATCTCACACCACATATTCATCTGAGTCGTTGTTTTAACACACTACTCCACGGGGTACTGCAGATCTTTGCTTCATATCCATCGATCGAGGGGGTTTTGGGGGTGGGTTCTGTCTAAAGGAGGATAAGGGGTCAGTTTGGAGGGGTTGGGTCTCCGGGTTTTCGAGATCATCAGTACCGCCAAGGGACTGGGGTTCAGAATCTTGCAGTGGAATCTCTTCAGCGGGTTGCTGTTGGGATGGGTATAAATTAGAAAAGACATTGGGGAAGGAGGGAAGAGGGGCAGAAGGTTTACTGGGTAGTCTATCTAGACTCTGGTTAGGACGTTTACCTAAGAGAGGGAGGCAAGAGCCGTCTCTCTTCCTCTTCACATACACCACCACTCCTATCAATCCAATCACGATTGCTAGGGTGAGCATGAGGGTCGCGAATCCCCATGTGGTAGATGCGGAGAAGGAAAAAGGTTGTACCGTAGGAGGAAGGGGAATATCGGTCAGAGAAATTAGGGGGACGTCGATTCTGCTGTTAAACTGGAGTTGTTGCTTCAGCTCAGGATAGTCTTCAAACTTTCGATAGGTTAAGTTGAGAGAGGGTAGGGACAGGGCTTTGGGGGGTGGAATTCTGATCGTGGAATTATGTTGCTCGATGCTGCGCACCCTCCAATCTTCACTATATAAGACGCAGCCACTGTTTACTGTGACCCGTGTGTGTTTGGTAAAAACATTTCTTATAGGTTTCTTACTGATACACCTTAATACAGTCTCGACTGGAAAGTATACTGCAAGGATAACCGATGACAGTTGTTCAAAATCTCTGAATATTTCGTTACTGACATTGCCACGCTTCTTAATCTCTATCTGACACTTTACTGGACCTTTGCCTAAAATTATTTCTGTTTCACATGTTGGTTTTAGGTTCTCCAACGCAGAGGAACATACAGCTGGGCTGTATCCCATGCAGTGGTTAGGAACAAAAGAGGCACCACTAGAGACACTGTCCATCGCTAATTCAGCGATGCCCTTGATGATTTTGAGGTAGGATGGCCCATAAGGGGTAGGGAAATACCTTAGTTTATAGTGTAAATACTTAGTAGCCGAAACTGCAGGGATGACCACCTGATAAACTAAATGCTCGTCGGACTCAGATATGATTTGAACTTGTACACTTCTGTAGTACCAACGAACATCGTCTATTGGTTGGTGTCCCCTCTCACTCAATTGGTGAAGATTTTCATTTAAATGTACTTCAGGTAATATTTCATCAGTCAAGTACCCGTGCTCTAGGTGTGTTCTCTGGCGATGGAATAAATCAATTTGCCTATAATATACCAGCATAATGCGGTCAACTTGGCTTAGGGCCTGATCAACCTCTCTTCTCATATGCATACGATGAATATCTCTAGAAAAACCATTTAAATGATGAACAATTTCAGATACCTGGTCAGTCAGATTTTGGCTTATCTCTTGCAGGTTTTGGATGTCGACTCGATTCTCTCGTAGGAACAGACGGGTCTGGTTTACCACAGAAACCATCTCTGACTGGAAGTGAGACATCACACTGAGGCCTGCCTGCGATGCCTCCACTGCCGCTCGGAGCTCGTCGATCTGGTCTGTGGTCGCCGTACCGAAGAGAGATCGGCTGATCATTCCTACCACTCCTAGCAGAGCTCGCTTCGTGCGAACTGGTGGAGTGGGTAGATGATCTTTGATGAATTGAACATGAAGCCGCCATGTTCTGAGGTCGGTGATTCCTACCACTTGCTGCTCGTGTAGTCCTTCCATCTTAGCTTCAAGGATGTGGAGCCACGACTCCATAGGCGGAGGAGCAGGGGGCTGGAGGAACATTAATGCTGTCCATGTTGCTGTGAGGGCCCTTACCTCCCCAGCCGAGTATACCAGCACACCTTCTTCCTCGAAGATGTCTGCTTGGCTGCAAATGAGGTAACAGGTGAGCAACAGTAACCCCTTAGTCACTGTCCCCACCGCCATCTTGTGCATCTGGTGCTGAGGTTGCCTGCGTGTCAGGTACTTGGTCAGTAGAAGCTGATGTTCTTTTTGCTCTCTTTCCAGGTTTAGGCTCGCTCTCCTTCAGTGGACTAGGCTCTCTAGGGCTAGCAGGCACTCTCCGCTTGGCATGGAAACGCCTATGTAAATGACGCTGAGGATTGTCTGGTGGGAGCACAATCCGCGGAGCTGCTATCAAGGCCCTTGTCTGAGACCTGGTGCGTATATGAGGAGGTGGTAGAGGAGTACTTGGAGTCCTAGGTGTTGCTCTTCCAGTTGGGTTAACTGGAGTCTCTTCTATGTTTGCAGGAGTCCTGTACCTCATCTGAGGTGGTGTGAACGGTGCTGGAGCCGGTGGTGGAATGACCAAGGTTTGGTTCTGGTCAGCATTATAAGGAGGACGACGGGGCGGATCCGGAACCTCTGGTTGGTCCACGTCACTACCCATATCTTCGTCGGCTGAATAGAATTCTTCCTCGACTTCCGGTACCATTTCCATGTCCGCAGCGCCACCTACAGCTGGATCTTCCGCCTGGAGATAGACTTGATTCACAGGTGGAAGCAAAGGTTCATGTATTAAAGCATTGGGGTCAACATTTAGATTTTGCCCAGGAGGTTCAGGGGGGAGTGGCCTCGCTGCCCGAGCCCGTATTCTCGCCCGATTGCGCCTGCCTTGGCCTGCCCTGTTTTGCCTATTCCTAACTGTATCCCAAGCAATATCCCCAGATACCAATTTTATTCTCTCCCGATTTATTAGTTTTCTCTGACCTTGTGGGTCTCTTACGATCACTACAGCTCCCCTTACACCTAGGACTGTATACCCATGATCCCATCTAGGATCTAGGGGCGCTCTGGCGCCTGCTAATACAACTACTGAGTCACCTACACGTAAGTCACCAGCATTTGCCCGAGCTCTAAGCCTCTCATAATTATACTTACGGCTAGCTTCAGTATTTTCTGCAGCCACCCGGAAAGCATCTGTGAGGGCTTGTAATCGTTCACTTAACACTTGGGGTTCTGTACCATCCGGCCCAGGGAAGATCTTAACAAAGGGGACCGGGGGTTGACGACCAAAGGTGAGAAAATAGGGAGTGAAATTCGTGACTGAAGAGGTGGAGACTCTATGGGCCCAAAGTGTGGGTCCGAGTTGATTCTCCCACTCTGCTGGTCGCGCATTGATGAATTTTTTTAGGATATTCTTAAAGCTTTTGTTAAACCTCTCCGTCTTACCGTTAGTTTGGGGGTGCCAGCCAGAAGTATGTCTGACTTGCGTCCCAATGGATCTTAAATAACCTTCGACTTGTTGATTCATGAATTCTAGACCCCTGTCAGTAATGATTACCTCTGGGGGCCCGTACCGGGGTACATATTCATTTGCCAGATAGTCAGCTATATTTTTCCCAGTTTTTCTATCAATAGGTTTAACCTCCGCCCATCCACTACAATGATCAATTACAACTATAATATAACGATTCCCATTGTCTGAAACAGGAAAAGGACCACATAAATCCATTCCCACTATCTGACCTGGGTACCTTGCTATAGGCATAGCTGTGGGAGCAACCTTATCTTGACCTGCACGATTTACTGCACACTTATCACAATTACTCAACACACGGAGGGTATCTTTCCTCATAGTAGGCCACTTGTAGGCCTCCAATATCCTATCAAGGGTTTTTCTCATTCCCTGATGGCCCACTTCAGTGTGTGCTCTTCTTATCACTCTGTAACGAGCTGATTGCGGCAACACCAATCTAGGATAAGCTGGTTTATTGGGTGGGGACATGATTGTAAACAATAATCCGTTGATTAGTGTGTAATCGTCCACCTCCTCTAGGCCCAACTGATACTCAGCCATCTGTTGCTGCTCTGTTCTGACTTGTTCTCGCTCAAGCTGATCAAACTCCCAGGGGATTTCCTCTGTTTCCTCGAGGGCACCTACTTCAAAATTACTGAGAGCGTTCCCCTCCCCCTGGTCATAAGTTTCATGAGTCTTTATGCGAGATAACATATCAGCCCGTACATTGTTCTTACCTTGTCTATATTCGATGGGGGCACCGTATTCTGCTATTAAAACAGCCCAACGCTGAATTTTTGTATTTTTAACCTCACCAAGAAAGAGCGATTTGAGGGGTTTATGGTCAGTATAGATGGTAAAATCACTGCCATATAGATATGGTCTAAGTTTAGTTAGAGCATAAATAATGGCAAAAGCCTCCTTTTCTATAGTCGCCCATTTGAGTTGGGGACCTGAGAGTTGTTTTGAAATATACTGAACTGGTCTTTCCACTCCATTCTCATCAGACTGGACGAGTATGGATCCCACTGCGTATTGACAGGCATCTGTATAGAGCTTATAAGCTTTTCCAGGTTGTGGATGAGCCATGATTTGGTCTGAAGTAAGAACGTCTTTTAATGTTTCGAACGCTTCTTGTTGTTCAGGACCCCATTTAAATCTAGCATGTTTCTTTGTTAACGCCACCAAAGGTGTTACAATTCTTGCATAGTCAGGAATACACTGACGATAATATCCACAACAACCTAGAAAAGATCTAATGGCGGACACACTGTCAGGCGGGAGCATTTCTCGAATGGCTTTGACTTTGTCCGGATGTGAATTTATCCCTTGTTTAGACACCTGAAAGTCCAGAAGATCAACCTTGTCTTGAAAGAATTTACATTTACTCTTTTTGATGGTAATACCATGTTCGGATAAAGTGTCAAAAATGATTTTGAGATGTTTTTCGTGCTCCTCCCGTGTTTTAGAGTAAATCACCAGGTCATCGATGAATATACCAAGAAATTTCCCAATATATTCGGCGAATATCCGGTTCATTGCCCTTTGAAACACAGCCGGGGCATTAGTTAATCCGAAAGGCATTCTACGCCATTGAAATAAACCTCTATGGCAGACAAAGGCCATTTTCTCTATGCTTTCAGGGTGCATTTGGACTTGCCAATACCCAGATTTGAGATCTAGAGTGGAAAAGATCGCTGCTCCTGTTAGACTATCAAAGATATCTTGTATATTTGGTAGGGGGTGGGCATCTTTCTTGGTCACAGAATTTAATTTTCTAAAATCTGAACAGAACCTGGTTTCCCCATCTTTCTTAGGTACTAAAGTTATGGGACTAGCCCATGGTGACGAGCTTGGTTCAATCACACCTAACTCAAGCATTTCGTCAATCTCCTTATCTACTATCAGCTTTTTGTTTAAGGGAAGGCGATAAGGTCTCTGATTAATAGGGCGGGCATTCCCCGTGTCAATCTCCATGTATACATCTTTTACTATGCCTAATTTACCATTCTTGCCAAAAACTTCTGGGTATCTTTCTTCCCAGATTTCTTCCTCTGTTTTGAGGGAAGCAAATTCAGAATCTATTTCTTCTTCTACCGTTTGACTTTTATATTCTCTACCTCCTAGACGTATGATTCTTTTTCTGTGCCAGATTACTGAATCCAAAATGTCCAGAGCATCGTCCCCTAGTAGGAGATCGTGTTGGAGGTTTTTAACAACGTATACAGGAAGATGACTACCCCCAGCCTTAATTATCGCCCCGCCTTCTGACTGCAAAGCGTGACCACTCAGTGACCGTAATTGTTCACCTTGTTCCAAAATTAACGGTCGGTGGTTTACCTTATTGAAATGTTTCCACAAATCATACTTAACTAAACTTCTAGTGGCGCCGGTGTCGATAAGTGCTTGTGCTTTCCTTCCCGCCACAGGAAGGGCCACACGAAACCACTCATCCGGCGAATTTATTCCCCCGAAGGGAGAACAAAGGGGTTTGTGGGAACTCTGGGAGTCAATGCTTGTATAGCCGCTATAACGGGTTGCATTTTGTTATCCATTACTTCTTCCATGTCTGGCCGTACAGCCGCTCTCATTTGTGCGAATCGAGTAGGGCATTCTCTAGCAAAATGTCCCTCCAATCCACATTCATAGCAAGTAATCTTACCTCTAAACCTTTTTCCCCCCTTCTGTGCCCCTCCCTTCCTTTTCTGACCCTGTTGTGACTCTACCTGATTAGAATTGGCAACCGGGGCAGGGTTTGGAGCGCTATAAGGCGGAAATGCAGGCAAATAGGATGGTTGCACAAAGGGAAACTGAGTCTGGTTCTGAACTGGTGGTGCATGAACTGTTACCGATGAAGGTTGAGATCTTTCCCTCCCTAAGAGTTCTATCATATTTCTTAATGCTTTTAATTCCGATTTATCTGGCTGAAAACTAGGTAGGGGGGTGGAAACTTTTTTTTTTGGGGGGGGGGGGGGGAATCACCTCCCAGGAACTGAAAAAAATTGATTTCATAACAATAGTTGTTTTAAACATGGGAAATGTGCTTTTTGACAGTTCTGGGTTAGGAAAACCCGTTTTCCTGCTTTCATAAGCTTTTTTTGTCAAAAAATCCCAAAAAAGTAAGATATGATTTTTAAAAAATCAGGTATGGTAAAAAAAAAGTTAGGTAGGGTAAGGTTTTTCTAGGTAGTGGGGGTAAATCGGAAACACACCTATTTTTTGGGGGGGCCTTAGGAAGATTTCCACAATGTGGTAGGTCTCATCTCCTACAAAGGTATAGATACAATTAAAGGTCTAACAACAAACAACATCCAATTTTAGAGTGACTTTCTCGTCATTTCTCAAGGAAAAATCAAGTTACATAAGTATAACTATAGTTCAACAATTTGTTTGTGATATAGGCCCTTCATTAAAAGAATCACATACATTACACACAATATTTTCGCTTATGATAAAAAAAAACATTCGTATAATTACTATACACCGATTTTAGAGTCATAGTACATTATTTCATTTCATCTCATCTTACCAACCAGAATAAACATACCCCTTGATGCACATCAAGAAAAATCATGGCACAAAAGATGTGATATTATATCATCCAGTTGTCATATGCCTTCAGATGGATCTTTAACGCAGACCATGTCATGCTTTTAGCCATTAATGGAAGATGATTCCACAACCTTGGGCCCTGGTAGTGTAATGCTGTACAAACTAATTATAATCATATCAATTATGAATTGACACCCATTTATTATGAATATCATATTTCCGAGATCACAAATTATGCTTATCTAATAGAAAACTTCACATATTCCTAGGTCTGTCACTGCAGGACTATACTATATGTGATGTGTTTCAGGAAAATAAGTCATAAGTCGCAAAAAATAGATTTTGAGATACCATTATATCTGAAAAGATGGGATCAAGCTGATTCCGATGATAGTAAACAGTTTAATAATCTAATAAGTATTTCTAGATTTTAAGTTTGAAATTTTCGTTTTTGAAAAAAGTTTCCAATATTTATGGGGGTCAATACACAGTAAAGTAACTAAACGTATAGTAGTCCATATGAGGACCTTTAAAACGAAAGGATACATTACATAGAATTGGCCTGAAATTTGATACATTAATTGATATAGCTATAAATGATGAACCCTAACAAAATTAGAACATTCCAATGATGTGATCTTGTGAAAAAACACTTTGTTAAATATCAATTTTGCGACTTATGACTCATTTTACTGAAACACATCACATATATCCTTTTGCACATGTATACGCG
Source organism: Sthenelais limicola (assembly GCA_942159475.1). Classification (NCBI taxonomy): domain Eukaryota; kingdom Metazoa; phylum Annelida; class Polychaeta; order Phyllodocida; family Sigalionidae; genus Sthenelais; species Sthenelais limicola. The sequence continues at coordinate 27,009,896 of OW804100.1, forward strand.
CTTCATTACTGCCACACCTTTTTGCAGGAACAAATGTATGCTCCCCTCCAACCCAGTGCCCGCTTGACCACTAAATGAATCTTTCTCACTCTGGTTCTATATTCACCCAAATTTACAATGTTGATCTATTCTTCACCTTTATACAAATTACATTTTATCATACCAACCATTTTACTCAAGAACAAAAATCATAAACTTATATTCCGAAATCTGCCTCCCACTTTCTTTATCACTAAGGTTTGTTGATTGGTCAAATTATCCTTGATATATTAGGTTAAACTGGTAAAATCATTAGGCACTACCTTTTATCGTCTCTTGGTTATAGCTTGGTTATCTCATGCAAGGTCTCTTGGACTTGCTGATGCAGTTTATGCATACTCCCTTGGCTTAACCTCAGGATAATAGGGGGTGTAGGGGGGCATAGCATTGCGGACATTATTATTAGCTGTTCATTCATAGTTCAAATAGATTTAAAGTCCTCTAACTTCGAGATGCCCATCTAAAGACCCTAAGGACCTCTGGGATCTTTAGAACTTTTATGGGGGCGATGTATAGAGTGATTATTAATCGCCTGCAATGCTAAGTTCATGGGGATTGTATATATATGGGTCAGATTTTCAGAAAATGTACAGTTGGCAGCTGTACACATTTACTAAATTCTGCTAAATTAGGCTGCAATTTGGTCAATACTTGGCTAATTCGAGTATATTCGGCATTGCATTGATTCTAGCAATCTGTGTGGTTAGGTTTAACTGTGTTTTGAACCTTATTTTCTTCTGAAATTTGGGTTATTTGAGAGAACTGTGGAAGTTGAATTGTACATTTTCTGGAAATCTGACCCACATATCCATTCCACACATCGGTACAATGACCAATGTGACAAAATGTGACAAAATTACGTTAATTTCCCCACTGCCGCCGTGACATTTACACACCCCATACACCCTTCTGCACCAGCAGCCCATCAATATCAGCCATTAAACCTATAACAGACTCATCTCCAAGAGTTATTCTGGATTGCTCTCAAGTTGAAAAGGATTAGTCCTGGATGTTCTAATAACAATGGACTCATCCTGAAAAATCCCCAAAGTATTCAAAAGGGAAGCGTCTATATACTAGCCGCCATGATGTTAATAGAGCATTGTTACCATTTAAACGCACTGTATTTTCATGTGTTCTGTCATTTGAAATTGAACCATATAACCCTAAACATATCCTTAAATGTGTGGTCCTAGGTCAGTATAGGCAGTAGTTATACCCACTAGCATCCTGACGCCTAGTTTTTAGTTGATACCATTCAAAAGTGCTGTGGATGTTATTACCTGAAAGGTGAATAAAATGCATTATAAGCATAATACTGACCTGGTAGCAGCAGTTTGCGTGGTAGCAGGTGTGATGTAGTGTTGAGAAGCTCAGTAGACATCAGGCTGTAGTTCATGGAGGAAGAACCATTTTCAGCTGGTCGGAGGCTTTCTACCATTGTTATGACATCCATTACGTGATCTCTTATCTGAACACAAAAACAAATATATACATGGATCAGATTTTCAGAAAATGTACAATTGGAAGCTGTACACATTTAGGAAATTCTGCCAAATTAGCCTGAAAAATGATGAATACTGAGTATACATATCTGAATATATTTGGTATCGCATTGATTCAAAGTATCAGTTCTGTTATGTTGAACTGCATTTTGGAGCTCATTTCTGTCTTAAATGTGGGCTATTTGAGAGGATTGGTGAAGGCACCCCAAAAATAAAAACATTCACACAAAGACATCTTGTGAATAAAACACTTTAAAAAATATCAATTCTGCAACTTATGACTCATTTTCCTGAAACACATCACAAATGTGATGTGTTACAGGAAAATTGATATTAATGAAAGTGTTTTATTCAAAAGGTCTCTCTGTTATAATCTTTTCATCTCTGGGTGTTTAGCGCTGCTTGTACATGAATATATATAATTATGTACCCAATCTGATGAAGAGTATATTTAACTACTTTAGTAGTAATTGACCATAAAAGATATTGCAAACTTGTTCTTCATGTATAAACAGAAAACGAGGTACTTAATAGATATCCTAATGTTTACTATTATAGGAATCCACTTGACATTTTTTGTAACACATCAGAAATACAAGTCAAGATAAGAGTTATATTATAACACAGTTATGTAATACAGGGAAAAGGTAGAAAGTCAACGAGAAAATGGAGACTCAATGAACAAATACAAAGGGATTTTAGGATGGAAAACGACAAAAAGAGTGAAAAGACAACAAATCGAAACAAGCTTTAAAGGTTCAAATTAGCCTTGTAAAAGCTGATCAAGACGGCAAGTTATCATAAATAAAAGTGACCTGCAAAAAATAAATAAAGAAGATCAACTCAATGATGAGAGATTGATGACAAGAGTGATAAAGTGAAGCTACTACCTCAGAGAGGATGCGTCAATGTTAAGGAGTGGTGCAGGCTGCCTGAGAGTTGCTCTATTGTGGGTGAGCACCCGCTGCGAAACCACTTTATATGGACAGTTAGCTCCATACAACACACACACCAACGCGCGTACATACTGTAAAGAAATCAACTTGACATGTGCACTTCTCTGCTAGTAGCTCGTGCGTTTATTCTTGACCAATTGTGTGGCTCTCTGTAGCCCTCTAGTGGCACCACTGTATTCCTCCAGTACATTATACAAACAAGCCACCAGGTGGCAGCTCATATCAGGACACATAGATGTGTACATGTGTTTATCTCTGTCATATAGAGCTGTTCTGAAGGTACCTCATCTAACACTCAGGTGTAGTAAGACACAGCAGCAGGCGGTAATAGTCACTAAGAGAATGCTTTTGGCCTTTGTCACTGTTGTGAACAAATTATTAGGTTATAATTTAGGTTTATTTCAGGAACTGTTCATTTAAATCAAATGCGATTACATATCATTGCTATCAAATCATTCAGTTTCATTGTTTTATCTAATATTTATTCATTTATTCCTTTACCCATATTTTCATTATTTATTTGGAGCTGGCCTTAAGAGTGGAAGTAATCCTGGCCTTTGGGAAATGCGAAATAAAATGTGTGAATTACAAAGACTTGGGATTACTTATGTGTTCCTGAGATATCACGTTGGATGCATGGAAGTATAAATAATGTTTCAAAAGATCAAAAGTCATTTTCCCATTATCATTGCCCCATTAAGTCTTTAATACATTCATTAAGGTTTTAGGCTGTAAAGATTATGGCTCTTGAAAGGTCATTTTCCTCTATTCTCTAACCTAGTAGAGTTCATTTTGTTTCACTCCTGAATAAGATCATAATCTCCAGGTACTTTCCTTATTCTTGGTTTATAGTCGGAAAGAGCATTGCGACTTCTATGTTTGAATGCTAGTGCTGCGTCCAAACTCTAAACTAGTGACTACAATATTGGTAAGAAGAGGAGAGACAGACGTGGAGGGGAGACAGAGGAGAGCGGGGACAGAGAGTTTGGAGAGACAGAGGAGGCAGACAGAGAGAAGAGATAGGTGGAGACAGACAGACAGAGAGGAGAGACAGAGGGATAGATCGAGAGAGAGGAAAGACAGGGGGAGAAGGATAAATGGACATGTGACAAAGATACAGATAGATAAAGACAGGGAGAGGAAAAGGGCAGAAATTGAAGAAAACTAGGAGTTATGGGAGAAAGGATAAAGAAAAAAGAGAGAGGTATGACAGGTGGGAACGATAGGGATAGGGGGGGGGGGGGGAGGGGGGAGCAATGGATAGACAGTAAAGAAAAGTGAGAAATAGAGAGGGGAGGGGACAGAGAGGCGGTGGGGGGGGGGGGGGGAGTAGAGGGAGGCAAGACAGAGAGACAAGGGATAAGAGGTAGAGGGATGAGAGAATAAAATGAACAGATTGGTCAGAAAGATGGGAATAGGAAACAGAAAGAGCCCAGAGAGGAGAGAGAAGGGGAAAGAAGGTAAAGAAGGGAATGAGAGATAGAGATAGAAAAGCAAAGGAGAGAGGGAGAGGGAAGAGAGGAAATGACAGGAGGGACAGCGAAAGGAGAGAGAGAGTGTGTGGGGGAGGAAAGAAAGATATGGGGAAGTAAGCAGCTGGAGAAAAAGGAATTTGAAAATGATGCCTCATGTGGGTATTCTAGGATGATGGAGCATGGAGACTTTGGTACAGTCCAGCAGACCTAACACACATCTATATATAGGTACTCTACTTAAGAAATAATTCCCTCGGTTTTGTCTGTTTGCGGGTACCGTTGCCTGAGGGAAGTTCGAGGACTTGCCCGAGAACTTCCCTCAGGCAACGGTACCCGCGAACAGACAAAACCGAGGGAATTATTGCTTTTAGATGTGACGCTAGATATCGGCACCCACTTATGGAGAATATGCATTGCATGTTACCACTGTTTGCTGGCAGATTGACACCCAGTTGACGGCCAGGGAGCCTAGACCACTAGCAACCGACCCGCCCTCTGAGAAGAGGTGGATTGCCACTGAACTAAAAATTGAAGCTGTCGCAGGATATCTCGGTCTTTCCCAGTAATGTCTAGGTCATATGGATCGTCCAATCAAGCAACTTTAACAACACGTACGGCAAACTCGTTGGTGTCAATCGAAAGCTATAATTGTATATTACATTTTTTACTGGAGGAATATATATGTTTATGGTACACGAACATCAGGATCAGCACTTCTTTTGGTCCTATGGCTATTCCATTCAAACTTTTGCACACGGCACCACTGGCCACTACCACCATGCTCATGCTTCCCTCCCTGCTCTCACAGTAGTGGCGATGGCGGTACTGTGTGGAGCAGGTATTACACACAAACACTAACAAGAAAGAGAGAGTGGAGGAAGCAGGGCGGGATGGTGGGCAGTCATTAAAAGTGAGAAAAACGACAACTATAAGAACAAAAACAGAAAATAAAATAATATCCTCTAGCGGGCTCAATTTCTGGACGAGCTGAGAATCGCTGGAAGCAGGAGGAGAGGGCTCTAAAAACAATATATCCTGGCAGACCAGTGAGCGGGGGTCTATAGGGAAAAAATACATCCCAGAATCTCATCAAATCATGTCTAAATAGCTGTAGTAATAGGTTTATCAGCTGGGCTCTGTGCTTACACAGCAGCATGTAAGCCCTTGCTCTGCCACATTTGCAGCTATTTGCATGGTCCCCTGCTCAGAGGCAGGCATCGGGGACCTACACTACATGGTGCTACCTTGCACACTGAGGTGGACTTTGGTAGAGTCTTGTAGAACTGACACGCATCTATAATAGATACCCTACCCTGTGTTTACTCACACTATATGTCACATCGGGTCACAGACACTCTGCTTCTCTATGCTTCACTCAACACATGCTCCACCTATAGAGAGGCAGGCATGGGGGACCTTCACTATATAGTTCTACTCTGTACACTGAGGTTGACATTAGTATAGTCTAGCAGCCTGCGTCTCTATGCCTCCCATTATAGCATTAATACCCGAGGTTTTGGATGGTCTGGGTGGTCTATAGCCTGGTGGACAATTCGAGGGGCGTTAGCCCCGAGAATTTCCACCAGGCAATAGACCACCCAGACCATCCAAAACCGAGGGTATTAGTGCTTTTAGACCCGATTTGGTCAGATTCGACTGAGGGCTATTAAGAAAAAAAGATTCACCGACCTCTAGACCTTTTATTTACCAGTTCTTTTGAGGTCTATAACCCCCGGAAGTTGCCGGAAGTGATTGCCATGGTCTATTGTGAAAAAATACACCCCAGAATCTGACCAAACCTGGTCTAAAGGCGGTTAGAGCATGAGGTTATGGTGCTGAGGGTTCACTATGGCTGCCGTGAACCCAGAACAAGGCGAAGCATTACCATTGGCATTGGGCATTACCAGATAGCTACTTGTTCCCCATGTATATCGCCCCCCCCCCCCCCCCCCCGCAAGCTGGGTCAAGCTGATTTTTAAGAAATAAATCTGTTAATATTGGTAGAATATCCATGATCTGGACGCCAAAATTTCAGGTATGGTAGCAGAGATCTCTGAAACGTGGGAGAAGTGCAGTACATGCGCAGAGTTCAGATGCTCGCAAAGAAAAGGGCTAATTTAATGCTTATAATCCAAATCACTGAACAGCCATAGCAACAACTTGGCAGTGATTTCTTCCAATTTGACGGTGATACATATGTGCTAGTAGCAGACTACTATTCAAAATTTTTAGTTTTCAGCCATACTGAGTGACACCATGCAGAAGTGCTTCGGTGATTCGCTTCATGAAGTTGCATTTCGCGAGGTACGGCATTCCTGAGCAACTCATTATTGACAGTGGCCTACAGTATAACTGCAAAGAGTTCAGCGAATTTGCCATTAGCTTTGCCAAGAGTCAGGTAAAGATTGTGAAAGGTATTATATAGAATTGTAAGCATTCAAGGAGTGGCTCTCATCTTGCAATTCTTGAGTGGCACAATACGCCAATTGCCAACTTAGGGTCCCCAGCCCAAATACTCCAAGGCAGAAGACTTAGGTCCACTATTCCCATCCACAGCCCTAAACTACATTGTGCTAATTTACATGGCAGTGGGCCGATCTGATTATTTTTCCTTTTGTTTTGCAACCATTATTTCATTAAATACTTCCTGTAACAAAGGGGGTCTAATCTGTAGAACTTTTGATTAACTAAATGATTGGTAATTGCTAATTAGCTAATTGCTAATTAACAAGGTAAGTTAGGGTACTTCTCGTTGTGTTGTAGTCCCTTTGCTATCTGGAGAAGATGGTGGTTGTCAATTGACAAACAAATGAAGGCTGGAGGTTTTAAGTATAGATGTGTATTGAAGGTATAGAAGTACAAAGTATAAGTCCAATGTTATAAGGTATAGTCAATAGAAATGTCAGTATATCAGCTAGTCATGTATACTAACTGAATACCTCCACAGCCTTTGGTCACCAACTCCAGAGTGTATCCCTCTCTCACGCACACAAGGTTCTTATACTAGGGCTCAGATAATTGCCCTCCACTATCATTTGGAATTTTCAGGGCCTGACATGGGGGATAACGTATGGTTACCCCACGCAGAGCAAGTTCACAGACCAAAACATATAACCCAAAGTGCTTTAACCCCATGCTTCTGTAAGGAGAGGACCATCTCTTGATGTTGGTTTCCAAGAACTAAAACATAATCAGTAAGATAACTCAAGAAATAAACATGGTACATTATAATAAAAAATACCAGCATACTTAGAAAAATAGTGCCTTTTCCCCAATACCAAGAAGTCAGTGATTTAAAGGTTATATAAAAAGTCATAAAATAATTGGTTATAGAAATACTGGTAGCTCAGGACCAAGGATGCATATGAGAAATTATATTAATATAGAGAGTCAAAATTAATCAAGTGTTCACCAGTGCCGTAATTATTTAGTTGTGAAATGGCCTTTAAAGTTTGGCTCCCCAGTCCTAGGCTTTCCTTGCAAGACACAAGCCTATCCTGTGGCTAGTTTGTTTTTGATTAATTTTCCATTGCCAAATATGTTTTTGTTATAAATATCAGAAGTTCCAAACTATTTTATTCTTAATTTAGAAAGTTATTAAGTTTAACATAGGCACACTTGTCTGTGTGCTGGTTTTAGTATTAATTGGTCCTGTTCAGCCAGCCATAGACAGGTGTGCGTCTTGCCAGCCAAAAGGTAGACATTTTTATTGGTATAAATTAAACGGTAGGGCCTGGGGGCGGAATTTCGATCCCCGTGTGGTGGCCACTGGGGTGAATGGAAAAGGTTGCAGATTACCTATAAAATACATCTATGCTGGTAAAATACATCTATGCGCATTGTGATAATTATTGTCCTGCACTCCAGAACTGACTTGACTGTCAAGGTATTTAGGCATATAAAATTTAACTTGATATCCCGGGTGCAAAGGACGTAGACCATTCGTGAGAACAATTGTCTAAAGTTTCTGTAGCACAGGCTGGTATAAAGAAACAAAACTATAGACATCAGCCTTATGTTATAGTCCAAAAACAGAGTAATATTAAAACTAATCCAGGAATGTACTTTAACCAAGATAAGAGTAATAATAAAACAAATCCAGGAATATAATTAGTAATTGAATTAAACAATAATCCATTAACTAAATAAGCAATCAAATCAGTAATAAGATCAAATCATCAAGAATCAATTAACTAATTAAGCAATCAAATCAGTAATGAGATTAAATCATTAGGTAGGTTATATTGGGTGTGCATTTATATAACTTATTTACAATCCTATATTATAACAAAGTGGTTCACCACACTGCAAAGGCACCGTTTACCACAACGTATTTAATCTAAACGTTGTTGAACATGCTTGCATGTTCAACCCCGTTTACAACACATTGGTGTAGACGCTTATTGCACTGATTACGATTTTACAATCAAGCCCCGCGCTCCCGTCCACTGGGCTAAACGGGCTGCTACATGCTTTTAACTGTTGAAGACGTTCTTTAATACATAGCATCTTCAATACTGTTCAGTCCAACATTCAAGCTGCTAGAAAATAAATATTTTGTTAATTCTAACAACGTTGTTACAGTTATTTCAAATCCAGTGCACTACACTAAGACACAGGACGCGGAATAAGCGTAAGAAATATAGTATAATTATATATTAAATCTCATGGCAAAACTGCCCTATCCATTGAATTCCACAAGCCTACAACTAGATACAACCTTGTGTTATATAAGTTTTCTCACATACAAAAGGTGGAGCAAAATGAATGATCTTCCAATTGCGCCTGGTATATACCACTGAATTACATCCATTCACATCCACATCCATTCACGGCTATCCACCGATTCCTACTTCTACATTTGGCCCGCGAATGCTGTGCCTGTGGAACTCTCCTTACACTGAGACAGATTTGCATGTCAAAGGTTACAGGATGGCAGGCACCACGATTTGGTTTCTGTCGAGATTTGATCATAATAGTATTCTGTCGTGAACACTACAATGTGTTAGCCTATTGATAAACTTTCCAAATCATTTCTTTACCTTTTTTCTTTCCTTTGCTGTCCCTGTCTTTTTCTTATTTACTTTCTCCTACAATCATAGACCTCTTTCTGTTCGTCTCTCTCTTCCTCACTCTCAAGCTCCCATTCTTTCGTTATTAACACTCAGAGACATGCATACGTTGCATTAAGTATTTGCAATACTATAACACTCAATGTTTTAAAGTTTGATCCAACAATAAAATCATTCATCACTAATTTAGGGCTCTTGGGGCCTTAAATCGACACATCGACATGGCCTATTCTTATGATGGACATGGGCATCCAGTGACAAACGACAACAAAACTTTCCTAGCGTTACAAAGACCTTAATATAGTCCTTACCGACAAAAAACGGGCCATTTTACGGAAAATTAAGCGACAAATAACAAAAGAATTTTCTTAGTGACAAGTGACAATTGTTGTTTCTTGGTAGCGACAAGAGAACGACCCCCCCCCCCCCCCCCCCACACACACACACACACACAGGAGTCCTTAAATTAATATAGGAATACATCCTAGAGATCTGAATTAATTCTGATGATTGCTGAATAAACATAATAAAGACCTTTTTAAAAGGTGATAGAGGACCTGCAAATGCACAATATTAATCTAACACATGCAAAATAAAATTTGTTTTCTCTCTTTGCTCTTCCTCAATTGTTTGAAAGACAAGTTCCAACTCCTCCAACCACCACGCCAGGAGAGGCGGCAGACGCCGCCCAAACTTCAGGGGCAGCGCTAAGCATTGAGGCCGCCGCGCCGCCTCCTACTCCCACGGCACACACTGCAGCACCTCCCGCTGTCGCAACCAGCGCTAATGACGTCCACCATGACGGATATTCATCCTCTCAGAATGACCTTTATACTCAACATTCTCAGCTATAATTCTGGGGCGTCGCTACCAGGGAGGGGGACATGCCCACCTACCCCCCTACACACACACCACACACACTTTTGGTGGCAGCTTAAAAAGTTTCAAAACTGTAGAATTGTTTTAAATCTAAAAAAATGTATGCTTCTGACATTTGCATCAGAAAATCGAATTACAGGTTGTCGAGGTCAGAGATCAGACAGCAATTCTGGGTTTGGACCGATTAGTCGTCATTTGGCCATCCAAGGCTGATTACTTTATTATTTTTCGAAAATGCCTTCTATCGATTTATTCTTGTTGGTAGATAAGCTAGATAGGGTGCTGATAATATAGACGAAATTTGGAACGTTATACATTATAAACTTTGTGCATGGTCATGCATGGCAGGTTGGCAGACAGACACTGTGACCTGCATAAGGACAGTAAATTATGGTACATGTTTCAACATCGAGGATTTAAATGAGAAACAAATAAATCTTGTGCACATACCGTTTGGGATTTATTTTGTAATTTATTCTTGACATAAGGATCGTAACGCTTTACAGTTAGTGAACATAATTATTACAAATGAATAAAAACTTTTCGTAAACATATCGTTTTGAATTATTGTGAAATTGATGGGCCTGTCGTTTAGGGTCGTAACGCTTTTTAGTTTGTGAACATATTCTAACTAGAAGGAAAGTTCAGTATTGGTCATGATAATGTGTGTGGCATTGGTCAGAGCTAGGTCAGAGGGTCGCCCATACACACATATTTTTTTATTTTATTTTAAAGCTTTTATTAATACTGGGTGAACAAGTCCCAATTTTAGGGCTTTTCACTTGCCCCAGATAACCATAAAGACATCTGTACAATTGTATCGGTTGTCCAAGTAATATAAACATCAAACATCCAACACTATATAAGTTACCACAATGCTTATACACTGCTGTGCCCTATAGCCAATTTTTCGTTATGGAATGTTGGCAGTGCATGTAGAGTGCATATGAGGAGAGCAGAAGATAATTATAACCCATTATACTTAGAAATGAATTTCACATATTTGTGTATGTATACACAAATATATAACATTATCTCCCCCTTGTTTTCTTGTTAAGATTAAGTCAATACTTGTATTGGTTATTCATGACGTTAAATATAAGTTTTGTTTAAGTATATTTAGAAGAAAGAATATTAGGGAAAATTAAAAATTAAATAGCTTCCACCCCCATCATGATGGCCTCACACAGCTATGGATTAAAAAATCTGTCTAGTTCAAAGGTGATCCTCTTTGCGTACATATGTTGCGGGGATGGGGGTTGTATTTTTAGATCTTAGCCTGGCCCACGCATATCAGAAACCACTAAAAGCTGGCGTCTCTTGGGAACCATTGTATTATATGGGTCAGATTTTCAGAAAATGCACAATTGGCAGCTCTACACATTCATGAAATTCTCCTAAATTAGGCTGAAAAATGAAAAATATCGGGTATATCTGAGTATATTTTGTATCACATCGATTTACAGTATCAGTTCTGTTATGTTAAACTGCATTTTGAAGCTCATTTTTGTCTTAAATGTGGGTTATTTGAGAGGATTGGTGAAGGCGAATGGTACATTTTCTGAAAATCTGACCCATATATGGGTGGAACAGGTCCAAATTTAATTGTCCCCCTCACTTGGAAATAAATAGCCTGCGACGCCTCTCCAACCTTATCTTATACAGGTCTATCATCTCTACTACTAAATCAATTGCAGTAATGGCCATGAACATCACATAAATATATATTGTTGTAATCGGGGATAGGGAGGTGGTGGACGAACGATGTATTGGGGTACGTTCGTCCACCGCCTGGGGCGCTAGGGTCTTGCACTGTGAGCAAGGACGGGTCTCTGGGGGGAGGGAGTATAAATAGGGGTGGGAATTCAGGGTTAGGGCAGTTGGAGCCCAGGCAGGGTACACGGTAGACCTCCCCAGTTTGACAACAAAGAGAATAAACAAGCCAAGATCGCCAAACTTAACCTTTCGCTTTGTGTCTACAATTCTTCGGAGACAGACGCCAACCGGCCCTGCTGGGCAGATCCCCATCCAACTCGAACATTACAGAAGTCCTAGGTGGTGCGATCCCCACACTAGGAGGATAGAACTTCTGCTAGGTCCCCAGTCCCATGATAAGTAATTAACTCCTCACATTTTAACTATTGATCGAACTGAGCTAGACGAGAGAAAGAACCAAGACGAACCGAGACGAACCTTGGACGAGGCTGGACGAACGAAACAACTATAACTCACATCATGTTCTCTACAGGTTTATTTAACCGCTCTTCAGAAAATATCGATGGCGACAACAATATATTATAATTATTTAATTGGTTTTATTTCCAAAAGTCTGAAACACAGCTCTTCCGGAATCTGAAATAAATAAGTAGTGCAACAACAAGACATAGAAACAATTGTTTACAATCATTTACATTAACCTCTTCAGTTTAAATCGCAATTAATTTTAAAGGCTGGGTTCCACTGGCCGGCTACTACTCCCTTTCTTTCTTTGACAGCTTTGCTTCGAATCAAACATGTTTGATAGAAGCGGGAGCACTCTATGCTCCAAAAGAAGCGGGAAGTAACATGGCTTTGTAGCGGGGCCCAATAGCACCCATCCCTGTTACTCTCCCGCTTCTGCTCCCGTTTCTGCTCCCGCTTCTTTCGTCAAGAAGCGGGAGCAGTAGCGGGAGAAGTAGCCGGCCAGTGGAACCCAGCTTTAAATGTAGTGCTTATAGCCCAAGGCATGGGTTGGGCACCTTCACACGCCTGGGTGCATAAACGCTATCTGAACCTGAACCCTGTATATATATATATATATAATTCATTCATTTGGCATAAACGTTACACCCCTCACGTCTTCCAGACTCCGCATTAAGGCTAAGGTTTTTACTATACGGCCAGTACAAAGGCAATGCCTGGAAATAAGCTATGGATGCTAGTGTTCATGTGTTGCCATGGTATCGGATCTGGTCAAACTGTGTGTGTGGAGGATAACTGGAACGCTAATGGTGCATATGATGTTCCAGAGTATTTTTACCCCTTCGGACCAAGCAGAGGAGATACTACTTCCCCGCGAGCTGACGATTCCAGTACGGCACCGATTCAGATCCCTGACTTTCCTTTCTTTGATAAACTATTATCAATCATACACGTAAGTGGAATTGTACCTTTTTGTTGTTATTTCCCCTTGTTTAATCTTATTGTTTCCTAATTTATCTCACCTTTCTTCTGCTTCTTCATCTTCTTTTTCGTCTTCTTCTTTTTCTTCCTCCCTTTTTCTTCCAGCTGTCTATGTATCTATCTTTAGATGTATGTATGTATCTATCTAACCTAATCTATTCGAAGTCAAAAGTGAAACGAAGCAGCGAATCGTATAGTATAGCCTTAGAGTAACAAGTTACTTGTTACTCTAAGGTATAGCACAGCTAAGAAGAGTTGAAACAAATACAGATTTGAACATAATGTGAAATACTTTGATTATACCTTCATATACCCCTTATCATCACCCTTTTTCACTAATTTATGTAATATCCAAGACTGTATTTGACCTCACTCACAATTATTGATATTAAAATGTATAAGTTGAGAATTCAGGGTGTGAAGGAAGACCGGGTCTGACCCGAGTCACATTAAGTATGGCCTAGTTGTATGGCAAAGAATACAGGAGGATATTAATGAGCTTATAATTGTTCATAAATCTTGATTTTATCCATGTACCCATACTAGACCTTCACTTAAGCTAACATATCCAGGTTGAATGTTATCAAACAGGTTTGCGCATGTCATCTGTTGGTATTGACTAATGTATTAGCTTTGTAGAAGCCACGATGGCAGGAAATGAAATAAACGCTTTGCAAAAACAAAAAAAAAAGTATGGCCTAAGCCAGCATATCAACCTGAATAAAATTTGTCAAAAAAAATATATGTACTCAGGTATATCTTATGATATGCAGGTCACCACTGATACACGCCAATGCATACAGTTAAGTCATACATCTTAAGTCACCCATCTTTGCTAGTTTTTATATATGTTAGATATTCCCATATTTTTTTTATCTTTCTGTCATGCTCTTTGAAACGACAAAAACAGGAGCATGGGCCAAAAATATAAGTGTCAGTTATTCATGTATATTTATTGATCTAACGATATATCTATTTATCTATCTATCTGCATATATCCATTATACATGTACTCTTGTATCAGTCGGTCAATCATGGTCTTGGGTAAGACTATAAAGTGCCTTTCTCTCTCTTTTTCTCTGTCTCTCTCCTATCTTCTCTATCTCTATCTCCTGGGTAAGATCATAGACTGCTTCCCTCTCAGCTCTCCCGCCCTCGATATAACCTTCAATGTGTTGATAGGGCCGTAAAGCAACCACTCTCACTCACTCACTCAGTCGGTCAATTTATACACTCATCTACCTATCTATACCCCTTTATTATCTGTTAATTAGGTCACCCTAACCTGTATAGTAAAGTAGTTAGACATAAAAGTTAGGGTGAACCATCAACCCTATACTTGGCTACTGTGTAGCATTCACTTGAATTTAATTACTTCACTTGTTCACTTAAATGGGTTGTGTACAGCCAGGCGACCTAAAGCATTGGGTCGTTACTATATTACCTCCCCCCGACACCCACACACCCTGTTCACGTGTGTAGAACATTATTGTGATGTACCAAATGATGTATATATAATAATTATATATTGCCCCAAAAGCAAAATTAGAAATATTTTTGTCTGTAAGGAATTCGGTAAGGCCAAAAAAAAAATAGGTGTGTTTCCGATTTATCTGGCTGAAAACTAGGTTGGGAGGGGTGGTAACTTTTTTTTTTTGTTTGGAAACCTCTCCCAGGAACTGAAAAAAATGTCTTTTTCATAACAATAGTTGTTTTGAACATGGGAAATGTGCCTTTTGACAGTTCCAGGTTTGGAAAACCCGTTTTCCTGCTTTCATAAGCATTTTTTGTCAAAAAATCCAAAAAAAGTAAGATATGATGGGGAAAAAATCAGGTATGGTAAAAAATTGTTTAGGTAGGGTAAGGTTTTTCTAGGTAGGGGGGGTAAATCGGAAACACACCTAATTTTTTTTTTGGTCTAATGTGAACTTCTTTTAAACCCTATTCAGTCTAGGCCCAACGATGAGAGAGTCCCTTCAAACGGAGGAAAGGCCTCTCGCCTCAAACTGCAAAGTGCCATGATAGTTTCATTAAGACCGCAAAATGAGATTATAATCCCATTAGAACACCTGTACTAGGAAACCGATTAGCAAAGTAGGCATTCAATCGCTGTTATACCATTCTGATCTGATCTGGGGGTTTGGGCCTAGAGTGTATTGTTTAAACTATATAATTAGGCCAACAAATAGGTGTGTTCGCCCCCCCCCCCCACACACACACGCCTCTACCTTGAATAACTTACCCCCACCTAAACGTTTTTGGCCTTCCCTAATTCTTTTAAATGATTTCTTTTGACAAGAAATCTAAAGCAGGAAAAAAATTGTTTACATTTTACATTTCAAATTTTACATTTTTTACACGATTACTCGTGTAAAAAATGTAAACCCAATCAGAATGAACTGATTGGGATTGCGGGAAGAGTCGAATCCTCACTGTGTACCTCATAATTATGCAAAGTTGTTTACATTGTAGTTAGATACCATAATAGTTTAAAGTCTGAGTACGCTATATGAGAGTCAATTGGATTACTCTGAAATAAAACTATATATATAATCCATATAATATAAAGCTAGAGCGATTTCTAGGAAAGGAGGTAGAAAAGAAATGGTAGAAAGAAGGTTTTCTTTGTCCAGAATGTTCTCGGAATTTGTTGTTTTACAAACCATTCTACTCATCTTTAGAGGTCTCTCCCCCCCCCCTCTCTGGATGTCATTGTATATGGTTTGTGAAGGTATTTGGGGTGGAAATGTGATTTTGAAGCCTTTTTTAAATCGGGATATCCACACTCTATTTATAGCCTGGAAAAGCCCCTGTGAGATACTACGTCATTTCCCACAAACTCCGTCCAGGGAAACCTAACTACAGAGATGCCAAGTTTTTTGGGAATTTTATGATGAATACGGGTCATATTAGTCAACAAAACTAGAAAAATCCAGCAGAGGACGCAATAGCACTATGGGGGGATTTAGTCAAAGGGATGGATAAGAGAAACAAAATTAAATAATGGTTTAGGATCCCTCACAATTGATTTAAATATGAATGAAGCACAGATTCATACAAATGCAGCTATTCACTTCATATCCACTGCTCACTAGGAGGGGGAGCATGAGGAAAAGGGGAGGGAGAGGGGGGAAATCGGAGGTTGGGAGAGAAAAACAGGAATGAAGGACAGAGAAGAGGGAGAGGGAAAAGAGGGAGAGGGGGAAGTATGGGGAGAGAGGGTGACCGTGCTACATGCAGAGGAGTGGGAGAGTGAAGAAGAGGGTGTAGGAATAGGAGAGGGGGAGTGGGAGGGAAAGAAGAGGGGGGAAAGAAGAGGGGGGAAAGAGAGGATGTAGGGGAAGGGGGGGGGGGAATCGGAGATAGGGTTGGGAGAGAAAAACAGGTATGAGGGACAGAGAAGAGGGGGAGGGAAAAGAGGGAGAGGGGGAAGTGTGGGGAGAGAAGGTCCCCGTCCGGAGGACGGGTACTTTGCTAGTATATAAATCTCTCTAACCAGAAAACTCTTACGCATGAACTGGTTACTTAAATGTACTGGTGTATGTACGGCCAGGTAACGTTATTGAGAATGTGTCTTCATGCATATCCCGGCCGCGGGTCTACGGGCCTTGGAACAAGACCGAGGCGAAGCTTGCCAAAACTATATACCGTAGTATTGTTAAGTTCTGAGTTTTATTTTCTACAGTATCCCTCCAGGTCCACAGCATAAGGCCTGGCAAGAATAGCATAGTATTGCGTCTGAGGTGGACTATATTTACCGAGTATGGCCGAACAAATTTTCGGCCATACAAGGTGAATATATAGGCCACCGAAGACGTGATACTGTGCTATTCTTGCTTTCATTCCATGATTCTTACCTTATTCTTAGTTTATTTTAATCTCTTTTATCGAACTAATAGTCTCAAACGTTTGTAACGTCACTGTACACCTTGTGAGCGGCAAGTATATCGATTATATTGTCCATCCACCTCCGAATCATGGAATAAAATGTTGCAGTGCAAGTTTCACTTTATTTTTATCTATCTGTTGGTCTAGTTCCATTTCAATCTGTATATTTAAAATGCTGCTGCTATTAATAATAAATTCAATGATTATTTTCAGAGACACAGCCCTGGGTAGTGTTTTTGTATCTGAAGTATTGTGATATTCAACTGTTGTAATACTTTGAAATCCTATTGGCATTAATTTATATACTTATCTAATCTTCGAATTCATAGAGAGCATATTGTCTTTTGTATCATAAATATAGAATAATGTTGTATTATATATTGTCCAACGGCGAATAAAATATTTAAAACAGACAAATAATAATGTGGTTAATCACTGTTCCGCAATCATTGCATAATATTGCGTAATATGATATAATAATTTCATTCTTACTTGAAAAGAGAATACCACCAAACCCATGATGCATTCTTAATGTCTAGCCCACCCCAAACCTGATGGTGAAAATTGTAGATTAATGATGGTGGAGACTTAAAGAAAACCATTAGGCGTGTAGTGCCTCAGAAATTACGATTAATACAACGATGAAACGAAGAAATAATTATACAATTTTAAAATTGTACAGGTAAAACTAAATATAAGTGTGATGTTAAACTAAATGTAAATGCGTTGATTAGATATAACATCAAATGGCCAGATAGGTATAGGATCCATTCAATGATCCAAACCAAACCATGAGGCAGAGGTATGAACCTGTATATTGTATAAGTGTTTATTAAAAAGCCCCATTAAAACCAACTACCTTTATATAAGTGAATAACGGGAGAGGAATGCCACCACATATAGCAATTGTAATGCTATAAATTCATGTTATACTAAACCCACTTTTCTCGCTTAATTTAATCTTGGTCTGTCTATCTCTTTCACCAATTGAAAGGGGATGTCGTCAACAACTACATCTGTGAGTTTAAAGGAAAACCGAGCCCCAGATGCAGAGATATTAGTGAAACTATGAAAAGAAAATTGACTCGCAAATAAGACAAATGTAAAAAGGCTGTCTGGTCTGGGTCTCAATCTCCCAATGTCCCATTTGGAAGTCTAACATGTATTGGACTTGATTCGTCCATGTAAGCACTCTGCTTTACAGCATCGTGCATACACGGACAAATCTTGTCCAATGATTTTTTTATTATGATGGCGAGTTCCATTCTCCGGTCTGGATTGTGAAGTGTACCAATTCATGGGGACTTTTTGTTTCTCAGGATTTTCTGAGAAACAAGTAGATTTGTGTGACGGATGCCAATCATTGATTAGAGGTCTAATCAATGATCAGATAGGAGAAAGCTGCAGTCTTTATCAGATGTGAAATCAGATGACATCAGATCGGCATCACTGATTTATTCCGCTTGTCCCGCCTATACATTTCGCACCTCAATGATAGTACACTGAAGTGAGTCACCCATGCAGACTTGATTGACACTCAACAGTGTGCACCCAACCATGACCGGGCGAGAATGGAATGAACTGGATGTGCATGTTTGTCTTATTACGTAATAACTGTAATAAGACAGGGAGGTGCCATGGTGTTGGTGGTGGTAAAGTTTTTAGTCCATTTTGGGTCAGATTATTGGTGTTTTCTCATTAAGTTATGGGAACACAGACCAGTGTCCTAGCGTGGTCTATTACACCCATTTGTTTTGCGATTGGTTCTAGATATGCTAGAAGGTTAGTAAACAATGGCGTCTTTGTTTGTGTTTCATTGGTTGTATGTAAGGGGTCTGACCCAAAATGGACTAAAAGCAATAAACCACTCGGTTTGTGGCATTCGTCCTCCCACCACAATCCTTGTGGTTTATCGCTACAAGAGAGGGGTGATGGGTGGCTGATTTCCATCCCCTGTACTGACCTCCATGATATACACACAGGGTTTAGGCATAGCACCAGACATCCATTAACAAACATTCTTAAAATCATCTTTTCCAGGTTCTCAATTCGGAAAATATGACACTCATACATGCTTGACAGTTTCATCTAATGCATACAAGAAATTCATTGGTTAATATATATTTTTTCCATGATAATACCCTTAACGTAATTGTCTGATGGTAACTATCCCTTAATCGCAGTAACTATAACTTGACATCAGACACAAGTATTTGACCCTGAGAAAAGCCAGGTAGCTACATTAAGTTCACACTAATTGTAAAGTTAAATCGATCAATAGGTAAATAGATCAATACCGTTAACTTAATACTTGTTGCTCTCTGCCTGAGAGATAGTTCTTAAACCAATCAAGAGCACATTCAGTAAGGCTGATGTTCCCCAATTTCTCTACAAGTATGTTGTGTTTTACTGTGTAGAACGCCTTCTTGAAGTCCAGGAAGGCAATTGTAGTGGTCTTCCTGGGGTCCAAGCCATCATACATGGCCTCAATAATTCTGTGGTGGGCTTGCGGGGTGGATTTGTTGGCCCTTAACCCGAATAGATATTCGTATAAAAAGTTGTTGTCTTCCAGATAAGAGTAAAGCTGCTCATGGACTACTTTCTCTAGAATTTTGGCAGAATATTTTATTACACTGATCGGTCTATAGGTTGTTCATTCTGTATTTTTGCCCCCCTTAAATGATGGGCCAGGGGTTGTCGTGCCTCCCTGGAATTCTTTTGATACTTCATTGGTGTGGATCGATAGGTCACAGATATATATATGTCAATTGGCTAGATAGGGTTAACATAATCGGCTTCAGAACTTTTGATCCTCAAGGCTTTTCTACTGCTTGACTGCTTTTTGAGTGTATCAAAAAATGTTTACTGTTAAGATTCAGAAATATTGCTCATATTGTCAATACTACTAATGAAGTTAATAGATAATTGGTCTGAATCGTAATTAGGAAAAATGAAATAGTAATTGTCATATCAAAAAGTTCAAGAGCAGACCATGTTCGTTATTTGTTATTTGTTGACCAAAAATAACCAGCTATATGTAAATCAATATGCGGAGGGAACCTTGAAAGAGCAACATATTCTTGAAAGGTCAACCCAATTTCTCTACAAGAATGTACTTCTTTTAAAATAAGAGAAATAAAAATACTTACATAGCTCCACACGCTCACTGGACTGTATCTAATGACACATAAATTGAAAAGCATCCAATCAAAACCACAAATGAAAATATTCTGGCAAACTGACTGTACATTTGATTAAAACATGGAAGGGTCACGGTATTAGGCTCTATAAGGTGATTAGTAATTGGTAATTTATTCTACCATATAAGTTTTCAAATAGCACTTGAAATCTTCCATGTGAAATATTTGCTGTTCTGAGGCCAGTCTGTTCCATAGCATAGGGCCTCATGCAAAAAAGACCTAAATCTTCCATCCCTGCAGTGTCGCCTGTATGCTACTGACCTGAATGCCATGGGCTAGCCTATGACTTTCATCTGCACTTTATTTTCTTTAAATCTCACATCTCACTCATTAAAAGTTCCCTTAATTAGGCCTTACATCTATAATTCTGAGACTATTCTGTAATCATTGAATTACCATAATGTTGTATGTCAATTTAGCTGTGCGATGTCTATAGGCCAACGATGTACATGGCCTATTATGATCAGCTAGGCCTTCATCAGCACTTTTGTTATAGACCTATATTGGTCATATGCTCGATTTCATGTAAATTAAATTGACAAAATGACAGAATAGTTTATTTTTCTCGAAATGCCTTTATCCATGTAAGATATATATTCTTCAGTGGAAATATTAGTTCAAATAAAAACAATCAAATCCAACAATGGGACTATTTTAAAAAGAGGGAGACAGAATGGACTTCCCATTAAAAAACTTTGCACAACCACAAAAGCCATTCAGTTTCACTAAAATTAACAAGACTGAGGTAGAGGTAGCCCTGATTAAGGTGGGCAACTTCAAGGCTTCGGGGATCGACTTTCTGCCAACGAGAATTTTAAAGCCATGCATGAAAGCATTGAGCAACCAATTTGCGTATCTATTTAACCTGAGTATAGAACATGAAATAATACCAGATGATTTCAAGAAAGCAAAAGTCACACCATTGTATAAAGAGGGGAACAAATATGACCCGGGTAACTATCACCCAATATCCTGCATAAACCTGCCAGCAAAAATACTAGAAAGCTGTGTGCAAACACAAGTTGCGCAGTTCTTCGAAGCAAATAATCTATTAACGGAAAATCAATTTGGATTTAGGAAAGAAAAATCGATTGTCGAAGCACAGGACAAATTATTAGATAAAATCTATCAAAGCATTAACAACAAGAAAGCTACAGATCTCATTTTTTTAGACTTTAAAAAAGCCTTTGATACGGTTAACCATGAATTACTATTACAGAAACTTAAAAACTATGGCCTCGATACAAACTCAATAGGCTGGTTTAAAAACTATTTGTCAGGAAGGTATCAGAGTGTTGTGGCGAATGGGTCTTGTTCCTCTCTAAAACCAGTGACTTGTGGGGTACCACAGGGCACGGCCCTGGGCCCTTTATTGTTTTGTATATATATAAATGATTTAGACAAAGTTATAAAAGACAGTCATGTCCAGCTGTTTGCAGACGATACAGTGTTGTTTGCAGAAAGACCACTGAAGGCGAATAATATAGTCTCCCTTCAGAATGATTTGAACAGAATAGTAGAATGGTGTGCGAACAATAAAATTTCACTAAACACAAAAAAATGTAAAAGTATGACCATCAGATCCAGAGAGGACCTGGGGAATACCACAAATTACCAAATCAAAGAACAGAAGTTGGATAATGTTT
The DNA here is from genome assembly GCA_942159475.1 of Sthenelais limicola. Taxonomy (NCBI): domain Eukaryota; kingdom Metazoa; phylum Annelida; class Polychaeta; order Phyllodocida; family Sigalionidae; genus Sthenelais; species Sthenelais limicola. Next base: position 27,031,718 of record OW804100.1, read on the forward strand.
TGGCCTACAAATATCTAGGTATTGAAATTGACAAACAAATGAATTTTACCAAATTCTTGGTCAAAATAATTAATACTGTAAGGACTAAAATAAGGGCCCTCTCCAAGCTATATAATGTCTGCAACAAAGAAATTCTACTACAAATCTATAAAACAATGATACTCCCCATAATTGAATACGGGGACATATTCTACAGCTCAGCAGCTCAAACGCATTTAAATAAATTACAAACACTACAAAATTCTGCTCTTAAGATAGCTTTACACCTACCAAAACTTCACAGTACTAGTGATATCCATATTAAAATAAAAATGCCAACTCTAAAAACAAGAAGAGAAAAACATATATTGGAGAGGGCTTTCATTCGGTCAAGAAATGAGGAAAATATAGATAGTAGAAAAATCTGCCTAAGAAGTTTATCTAAAGGTCAGAAACTTGTGGTTCCACACCAAAAAAACGAAATGTTCAAAAGGTCTTATGTATATATGCTGCCTAACTTATGGAATAACCTGGACCATAGTGTGCAAAATATACCATCAAGAAAGGAGTTTAGAGGGTTTGTTTTGTTTTTAAAGTTTTTATTCAGCCAGAGGCATTATGCTGTTACACACTGTTCTCAGTAATAGCTGGTGGAAAAATTAGATTTACATCAAGATATATGAAAACACAAAATAATCATGATTAAATATTAAATAGAAAAAATAGAAAAATACGACAATATCCAATTTAACTGATAATATCAGGTCAGATCGTACAGACATTTTTAGGTAAAAAATAAAAATAGATAATATATAAATACTACGATACAAGGTATAAAAACCATCACCCGGGTATAACATCGATTTACTACAGACAAAAGAGCATCAGCTATAGCCAAAAGGGACTCGATATACCAAGGAAAGCAGGCAAACAATTTCTGAAAGAATTCAGATCAAAATACAAGACAAACAACAACTAAGTATAGCTAGATCAAGTTATCAGGATCTGGAATTTTCCAGATATGTAAGGTGGTACTATAGGATTTAATACAGATTTTCTTTATCTCCCCCTTAAAATTTAAAATATCATCTAGAGTTTTTACAAAAATCGGTAGAGAGTTCCAATAAGATTCAGCTCTTCCAAAAAGGCTCTTCCGGATTTTTTCTTTTCTCCAGGGTATAACGGGGAGTCTAATATCTCTCATATTGTATCTATGTTGGGGTAAATTATAATCAAAATTATTACAAGAGTAAAAAATTGTCAGAAATCTCTGTAAACGTCTAAAACAAAGAGGAAGAATGGTATACCTCTGATGTAATTCTATGTTAGAGACTCTAACAATATTCCTCCTATTCTTCACCCCATAACACAAACGAAGACATTGATTTTGTTGAATCTGTAACCTTGCAATGTCTTTTTCACTAGCTAAATCAATCAAAAGCGACCCAAATTCAATAATTGGTAAGATATAGGTTTTATAAATCAAAATAGAAATATCCTCCGTGATGAAATGTCTTATCCTAGCTAATCTCTTATATAGAATCTGGACTCGCGAGCAGGCATTACCGATATGTGGAAGAATATTTAAGCTGCTGTCTAACAGAAAGCCCAAATATCTAAAAGTTCCCACAATATCAATTTGTAATCCATCGTTATATATTAAATATTCTCTTTTATTTCTCCGCTTATTACCAGGAAAAATTTGTAATTTTGTTTTTGTATGATTAATCGAAAGTCCATTCTTGTTGGTCCACTCTCTAAACTTATTTACATCACTTTGGATATCTATTATATCATTATCACCCTCAACAGTATGCAGTAAGACACAATCATCAGCATATAATATTATTTTACCAGTAAAATTAACAGAAGATACATCATTTATATAAATAATAAACAGGAGTGGCCCCAGTATTGATCCTTGAGCGACACCGGCTAGTAATCCAAGCCTATCCGAAACACAATCATTCATACATATAATCTGTTCCCTATTTACAGAGTAAGAACGAAGCAGAGAGCATATGTTCAAACCAAAACCAATCTTTTTTAATTTATACATTAAAATCTCAATATTAATAGAATTAAATGCCTTGGATAGGTCGAAATAAGTAGCCGATGTATCAACACCCCTGTCCCTATTCATTAAGATAAATTTTACAAAATCATACAATGCTGTATCGACACTCTTACCTTCCCTGAACCCATGTTGAGAGTCAGAGAGAATATTCAAGGTAGACAAATGACTATTTAATTTTTCAGATAGTATTTTCTCAAAGATCTTACTTGTTATTGGTGCTATAGATATAGGTCGGATATCATTGATATCTCTGGAATTCTTTTTTGGGGGGATTAGTGTACATAAAGATACTTTCCAGGCTTGCGGATAAATTCCTGTAATTCTTATTCTATTTAACAAGTTGACAAAATTATCAATGCAAGATAACAATGCATTTAAGAAACAAATATCACCTAGACTATGACCCATATTTAAAGTCAAAAGATGCTCTAGAAAAATGAATTGTTACATATTTGTCATTAAAAGGAAATATTATATAAACTAGGGGGGCTAACCTGGTTATGTACTACCAGGATGAAATTAAGATCGATATAGTGATAGGGGGGAAGGGAATCAGTAAAAAAGGGGAGGCGTAGGTGGGGGGAGGGAAGGGAACACTGTCGAGAAATACTATATATTATAAAGTCTGTTTAGCGATTGCTATTTCATGTAATATGAAACTTTATCATCAAACATAGAACATTTCAAATGTCAAAAGAAAGCTCATTGCGTGCTATAATAATAATTGTGAACTCAAAAAAGCAATAGATTAAACCAATGTAAGCATGTTATAGATTAAACCAATGTAAGCATGTTAATTATAGATCACTGTTTATGTATTATGTAAAAATTCAAAATGAAGTGTTATCAACCGGCCAGCCAGGAAAACCTGCAATTGAGCAGAGGGCTAATACCTATTCAGATAATGCTTCAGTACTCGATAACTCGATATTGAATAAAAGTTTTATATATATATATATCCCCCAACCTAATAATAATAAGTGAAGAGGTGGGTGCGACTTAGATGGCAGCCAGGACCGCCCTTTATTAAAGAAGTAAGAGAAAAAGAAATTTGATATCAATCTGGTGTGCACAGGTCGACAGCCAGAGTTAATATGGCGACAAGTCCGTTGTCCAGGGTTACTGCCGCCAAGGTGAGAGTTCTAGTTCCGGTTCCGTATATACCACTATAAGTGATTCTCACATATAGTCAGCCATATCCCCCAACCTAATAATAATAAGTGAAGAGGTGGGTGCGACTTAGGTGGCAGCCAGGACCGCCCAGAACCCAAGGAGAAAAAAAACAAACCATGAAGAGTCAAAATATAAGGCCTGGAATTAAGCATAGAACAGCTGAAGTGTATGGAGTCGCATAATTAGACGAACACAAGCCCAAAGGCAACAGAACTTGAACACAACTGGTGTAGGTGAAGTGGAGGCCAACTTAGTACCAACTGCATGCTACAAGGAAACGAATTCCTTGACTTGAAAAACAGTACAAGAAGGCTCCAGCCATGAGGCACAGCATGCACACAAGGAAGCGAATTCCTTGACTTGAGGGACCATCATAGCAATGAGAGGTTAGATGCGGCCACTGAATCAAGATCCCATTTCCTGCTGGGGGACGTTGATAGGTAAGTTAACACAGCTAAACTGGCCCAGTCCCCCATCTTTTGAATATCTTCTAGGGGCGTGCCGATGGCATGTAAGTACTGGGCGCCAGATCTCCTAAGAGAATGTAGACCAACCGATTGAGGGTCCAGTCCGATTTTCCCCACCAAACACTTCAAAAAGGTGAGAACATCTCTGTACATGATTGGCTTCCCTTCCACTAGGAACAACGGATCTGACCCAAGGCCTGGGGACGTATACATGTGTGAATGAAGAAGGTATACCGCACACAATCGAAGAATTTGTTGAAGATGGTCCACTGTGATGATCTGGTCGATTTAGTGTTAGCTGCCCAGGCTGAAGAAATAACTGAAGACACTTCAGAGTCCAGCTCCTTGAGCAGAACTGCAACATAAATTGAAAGAATTTGTGAAAATCAGACCAGACTGTTTAACACGAGAGAGATGATCAGGGATGCAGTTTTCTACTCCTGGAATGTGGCAAGACGTCAAGTGAAAGTTATGTGTGACACTCAACCAAAACAGTTCCCGCAGAATCTCCATACAAAAGGCGTTTGAGCTACAACCCTTGTTAATAACCGCGGTGGCTGGGGAATTGTCACAGTAAACATCAACTCGCTTATTCCGCCAGAACTCTTTATAGCGAATGGCAGCAAGCAAGACTGGGATGGCTTCCAAAACGTTGATGTTACTGCGATGCAATTCCAGGACGTCAATGTTGGCCCAATGGGCGTGTGAAGCTGCACATAACCAATGGTCAGGAGGAACATCATCAGAGGAGAAATAACCTCCGACCCAGTCATTGTCATGCACGATACCATAACCCAAGAGTGAGGCGTCAGTTGCAAAAGTAATGGCATTTTCAGATGACCTGTTGATGATGAACGAAGTACCATTGAATATTTCGGCGAACTTAGTCCACCACTGTAAGTCCAGTCTGAATCCTTTGGACAAGTGGATGCGAACGTTCCTGTCTGGCAACCCACGTAATAACTCAATGACACGATGGGAGAATGTCCTACCACCCCTTACGACCTTACTGCAATGGCAAAGAATGCCAACAGACGTTGGACTTGTTTCTTTGTGGCCCGAGTGCGGTCTGTAAAGAATGACAGTTCTTGGTGAAGACGATCCAATTTCTCCGGGGGAAGGAACAAGGTCATAAGGGAGGAGTCAAGATTGACATTCTGCAAATGAGGACCCAACCACCAAGTAGTCATCTAAATAGGCGGCGATGGTGTGACCCCTGCGAAACATGGCCCTAACAACAAATTCGCTCACAGCAGAAAAAACAAAAGGAGCACATTTTAGCCCGAAGCATAGACGGGTATCATATAGCAACCTCGAATTCCCCTGGTGCAGCCAGTCTATACTCTGGTAAGTCCAGTGAGTCGGTAGAATGCTGATGGAGCAATAGACCGATTTAATGTCAATTGTCGCCATAAAACAACCTTGGCTCACTAAATCACACACATCGTCCATGGTACGAAACCTGAATGGCAAAGCTGTTGTCGACATATAGTTATTTATGGAGCTGCCAGTCGGGCGACTACAGTCGGTGATTGGTCTGTACGAGCCACCCTTCTTTGGAATGGCCCCCACAGCATGCACACAGTTGGGGATATCACGCGCTGCAAT